>CM047870.1:8683418-9108418 GCA_026212405.1 Petrea volubilis
TAAATCACCGTATGCATGATTCAATAATTCCAAAATCCACTTTAACAATGCCCACAAATGAATAACAATATTATAAGCATAAAATTAAACTAATAATTACATACTCGTCGAATTAACGACAAAGAAACTCTACGATTCACTTGTTCTTCAATTCAACGAGTTACAAATTATCATCGACAGAACTTAGAATACAATGTTGACATAAATGTGGCTGATATATCCTCATCACTTCAAGATACAGCCACAAACTTAAAAACAACGAATGGAAGAATCAAATCAAATTTCTATGGTACGCAAAACACACATTTATAATTCTATGGGCTCTTACTTTAATGAAAATTTACCCCATCTCTAGAGGCTTTATAAGGAATATCAATAGGGGCTCAAATCCTGACAATATAAACGCACGGGTGTTGTATGTGCATATTATCAAGAAAATACACATTTATAACATTAGTGGGGTTACAATAACTATGTATGATTCTATTTCTAATTCTTAATTTCACGTAGTAGAAAGAACTGGGCACATAACTTTTTTTTCTATATTTTTTCAAATTTGACTTGCATGATTGTTTACTTTAGTAAACATATAGTTCTGCAAGCTCTTCCAAAGAATCTGAAGTGAGATTTGGATCTGCGTTTTCAAGCATCCACAAGAGATGATCGAAGAGCACTACCTCACATTTCACAGACAGATCCGGGTTTGCCCGACCCGTGCCTGGACCCGGACCCATTTCTCGCTGCTTGGACTTCTCAATGAGGGCATTCAACAAAGGATGGTTCAAGTACTTGGAGCTGATAACGTACTTCCTCCTCGAGCTCCCGACGAAAATTGTCTCGCAGGGCTCCTTCTCCAGCTTATTCTCATTTTCGCCCCACAACTCTTGATAATAACAATCGAGACCCCTCGTCGACCTGGATCTCCAGGACGAGGTCCGACCCAGTTGCCTCGACAATGTCTTGCATCTCCTCAACAGGGAATTGATCTTCTTCATGGCTTGTTCAGCGTGTAATGTACGTGTACTTTTCTTCACTTTTTTTTTCTCTTTCTTTTGGATGACTCAGTGACTTAAAAATACTAATTGTGACTTGATATATACTCTGGAGTATTGGAAATTTTTGGCATTGAGGATTTAATTTGATCTATATATTGGTGGGGGGTCGTTGTTTTTAGGGTGCATTGAGTCCCACTTGCATCCGAAATATTTGCCATTGACATAAACATGCCATCTTCTTTTCCGATGTGGGCCGGGTACGTACCTGTACCCAAAAAAAAAAAAAAAAGAACAAAAGAATTATGAAAAAAATGAATCTAAACTTGTAATGTTTAATGTTTAGGTTGGAGAGGAAAAAGAAGAAAAGAAAAGAAAAATCTGTCTGGATTACCATAAATTAAACAAAACTGATGAACTAACTTAATCATTGCTTTTACGGTTTTACCATATAAAATAGTGAAGTTTTACCTCAGATCTGTCAAGTGTGGCTATATATATATATATGGATATGTACAACATCTTGGGGTATTATTTAAGGGATACAAATTTGATATATAATCTTCATACTTAGAATAATGATTGATATCTTGATGTAGAAAGATAAATTATTATACTACACTAATAATCAATTTGTCTGAAAAAATCTGGAATACATAGATCTTTTCTTTGTTTTTTCGTTTTTCATTTTTTTTGATAATTACATAAAGTTGGTTGATCTTTATTGTAGCTAGGGATGGAGACATAGAGGGGCTGGAGGGGGCGGTTGTTCCCAAATTCATATGTATTTGTTTGAAAATTTGAAGCCCAAATCATATAAAAATCTCTAATACTGTAGATGAATTTGATGTCACCTTCCCCTCAAATAAAATTTTTGATTCCGTCTAGCACGAGTCAGGAGTCATTTTCCCTTAATTTTATTAAATCGCATGGCTTGAAGCATGGAAATCACACTCTAGCGTGCCAGGTGCAACTGGTTAAAGCCTTAAAGTGTATTTAATCAGTGAATTTTTGTTGTATATATACGTGTGTGTATGTGTGTTTTAATTAGAATTTTTGTTTAAATATGTTTAATCATACTAAAAAAAAGTTACATATTAAGTGTAGTTCACCTGAAATATGATTCGCGCGAGAAGCAAATCAAGTTTTCGTCAAATTTTCTTAAGGTTATTTAGGTAAAACTCTAAAAATTAGATTCATTTTTACAAAATCTTCTATGGTATTAAAACTATAAATACTACTTGATGTTTTGTTTAGCAGTACAAAGCCCGTATATAGCTAAGAGGGTATTGGTAACATATAGTCAAATATTAGAAGGGTATTTGTAATTTTTTACCATATTAAATGAGATTTTATAAAAACTTAGACCAAATTTTATGGGCGTTTCTTATAATTACCCCTTATTTTTGTGATAGCTATATGAAAGTGTGTAACATTAAAGGAAGAAAGCCTCATCAAATAGCTATAAACATCAAAATTGATGATGATCAAATCTTAATAGTTCAACGAAACGCCATTACATTGCTTTTTTCATTCAAATTTTAATACTTCAACGAAATTTATTTTTCTCTTATGGTCAAATATCTACATTCTATATATTAGTGACTCTTTGGCATTTTTGAGCAAAATATTGTCTATCTTCTTCTTTTTTAACTTATAATTATCATTCCTATTCTTTTTTCAATTATATTAATTTTCTTCATTTATTTATCATATTATATACTCTTCATTTATATATTTTAAAATTTTCTTTGTTGATTTTTTATTTTCTAGACATGAAATCAAATAAAACACAAGTTTTCATAGTTCGGGGAAGAAAATTTTTAAATTATTTTATTAAGATATACTTCCTTTGAAGGAATAGTTTGTGAATGATATGATTATAAACATATTGTATTTTGAATAGATAATTGTTGTTGTGGTTATTGGTATTATTCAAGTTTAAGCATTAAGTTGTTAATATACCCCTAGAGAGGGGGTATGCTTATTCCAACATGTTATTTCTTAGCAATATATTCTCAACATTACCATTCTACTTTTATTTAGTAGGATATATGTTATTTAAAAAATAAT
This sequence comes from Petrea volubilis, assembly GCA_026212405.1. Taxonomy (NCBI): domain Eukaryota; kingdom Viridiplantae; phylum Streptophyta; class Magnoliopsida; order Lamiales; family Verbenaceae; genus Petrea; species Petrea volubilis. The sequence continues at coordinate 8,686,484 of CM047870.1, forward strand.
AATATTTGTCATGTAAAAGGCACCTCTCCTGCTTTATTGCAAATGCGGTTAAAGTTCATAATAAGTTTTGTATGCTAAAAGTATTTCTGAAAAAAAATATATTTTCAAAATATGATTTAAAACTACATGAGTATATATTATGATAAATTACTTTTTTTCCAAACACTTTGTTAAAAACAAAGTTGTGACCTATTATTTGCTATTTAGTTTCATGATTTATATTTTTTTTATGTTTGCTTTAATATTTATAAATACACCTTTTGCATTAAAGATTTTTCACAATTTTGTCACATATATATTTTTGTCCTTTAATATATAAGTCGATTTTCATTTATGTGATAAATTATTATTATTATAATGGATAAAAAATTGTCCGTACAAAGCATGGATTAATTAACTAGTAACAAATATAAAATACTCACCGCACAATTAATTTCGAGATGGCCACATTGGATAGGGACAAAAATTTGTCTTCAATTAGGCCTAGTCAGCTCATTTAATTATGGTACTACACTGGCTACGCATAGATAGAAAAGGCCAAAAATAATTTCCACTTACGCCAAAATTGTACACATGATTTTAAAAGTGGGATGTCCCACGAGTACATATGTGGAGATTTCAGTTCTTTTGTCATTTTATGAGAAAAAAAAGTTAAGAAAGCTCAATTGTCGTGAAATATTATATTTCAATCAAACTAAGCCCAACTGCATTGCCTCTAGCAATTAAAGTGACAAAAGTTTGCACTTGCAAAAATTGTCATACAGCTGAACTCGGACCCACCACATGGCCTTTATCAACATTATGTGATAAAAGTGACAAATAGAAAGAATATTTCACAAATAAAAACTAATGGTAAAGTTTTCATATGATAGTGACACTTCAACTTTAAAGGTATCGACAGCTAATTAAAGATGTTGACTCTAATTTTCAATCATCAAGTAAGGCATAAATGAATACTATTATTGGGTAACTAAAACATTTAACGTACTATCTCAAAAGACCCACGGATTAAAAGTTGCATTTAAGGTGTAGGATTTCTTCTTTCTTTTTCTTTTTCTTTTCGATATATACTTTATTTAGCAACATATTTAGTCCAATTGGCAACTAAATTGACCGTCACTTTTGTCCTTGCTTGTGAGGGGACCGCATCATCACTTTTAAGACACGTAATTGCTATACTTGGTTGTGCCATTAATCGATCAATTTGGTGGATTTGGATAGACTGCCCACAGATGTGAATTAATCCGGGTTTATAATACAATAGAAGTGGAACAACGGTGGACAAATTACAGACACGTAGAAGTAAACGTTTCTTTAAAATGGAAGACCTACCAAGAGCAACCATATCAAATCCAGGAAATATCTAATATTTACATTTGAGCTTAGATATTCAATGACACATTCCACTATTTAACTTCTGTAACTCGTGATTAAACGATACAAATAAATTCATACAAAAAGACAAATTCAATTTTTTTCAATGTATGATTTTGGATACTAATAAATTCAGACAGAAAGACGAGAACTAGTTTTAAAAAAAAAAAAAAAAAATTGACAACAGTTCAATTTATAATTTTGAACATTGATAAGAGTCATATGACGGCATCAACTTATAAACGCTATATGGGCGAGATTCAAATGAGAAAAGGCTTCCAATACCAGCCAACAGACTACACTAACGTGTTACAAGGACTCAAACTTTTAACCTCGTGTCGATGTTCACCATCCTTGACATTCACTCATATGTTCCAGCACAAATAATCAGACCTTCTTATTCTAAGAGAGCTTATGGTTCTCATTCTTATCAAATGAAAGATCTTCTTACAAGATTATAAAATATATTATAAATTGTTCGGTCTTATTTTATTCAAACAGTTCAACAAATTATAATTAAAAAGAAAACATAAAATAAACAGAAACGCACTAAGAGCTTATAAACACCAAAACTAAGCTGTCAAAACAAAGACCAAAAATCATAGGGGTCCTACGAATTCTTCCAATATCTAAATATGTTGGTTATTACATTATAACACCCACAAAGTCAACTGTCCATTTGCCCAAATCAGCGACATAGAAATAAAATCGTATTTACAACTGAACCCACAATGGGGTACCAATCTTAGGATACATCCATTCACACAACGCTCCTGGCCCCTGGGTGGGGTAGCCCCCCAACGTTTTGAATAAATTAGTTTAGTTCTACAAAATCATTGGCAAGTAGTTACTCAAGGAGGGCCGTGGCTTACAAGCAAACACAGAGATATTTTACATGTTCACTTAAAAGCAAATTAAGCTGCGGGCAAACATGTTCCTTCATTCCCTGTCCACATGCCTAGTTTCCACCTCTTCTGCCATTAATGCCTAATTCACCTAATACTAGGAAACTTTTGCGCCTCACAGCACGGATGCAACAATAGAAAAACCAATCAAAGCAAATTCTCAACTCATCGCCTTCTATCACAATCGCGATCATCATCACCTTTAGATCTTCTCCTATCTGAGTATCGCTTTTCGTCCCTTCGTTTATGGCTATATTTATCATCTCTAGCATCATCTCTATCACTATGACTCATTTTTCTAGCCTCATTTTCATACCTTCTATCATCCCGCTTGTATCCATACCCAGCATCATCTCCCCAGTTCTTTTCATACTCCAAGTCATCCCTCCTAGGTTTATGTCCAACGTCATTGCCATGTCTTCTTTCTTGTTCTCTCTCATCTATACTATTCCTTTGGACAGCGTTATCCACTTTTCTCCCATGTCTCGAGTCATTTTTTTCTGGGTAATCTTTTGTTCCTCCCCTATATGGACTTCGCTCATGTCGTCTCCCCCGATCATGTGTCTCTCTTCTCCTGTCATCACGATCTTTAGGGTTGTAAGCATCACGGCGTTTACTGTTTTGTTTTTCATCATGTTGTTCAGCTTTATGGTCTCTTCTCCTCTTGCTGTGCCCTTGTCCTCTGTCATCATCTTCCTCAAAAACCATGTCATACCTAAGAAAGATAATGTGAGAAATTTTTGAGGGCATAAATATGTACTTATAAAGAAATGTTCCAGCGACACATTGCATTATTACCTTGTGTTTCCAGCTCCACCACGTTGAGTGTTATCATCTTTCAGTATGTATTTAGACTCTTGTGTGGAATCTCCGGTGCAGTCCTTAGCAATGTGATCAAGAGAACCACATTTAAAGCAACCTCCTGCAATATATATATATATACATAAACACAGAATCAAAATCAAGCACTAGAAACAAACAATACAAGTAACACTGTTCAATCAAGCATTTTCTGGCACTCCATGCGTAACTATTTAGGAATGCTTTAGGAATGTTCAGGGATTCACAATCATGTTTTCCACTTCCTCTAGGCTCTACAACTGTGGCTTACAATTTGTTGATCTTCCCACCCCACCCCACAAAAAGAATTAAAAATAAAAAGTAAAGGATTGGTTACCTTGACCCGTTTGACCTTTGCGCCTATACTGGGACCATAGTTTTGCAACACTTTGACTAAAATCAACATGAATCCTTCGATCATCAATCAAAGCATTGTCCATCTGTAATTTAGAACGAACCAACACAGGTTAAATGAATGTCATCTATATAGTACAAACCTGATGCGACTCATTTGATGGAATTTTAGGCCAACATTCAAACAATTAATGTACAACAAATATCATCTGGCTATAAACAACAGAATCAGTTTCTCAGATATGGAGGAGTCTGCTAAAATACAAACTCATTGTAAATGAATGCCTTACTATGTAACCTCTTGACCATTGTGCAACAGACTTGAATCTACTTCTGTTCTTAAGAAATCAAACACGCTTCCAAGCATACATTTTATACTTTGTTAATTCTTTAAGTCTGGAGGCAGAAGAAAATAAAAGAAAACTGGACCAAAACAAAATCAGAGAAGAAAGTAGCATGTGTGCATTTTCAGCTATTTAGAGATGAAAAACGTAACACAACTATTCAAGCTCTACGTAAATAAGAGCTACTGCTCTCAGATTTCTGAAGATTAAGAAAAAAGTCTGACAAACACCATGCAAATAATTTTAATATAGAGAAAATAGCATAAAAACATTTAAGTTTCTTGAGGACTTCTTAGATAGTCCTTAGTGGCCATCAGAATGAAGGTAAGCAAAACAAAACGCATGACTCATATAACAAAAAATTCCAACCATATAGTCAAAGCTAAGTTACAGAACAGAAACACCATAGCATCGTTTTTTGGTTATGCAACAATACAGCTCATTAATACTTGTCAAGACTATCTTTTTCTTTTTTTTTTTTTTTTGTTTTGTGCGTGTATGTGTGTGTGTTTGGGGGGGGGGGGGGGGGGGGGTGTTTATGTAGGTCCTTTTCAAGACTATCTGGACTATGAATAAATCACTGATCAGCCTATAACTCACTTGAAACACTACTTGTCACCAACGAATGGATCTCAAGCTTAGAAAATCATAATGCATAGTTCATATAATAATTATAATTCAAATTTTCAGCTCCCACATTCAATGCCAAGGTACAAAGAGAAGCAAATTGAATACAAAGCGAAGAAAAGCTGAACATAACATGCAATCCTATGGCTAAAGCAAGGGATTCCAACATGAAGTTCTCGTAGTTACTTAATATACCTTAAAATATGCTTGTTCACAGGCCTCTCTGTCCTCAAATTCTGCAACCACAAAATAAACAAATAAGTAGCAATGACAATGATAAATTGCATTCGTTATTAAGAAATGTAATATAAATCAGCTCCAAATCTATCAATTCGCCACTTTATCAAAGTAACCAAACTGCTAATCCCACTTCCAAAAGGATATCAAAGACCTGACACAGACCGCTCCAGTTCCCAAATCCCAATGTATGACAAGACCAATATTGGAAAACTTAACAGCAGCTTTACCTAGGACACCTACACCTGCTATTAGAGCAAATATAATAAAATGGAGTACATAAAAATCTCATGAAGATATTGGCATGACACAAACATAGCAACCTAACTACTAAATAAAGAAGCTTTTCATAGGTCGCCTACGCTAGTTAATGGAGGAAGCAGTTTATGGTTGTTGAATTCAGTAACAATCTCATGCAGGTACCATGTTTTGGTGGGTTTCAATAATTTTTGGGTCCAACACTGATCCAAGCAAGATCCAAAATGGTTCCAACAAAAACACCTTATAATTTGATAGTGTTTTAAAAAATCAATCTAATTAGTTTCTTTACATTCAAAACAGTTCCAAAACATGCTTGCATATCTCTGATTACAAATAATGAATTAAAACAACTAAATGGTTTCCATTCAAGTAGTTTTGCAGAGTTGTGCGTTCTAAATATATTCAAGGGGGTCTAAAATTGGTCCAACCAGAAAAAAATCTAGAAGTAATAATTAAAACATGCCACATAATTTTTTCTTCTACTTTAAAAATTCTAATACATAGCCTCATTTCTCTTATTATATCACATAACAAATACAGTTAAAATTTACTTAAAAGATGAGAAAACACAAATAAGTATAACAAAATTATTGATAGGTTTATGAAAGAGAAATTAAAATTGAGCAAGTTGAATGGCTAAAATGAGCAATAGAGAATCAGAAAATGTCCGTGCAAATTAATTACTCATACAACACAGGTCAAAACAAAAAATACACAATTATTGAAATGAATTAACCACCACTAAGAAGCTAAGAAAAAGGGGATAAACACTTCTTAAAACTAATATTCCAAATGATTAATGAGACGTGTGCATAAACTTACTACAACATTCAATATATGAACAAAGGTATGACTAAAATATATGGATTGATTCATTAGTTTTTGTCTTATTTAGATTAAAATATTACACTATGAACATATAGTTCGCAACGTGCATATAGTTACTACTTAGTAAGCTAAATGATATGATTATGCAAAACAAATTTATCGTTTGTGCACTGGAACCCCGTCCGACCCAAACCGGACCCAACCAATTTTGAACCCATATCTCTGAACCTACAAAGAACCAACACATATAAACCCAATCCGCCTATTTGCCGCCACTAGATACGACACAGAAAATTGCGACCTAACCATTTACCAATAGCACCTTTATTAATGGAAGCGAACGGTTCGTGGCATACTATTATCTTCATATTTAATTTTCTTTTCATACGACAATGGGGAATGGTATAACCTCACAATAAAGAAACCATGTGATTGTTAATAAAACAAGATGAAGTATCAAATTATAATCAAAGAAAAGAGAGATTAGGAGGGGATGCTATCTTTTTTTAAATGATTCAATGTAGAAAGATCTTAAGAGTAACTCCTTAGAACGACCAAACTCACCTATAAATGCATAGCACAAACTATCCCCCGTTTTGTGATCTCGGATAATTTCAGCACTGTGAATGAAATTAAGCAATGAGAAACACTTGAAGAGAATAAAGATAAATAATAAAAAAAATTAAACAGCACAAGCATTGAGGGACTCACGATGTTACGACTCCAAAACGAGAAAAAATTGTATGCAAGTCCTCATCCTGTAGATAGCAGAAAATTAAAAAGTTGAGGACCCATCTTAAGAGGAAGTTCATGTAAATAAAAACGTGTTGACAATTGATAATCACTTACTTCAGTTACAGGATTCAGTTTACATACAAACAGTACATTATCAGGAGGCTTTATCTCAGCATCAGGAATGTCCCCTATCTGTGACATATATTAGCCAGTAAGTTTGTTGTCATAGAGCAGGCCCCTCTATATGTAAATAAATTTCTGTTCTCTGAGAAATGCTAAGTATTGTGATGGATGAAAATCTTACAGTTTCAAGTACTACTGCACGGGAATGAGCATCCTTTGAGCGCATCACCTCCTCAAGCTCTTGTGGATTAAGTTGCTCATCCAGAGGAACCCAATCGTCTTCAAGCCTCACATCATCATCAACCTAAATTTACAGCGATAGCAAAGCCATTGAGTGATATCAACCTCAAGTTTATTTCTTGCATTTGAAAAATAACTGAAGATGGAAAATTGGTTATATGTCGTTGAGTGAAATTGTTATTACGAGTGTTTCCAAATATCTTACAATAAAAGAGGAACAAAGGTTACAGTAAGACCCCCATTAGTCATGATCCACAAGTGGCACAAAATAAATGTAAAGTAAGAAACTTATAGAACAATTGATTGCCTCATCTTTTGGTTTTCCTTCGGGCGAAGCATCTGGGATCAACTCAGCTAGTTGCGGAGGGTCATCGAAAGGATCATCTAATATGTACATGTGCTTGATTCTGCATAGTTGAAACAGATGAATGAGAGGAAATTGTTGACAGAACTCAAAACTGATATATAAGACAAATGAAACTAGTAGCAAGGAATAACAAAAATCTAACCTAATGTTTTTATAGGGTCTGCTCTTTTCATCCACATAGGCTTCATTTATTCTTGTAAGTGTGTCCAGACCTTCAGCAACCTCCCCAAACACCTTCCAACCAAAATAACAATAACAATTCAACACACTTTTTCCTTCAATGCTGTGTATTCATTACCATAAAATATGGGAAAGATATCTTCATGCATTTTTAACATGTTTAATACAGAAAATATTCAATTAGAGAAGGCTATCCTATTTGAGCATCATCTCACATTGGCCAGTGACCTGCTTATCTAGCCCTCAAAGAGGAAAACAATAGAGCTATCTGACAGAATAAGATGATAGCTTGCAAATATAAAGACCTTACTTAGCTTCTGGTGTTTCCCTATGGGCAAGAGACCAACATTATCCCTTAAAGAAACTACATCTACAACCTATCCATATCAGGATTTTGAAGCACTAAGATGAAGAGGGAATTAAGCCGTAGGGAATAGGCCTATAGTTCCCTGTGGCATTCCAGACTGTCAACAAATCATCGAATATTGATATTTTATTCTTTGAACTGGTTACCTGAATGGAAAGACCTGTGGAAGATGACCACACAAAAAGTTTATAGAAATTAATGACTAACCCCAGTTTTCAGCTTATCTTTTCTCTTCAATCTTGGTCTTTTGGGGGATCTTTTTGGTGAGTGAGGTGAGAGTGCATCTGGTTCTTATTAAGTTGACAAATTCCTCATTTAGAAAATAAAAGACTAAGATACAACTCAAACTGTGTTGAACGAAGTTTAGAGATCAGAAAACTCACAGTATGTTTGCCATCCAGGTAATCAAGATCATCGCGCAGTGTGATATAGAACTGAAATAAACAAAATGATTAGAAGCATCACGAAAAGCATCTTATGGCTAGGCAGTTTGTCAGGAAATCGTCCCTTATTCACAAGAATATCTGCCAATGAAAATGTACCTGAGAAGCATTGAGATTCTCCCCAGCACTAGCCATGGCTACAGTACCCGTTTTTGTATGTTTTACATCCAAATGAATTTCATCTCCAAAAAAGCGGGCCTGATCGCCATATAAGAATCTGAAATCACAAGTTGTTGAAGGGTCATGCAAGGCAAATGCCAAATCAAATTGAAATAACAAGAACCTAGAATGGTATAAAGCTGTTTACAAAATGACAACCTTTAAGACCACTCATGAAGACTGAAAAAATTGATAACCCAAAGCTAAAGTTCTCTAATATTGACTATAGGAACTTAACATCAACATTCATTAGAAAATGCAAACTGAACTCTAATGCAAACACAAAAAAATTTGGCTTGAGACACATTGAACAACTTGCACAAATGTTTCTTACTTGTAAATAGAATCGCCACCAGATCCCGTCCCTGTAGGATCCCCTGTCTGTGCTGTAAAATCTTTCTGTACTGTGTGAAAGAGGCATCCATTATAATATTTGATTCTGCAATGGAGGCAATAAGTTACAGGTTAAAAGTCATTTAAACATATCCTCCTTGCAACAATTCATACAAATTGGTCTACTCTAAAAGACTTTCCTTGAAGAAATTTTTACGCTTAAAAAGGACCCCAAGGATTAGCGCAACCAAAGAGCTTCACAGGTAAACTTTTTCATCAACTAAATACAGACACTATAGATAAGACCTCAATTGTCCCCTAAGCCCGGATGAAACTGCAAATACAAGCTGAGAGAAACATAACTCCACAATCAAGTTTCAAATAGGATATACAACACAAAACAGGTCACCAATTCCATGTAAATCCAGCACGAAACAATCAAGCCACGACTAAGAGCATTTTGAATGTTTGCATCAATTTGCGCCCAATCAGCAAAGCCAATAATTTGCACAAATAAAAGCTCAGACAGAACCGACATGTGAAGCGAATGTGTGATGTCTGAAAACTAGGTACACTTGCTCGGACGAGAAAATTAAACCAACACAAAATCTTACTTGCACAGCTTGAGAAAATTCTTGCATGTCAATGGGCATCGATCCGTGAACAAATCCACCACTATGTCCCCCAAGCTCGTCACTATCATAACCGACATCTTTCACTGTTTTCCTAAATCTCCTCCGCTTAGAGCGTCAATAATCTCAAGAATTTGCAAAGTTCGCCCAAAATTGCTTGTTCGTGCACTTTAAAAAACCATAGTGAGAATGTTATTACGCATGTAGGTTTAGATAACCACACCACACTGAAACAAATTTCACAACTCAGTTTACCTCCTTCGTTAAATAGGGTAATCGTCTTCCGTTTCAGATAAGTTCTACAAATGCAGAAAAAGGAATTGAAGGGTTTTGCACTTAGAACCCCACAATTAGAAGCGAAAAAATAATGGGAAAATCGAAAAACGTGCCAAGGAATTTTACCAAGGAAATCCGAAGAGCTCCGAGTAGTCAATAGTGCAGCCAGGGATTCTCTCTCTACCTCTACCAGTTTCTAGAGAGAGAGAGCGAGAGAGAGAGAGAGAGTTTGATTTCGAGAGAGGGGGAAACGGAGAGAGTTTGCAGTGTTGTGAAATTAGGTTGTTCCTAATCCGAACCAAATTGTGAACTAGGGCTCCGCTCTGATGTATAGATGGAGTTGCTAAATCGATTAAAATCAAAATATTACACCATTCACTTTACTAATTAGCCAAAAGAATCAAAGTTGAAGAAGTACCCGATTCTGCAGTTTGAAAATACGAATTGCTTCCTGATTTTGGAAATTACAAAATTGCCCAACGCAATACATTACACATTTTAGGCTCAAATTTACTCATTGATATAACGTCCGAAATTATGGACACATGGATTGTAGCAGAGAAAACGACCAGTACTGACGGTGTGTGTGAAGCTTGGTGGGAAAAGATACAATTTAATTTTGATATATAGCTGATTAAAAAATTTGTGATTCCATTGCTATTTAATCATGGGATTTAGATTTTGGGGCTATTTTAAAGAATTAGACCTCATTTGGATGTGTATTTTTTAAAATATATATATATATATATAATTAATTTATTATATCGTACCGGTTGAACTGGTAACCAGTGAGGCTACCGGTTCAGTGTTCGCTACGATTTTCAAAACATTGGTGCAAATAAAATATACTACAAAAATGCATTCAATCTTGTGAATTTATCATTATAGAGCTCTAGTATTAACTTTTCTATTATCAATATTGGATATAATACTCTCCCAAATCACGAACTGATAAGAATTGTAAGAATGATACATGCATTTACATGAACATAGAAAATTCATTTTATCCAAATCTAAAGAAACAAAATCGAGAGGAAGATCTTTGAGTTTAAGAATTATACATGACCTCAATTTACAAAGTACAAACCACAAGATAACTTTTTGTTCAACTCATCAGACAAAGCCATCCCAGGAAAAAGCTTGAGAGCCAATTAACCTGTTGCCGCTTTGTATTGTCATGTCAAAACAGAGTGAAAGAAAGACACGTGGTGGAAAAAAATAAATACAAACATATGTATTAAAAAAATGAAAAAGGCAAGAACATAAATGAAATACACTTATCACAAAACTAAGAATTACAATTATTCCTTTAAATAAAGACTTCAGATTCTCTTGCAAATTTAATCTTGTCAAAAGTCATACAAAACATGAATAATAATAATTAGAAGTAAATTAATATGAATAGTGTAATACATTTTTAAGAAAATCAATTATCACTAATCAAGAGATGATAGTGTGGAGATGGTACAAAATTTATTTGATCTATATGTATTTAAATGTATTTTTGCATTATTTTTAGTATTAACTAATTTAATAGACTTTGTATTTAATTTATTAAATTAACTCAATTATAATATAGATTGATAAATCAAGTTGATAATTGCACTAGTTGGAAAATCTGGCCAATTTCATATGGAATGAATAATACGAATTTGGGTCAATATCAACGGATCAAACTGTTTAAAATAATGACAATAAGTCTAATTATATATACAACGTTATATATAGAGAAAAGTACATATAGATCCCCTGAAGTTATATCAAATTACAATTAGACCCCCTAATGTATGAAAAATTAAAGATACCTCATTTTAAATTTGGGACTAACTAACTAATAGCCCATTTTGGCCATCAACGCACTGAGATTTGTTGATGTAAGTAGAAAAACAAGTAAGCGGAATTCTAATTTTACGCACACCAGTAAATTTAGATTTTTAAAGCATTGAATGATTAATCATTGCAGCATGATATCATTTATTGTCAAGACAAACTTATTTGAAGCCATTGAGACAATTAATCATTGCAGCAACAAATATAGTGTAACAAAATATATAAGTGCTTCATATATAACTTTAACGATGGCAAAAACACATATCAATGCTTTTTTCTAAAAAAAAAAGGTACAATTATTAATATTTTTAACATAACTAGTCACACGTATGTATAATACAACAACACAATTAGTTATTACTTAAAAAACATAAAACCCTTCAATAAAATGAAAACCTAGTATGAAATCATATGTTTCTTCAACCCAGTTGCAAAACATAAAGTTTTTGGTAAATTCCACCATAATAAAACATAGAAAAACAAAGAAAACAGTAAAAATTACACATTGACCAAACTTAGAATTTTCATCTTACCTTTTCTCCAAGACCAACGGTTGATGTGTGCCAACAAGTGGAATGCAACTTTCAACCCTTAAAGAAAACCAATAAATTGAGCCAAGATTGATCAAAATATGTATTCTTGAACGTTTAGGTGATTTTTCTGTGGGTTTTTTCTTCCTTTGTGCGGAGATTAAATGAGCAAGGAAGAAGAAAAGTTTTTGAGTGCCAAAAAGTGAAATAGTGACTTTTGGATAGTAAAAAAGTAAAGTTGTCATTTAACACTAACCTTAAATTTGTGGTTTTTTCTCTTATTTTTTTAATAACATTCCGACAAAGATAAACATGTTATTTCATTATTTTTTCCTTGATTGTTAGACTTAGTCAAACCCAAACCTCAAAGGGGATATGTGTAATTTCATGTGTCTGAGGGAGTCTAGTTGTATTTTAACCTAACCTCATAGGTCTAGATGTAATATATAATTATTTTTTTACTTTCATTACTTTTCCTTGATCAACTCATATTAGTCATATACATCATGTAGTATATATATATATATATGTGTGTGTGTATGTATATATACAAAATATAATAATTCACACTGATGAATAAATAGTTAATAATAGAGAAACTAATCAATGAATATAATTATGTTTAAGAAAATAATCAAGTATAAGGAGTAATTTAAGAAGTTAAATATAAATATGCTTGAAAATAAAGGAATTATATAATTTTAATTATAGTAATATTTTAATGTGCATTAAAATATTGAAACGTAAATATGAAAAATGTCCTATATAGCAAAATAATGAAATGAAAAATTGTCAACCTTATTGTCCACATAAGCAAAATATGGACGCATAAGCTGGAGATCATTTTAAATATATATGTTAATATTAGATTACAATTGTAACCAAATTTTGTTTCAAGAATTCAAATTTAATAAGTAAAAGGGAGGTTTTGGGGCATTTAATTTTTGGTGTGACATAGATTAGAGTTTCTTCTTGTAATAGTATAAATTGACCAAATTCCAAAAATCCCCATGTGATTTAGCGAATTTGTTGAAAACCCCCGTGCTTAAAAATAAGCAAAAAGCCCCCCTGTGGTTATAAGAACACTAGACACGTGCCATAGTTGTTAACTCAAACTTAAGGGCGTTAGATTTATACTAAAAAGATCGTTATACCCCTATTATTTCGAGCCATTATATATTGACTTAAAAAAATTAACGGTTGAGATTGATCATTGATTATAAAACCAAATAAAAATTATAAAATATATATATATATATTGCGCACACACACACAGAGTCACACAAGACACACACACACAGAGTCACACACAACACACACACACACATACACGCATATATAAATTAAAACACACATCGCACTTTTAATTATAGTTTTTTTTTATCAAATCATATAAATTTATACACTATTTCGACCAACTCGATGAAAGGAATCCATTGGTTGTGGCATTATCGAGTTTTAATGGCTGATTGAGTAGTTATTAGGGGCAGAAGATACAATCAACTATTGTGCTCAGATCTAGAGTTTTCGTGTTATTTTTTTTTTCAAATTAAGTGCAAATGGTTTGAAATTTGATGATATTGATCTAGGGGATTTGTTTAGCTTTAACAAGATGCATATAACAACGTTTTCGGCCATTACTTCGGCAGTGGCTCTGGCGTGATGGTGATGGAAGATAAATGTTGAAGATGGTAGAAAAATTAAAATTTAACAAAAAAAAAAAACTTGTTTGTAATATTGGATAAGTTGGTTTAAATTTATAAGAAAATAGGCATAATAGTCAATATGTTGTTAGTTAGGGGCATTTCAATCATTTAACCACTTTAAAGGTCAAATGAGGCTAAATCACACGTATACCAACACCTCCAAAGGCATGCACATCACTCTCCGTTATTGTGAGAAAATACGCAGTATTTTTAGAACCATATGAGGTTTTTCACCTATTTTTAAATCATGGAAGTTTTCAGCAACTTCTTCAAACCACAAAGGTATTTTTGGAATATAGCCTATATTATTTTCATAAAATAAATAGAAGAATGGAAAATTTTGAAAAAGTACAGAAACTGTTCTTATTACTATAAAAAAAACTAAATTCGATTAATAAACATTTGATTGTTTATTTTTTAAAAATAAAATAAAAAATAATATTTGAAGATAGTTAAAATAAAAATAGAAATGGGTTTTATCGCAATTTTATAATTTAAAATAAAAAGAAAATGAGCTTATTTAAATAATATATAAGATAAACATAATGATATATTTTAGTTTATTTTATAAGTTTAACAAATTAAAAATGGTTTATTTGCAATAGTAGGTGAGTGTATTTAAATTTATAAAAAAATGAGTATAATAGCTAATATACTTTATTTCAACACCCCCTCCCAAAAAAAAAAAAAAATTGATGTACTTACAAAGGGCATTTCAGCCATTGACAACTACTTTAAAGTCAAAAGGCTACAAAAATACTTGCATGAATGCACACTAGGTGTGTACTACTCACACTCCGTTACCGTGGCACGACACATAGTATTTTTTGAACCAAGGGGGAGGGGTGGGTTTGCCTATTTTAGAATTATTGGGAGTTTTTAATAACTTCGCAAAACCACATGATTTTTTTATGCAATATGGTCAATACATACACATAGAAAATGATATTTAAGTTTATAGTTTTAGAGTTTAGGACAAAATACACTCAACACTCAGTGGATTTTTTTATTAAAATAATATAGTTTTATTAATTTACTTTAGAATTGGAATATGCAACCAAATTGCCGTAACTCGTGTACAATGTGTACGGGTTACTGTACATTTATGATTTTTTTAATATATGAACAATGATTTGTATATATCATTGTTCATGTTTTTTTTATTTTTAAATTATGGGAATAGTAACTCATCAATGGCATATACTATAGACGAGTTGCTATGCTTTTTGTTATTATTTTTTAATTCGGAGAATAGTAACTCGTTAATGGTGTAGACAAATTACTGTTCATAAATAATACTCGTTTATACTATGTATGAGTTACTATTCTAGTCTTTTAAAAAATAATGTACAAACAGTAACTCGTACACAGTGTATACGAGTTACTGTTCATTTACTGAAAAAAATAATAAAATACACAGTAACTCATACACATTATGTACGATTATGAAAATACTAGTACACTTTTCTATTTGAGGGTAAAAAATTATATAAAATTATACTATTTTAATAAAAAAATCCACACTCGTGAATTTTGTTGATATCACCAAAAAATCACACACACCTTCAAAAATTATCATGACTCCCTAACTTTTACTCCGTTTTGATAAGTTAAAATGGAATGATGGATAGGTGAAGTACACCCAAATATGACGTGAACGGCGGCGATTCAAATGTTGCTAATTTGTTTTTGTTTTGTTTTGTTTGTTTGTTTTGGTTCCCAAAAAAGGGAAATGGAGTTGCGAAAACATGATGATTTTTACCTTCCCTTCGTTAATACATATATATTTTTTAATTACTGATAAATAAATGATTTTATTTTATTTTTCCAATACAATTGATGCGTTAGTTAATATAAATAATTTAGTTAAACTATATTAAATATGTTTCTTAATTTCATTTTATGATGAAATTTGAAATTATCAAAGGCAATCAAATACACTCTTAATATTATTTTCTATAAATTTAGAAAGTGAAAAAAAACTTGAAAACAAGAAAAAAAATAACAGAATAAAAGTAAAAGAGAGAGAAAAATTATAATAAAAACAAAGACCTTTTTTTTTATTCTTACAGGTGGAACAAATATAATATTAATACTTTAAATTTTTTTGAAGTAATATAAAATAAAGGATAAAAACACTTAACTCCCAAACTATGATGGTTTTCTACATATTGCCACATGAAACTTTTATGAACTATACTTTACAATATGAACTTTATATTTTTTTACACTTAACACCCTATGGTCATTTATCGACAATAAAAATAAATCAAAGTTGGATACGCGTCCTTATGCGAGAGGTCAGTTATTGCTGAAAAATGATCAAAAGGATTTAAATGTGAAAAATATAGAATTCAAATGGCAAATTGCAACTTGTAAAAGGTTGTATGACTATGTGCCAAAATCATTATAGTTTGTGGGTTAAATATTTTCATCTCTTAAAATAATTTGCCAAATATACAATTGATGTTTAATTTTGCAAATACAACAAATAATATTATACTTATTCAACAAATAATACAACTTTAATATAAAATATAGAGATAATTACATATTCCCACCTCAACTATATGAGTTTTTTCACTTTACAACCTAAAGTGTGTGTTATGTTACCGGTTGTCACCCAATCTATACAATTTTTTGTAGGTTGTAACTTAAATGAATTTTCTGATCAAAAATCGTCACCGGACTGACTAACAAGTGAGCTGCAAAAACAGGCAAATAATTGTAATTTTACCAAAATTTAGCAATGGTAATTGTAACTTGGTTTAAAATTTAAATTCGAGATTAGATCATTGATTATATTTTAGGTACATACCAAGTGTACATATCATTTTGTTCCTAAAATTCAAACACAAAGTTAGACCATATTTTAGATTTTTGTGCACGTATCAGGTACACGGATAGATCCACTCGTACAAAATATATATTGATGATTGCTGTCTGACCTGTGAGCTGCTCTTTTTTATTAACTATTCCTATGCTTTCCATTTAATGTTGTGTTGCGATTTGGTTCATGCAATTCATAAATATCCGTTAGTTTCATATTCGTGGCTTGTACATTCAATAATACAACACGACCCATATATGTCCATATAAATAAATCAATATCGGAAAAAACGAAGATAAATAAAAAAAAAAAAATCAAGGTAATAATAATAAGTAATAATCCACAAAGGGGCTCCCATCAAAAAGGCTCTCACTTTTACAAAAAATTACAGGTGACTAAACACACACACACACACCCACCCCCCATTACACGACTGCCACTTTCTGGTCAGTTCCACTCATATATTTTCCCCTTATTAGCGCTATATATATGTGCAGAAGAACAATCATTTTCTACAAAATCTAAGGGTCCAAAAGACGCGAATATTATTCCCTGGGGTTTTGGCCGATGATTTTAGGGCACCAATTCCCACTGTATGGATCTTCAAACCCTAAGAGGATATAGCCTATAGATTCAGTTTTGACAGTTTTGACTTCGATATGTTTAGTTTCTAGGGTTTTATACTGTCAGTTCATCTTGTGCTTTTTTGTTTTGTTTTAATATATTGAGATTGGAAGAGTATTCCCGGGTTTTTAGTATCTGTTTGGAGAGAAATTTGCTGGTGTTGCTAGTATTGAAGTAAAAGATTTCCTGAATTTTAGCTTGTTTAGAGCTGAAAATTTTGAAAAATGGATGGATATGGAGGTGGGGGCAGTTTTAAGGAGTCCTCCAAGCTTCAGGATCTTAAACCATTCGACGCAAATTCAACAGGTTTGTCGTGTTGATTTTTTTTATATACGTTAACCTCCGGAACTTCGCTTACGAATAGATCTGTTTTTCCTTCAATTATCCAAGTGTTGACTTCAATTTCGCTGTACTGTATTGCAACTTAGTCCATGAATGCTCAGTGAAGTGTTTGGATACTTGACTACTCTGTCGGATTATGGATTATCCCAATCGAATAGTTGGGATTCTGTTATGCCATGTTTAAACACGAAATTGCAGCAGATTTAACTTGTTCATGTTTTTCTTTGATATATCTACGCATTTTTACCAAATGAGATTTTGGTTCTTTATTTGTTTGTGTGTTTTTTGGGGGAAACCACACTCGCATTTTAGATGACTATTGTTACGCTCGCAAACTATGTTCCACATTTATTAAGTGTTATCACTAGGTTGCTAGTGGTTTCTTTGCCTACATGACTGCACTTGAAGAATTCATAATGCTTGAAAAGTATCCTCAAATATTTAACCATTTTTGTTTTTTATTTTCTGCTTGGTGGAGCAGGAGCTGCAGTTTTTGATGCATCACAGTATGAATTTTTTGGCGGTGATGTGGTTGATGAAGTTGAGCTCGGGGGTTTGGAAGATGAAGAAGATGATATCGCCCCAGTTGGGTTTGAGGAAGAAGAATTTCAATTGGATAGGGAAGAGGTTGTTGTTTAAAGCTTTAAAACTTTAGTGCATGTTTACTTTCCCCCCTTTCCTACACTAAATATCCTGTGCTTTTGTTTGCAAATTCTTGGCCGTGTGTTGTGGAGCCTGTTTAGTTTCAAGTTTTTATGTTTTATAATATACTTTTAAGTGGAGATTTTAATTATTTTATTTCACTGGTTGGAGTATCTTATAGCAGCAAACAACCTGAAAACAGCTTCGCATGTGGATGATTTTTGCATGTCTTAATTTTTCCCATCATCTATTAGGCTCATGGTTCTCTGCAATATTACTCTGTTGCTCGTGCTGTATTTTAGTTGGTACATGGTAGTTAAAGCTTGTGTAAATCTCTTTGCATGTGGCTTCAATACAACTAGTTAAAATATTTCTTTCCTAGTGGATTGTATTTTTCCTCTTTAATGTGCAGGCTATCTGGCTATGCATGTCTATATATTCTGCATCATCTATTTTACTTTGTGTCATCCTTTAGCCTTGTGTTTCTGGGCGGCACTTACTCCATGGCATGCCTATTTCTCATTCTGCTCTTATTTCCTAGTGTGCATGGCTTCAATGGCGAGATTTGTTCATGATTGAAAGTATTTCTTGCTTTCCAGTGGACAACAATTTTGTGCAATAAGGTGCAGCTAGCTGTTTTTTGTTGGAAAGTGGGTTTTTATAGAATCAAGAATTTGGGTTATGAAGATACGTACTTAATAGCAGTCTTTTTTATGTGTCTGTATGTGCACAACAGCCTTTTTGGAATTCAGATTTAAGCTGTGTAGGATTTCTTGTTTTTCTGTTTATGCTGTAATGGTGTGATATGCCATGGTTTGTACTGTTGTTGCAAATTTCACCTGTGTGTTTACATAATGTTATTATGTTTGATATGGTTTAAATGCCAGTACCTGTTGGGTGGCTAATTTGTTGTCGTGAAAATCTGTTTCCTGTGCTTGTTTTGTGTTTTTAATGCTAACTGGTGCTATTGTTGTTTATTGTGCCTCTGGTTATTTTCTTTCCCTGGAGATTCTTAGTTTTATTCGGTCAGCGATTTCAAGTGTTCTGCCTAAAGAAGCAAGGGTGGGCTAATATTTTGGAAAATATTTATAAAAGGGATCTTTTGAGCTCAAATCTCGTATTGTATTAGATACTTTTTCTGTTTAATACTTGTCTATAAATTGAAGCTGATGTTGGCTTAGCTTATTTGTATGCTCTGCTTGTGAGCTTCTAGGAACTATCATTAGATGCTATGTATTACAAAAAAAATAATACTTTGGAAAACTGGTGCTCTAGTGATTCCCCCAGGAAATGTATCTACAAAAATGTATCATGAAGTGGCCAATTTGACATATAGGACTATGTTTAACTTGTAAAATGAATGCTAGAAATTGTTACACCATGTATCTCTCTCCCCCTCTCTTTCACTTTCCAGATGCTTTGGTTTGTGTTTGCCAAGGTATAATAATAGTTTTTGAAGTGGTGGGGGCCGGCGAGCAATCCACTGACACGTTGTCACCATATATGCCTGTGGCATGAATGCTTAAATGTACAGAATACTGTGGATTGTTCTTGACCCTCTCTTTTTGCAGGGAGATGCATTGGGATCTCTATCTGAAATTGATGATCTTTCAAGCACATTTTCGAAGGTGAGGTGGTAGAAATGTTGAAAGTTTCCCCTCAAAAGTTGATGTAAAGTTTAGATGGATTTCAATTTATTTTACATATGTCGTCTTCAACATGTCAATTCCTACCTTTTGGTATTTCATTTCTTCGTACCCTGACCCCCACCCCTAAGTTTAATGCTTAGCAGGCTAATTTTGATGATACTAAACTTCCACAGCAATTAGCTATTCGGTTTGTATAAGCATCTTAATGTCCGAAGAGAGTGGACAAAATGAACTTAAGCGCAAGTTTTATTCCTACTACTTGATGCTTGTGTGCTGTGCCAACTTTTGAGAGGATTGACTTACTGCTTTCGCTTCTCTGCCCGTTTCCTTCTTGATGCTTGACATTTTGGCCTGTCTGTATTTGTTGAACAATCAACCTAAAAACCTCACCGTCTTCTTTGTTTCACCCTAATACCATGCATTTTGTTTTATTTTCTACAGAATTCTATTCTTTTATTTGTCTATGAATTACTAGAAAATGACGGTGTTGTTCTCTATTAGCCCCACAATTATATGTACCGGCATGTTGTGGCATTAAAATTTCATATGCCATATTGTTTGCCCTTATTTCAATTTCCTTGAAATTCTTTGAAGTTGTAATTAAGTATTATAGTACCCACTGCATGAGGGTGCTGTTATCTCATGCACTTGTTCTATATCTTTTACATTTTTATACGCAGTTGAACAAAGTTGTTAGTGGGCCAACAAGTGCAGCATTTGGTGGAGATTGGGGTTCCAGAGAAAGTGAGTGCTGTTAAACCCTATTTCATTTGCTGTTTCCATTTGCATTTTGTTGGCTAAATGCATTTCTTGATATTTGATTAAGTTGCAGATTATGCCTTCATATTTGTCCTGTAACGTAGTGATAACTGCTACAATTAATTGGTAAGAACAGCATAGCCATATCCAAAAGAAGCTATGCTGCATTCTTCATTTATCTTTCTGTAACACGGTGAATCTTTAAACAACCCCCCCCACCAAAAAAAAAAAAAAAAAACTAGAAGTTCTGAGTGGACATGATATTTATGTTTCTGTGTTTTGTAGAATGAAGTTTTGAGAATTCCACTAAAGCAAAATAATAGTTATTATAAGGCCTCACTGCTAGATTTTTGTGCAAGCATTTGAATAAGATTTGTCCTTGCTCATGTTATTATGCTGTAGGTTCATCGGCTGCTGAGTGGGCGCAAGAGGCAGATATCACGAGTTGGTTTGATCAGCGTGCTTTTAATGCTGAAACCACTCATGAAAGCAAAAAGTGGTCCTCACAACCATATTCCTCTCCCCACTTCATGGAACCTAAGCCCTTAAACCGGACAACCTCGTACCCCGAACAGCAGCAGCATCCATATGAAATGCAAAACCTACATCATCAATTTTCCAGTGAACCGAGTCTTAGACCAAAATCATCATTTACTTCGCATCCACTGCCCGGTGGCAGATCTCAACATGCTTTACCAAGTGGCCAGTCTAGCCATCCTAATATTCCATATCTCCCTGGTGGTCACCAAATGCCAGTTTCTTCGTCTACTCTTTCTTCATTTTCTAATGCTCAGCTTCCATTGAATGTCGTGCCTCATGGTTCACAACTTGGTGGAAATTTGCCTCAGTTACCTCATGGTCTCCCAGTTAATAGTCGACTCCAGAGCCAATGGGTGAGTCAGAGCAATCCATATCCCAGCGATCGTTCTGGCATCCCAAGCAATGTTTCCCCCCAACAGTTGTCCCATCAGAATGGTTTAAGGCCACCACAGCTGATGCAGCCCCAGCACATACAGCAAACTAAAATGCAGCCTCCATTTCTGCCATCATCTGGTCATTTCTCAGGATTGCAGTCGCAGCTATTTAATCCTCATCTTTCTGCATCACCGCCTATGTTGAACAACTTTGACATGGTTGGGTTGCCAGATATGAGAGATCAAAGAGCTATATCAATGCTAAGAAGTAGACAAGGAATGCGTCATCCCCCTCAGGTCTCTGATTCTGGTAACCTGAAGGGTGACAGTGGGTGGCCAAGGTTTAAATCCAAGTACATGACTGCGGATGAAATTGAAAATATTGTTAGGATGCAGCTTACTGCTACACATAGCAATGATCCTTATGTTGATGATTATTACCACCAAGCTTGCCTATTCAAAAAGTCTGCTGGTGCTAAGTTGAAACATCATTTCTGTCCCACTAATTTGATGGATAGTTCTTTGAGGAGTCGTGCTAGCCATGAGCCACATGCTTTTCTTCAGGTTGATGCTCTTGGAAGGGTTTCCTTCTCTTCAATACGCAGGCCTCGACCACTTCTTGAAGTTGACTCCCTGAATTCATCAGGTGGTAGTGGTGTTGAGTCAAAACTTGGTGAGAAGCCTTTGGAACAGGAGCCAATGCTTGCAGTCAGGGTGACTATTGAGGATGGTATTTGCCTCCTCCTTGATGTTGACGATATTGACAGGTTTCTGCAGTTTAATCAGCTACCAGATGGTGGGGCGCAGCTGAGACAAAGGAGACAAGTTCTGCTAGAGGGGTTAGCATCTTCTTTTCAGCTTGTTGACCCGCTTGGGAAAAATGGCCAGACAGTGAATTTAGCTCCTGAAGATGACCTTGTGCTTTTAAGATTAGCTTCTCTTCCAAAGGGTAGGAAGCTCCTTTTGAGGTATCTTCAACTTCTTTTTCCTGGAGAACTCACTCGAGTTGTCTGCATGGCCATCTTCCGCAATTTGAGGTTCTTTTTTGGCCACCTTCCTGCTGATCCTGGAGTGTCTGTGACAACTGAAAACCTTCGCAAAGACTGTATCATCATGCGTCCATGGTATGGAGCTCAAAGCCCTGGCTGCCTGTCTTGCATCAGTAGTCTGTTCAGCTGAGCATCCGCCTCTGCGTCCAGTTGGAAGTCCACCTGGGGATGGAGCTTCTGTCATTCTTAAATCTGTTCTTGATCGGGCCACTAAGCTTCTGACAGATCCTCATGCTGCTGGCAATTGCAGTGCATCTAATAGGGCTTTTTGGCAGGCTTCTTTTGATGCATTCTTCAGCCTCCTCACAAAGTACTGCTTTAATAAGTATGAATCTACTGTGCAATCCTACCTCACCCAGGGCCCACCAGAAACAATTGCCATTGGGTCTGACATAGCCAAAACTATTGGTAGAGAAATGCCTGTTGAACTCTTGCGTGCAAGTCTTCCCCATACAAGTGAGCAGCAAAGAAAGCTTCTGTTGGAATTTGCGCAGAGGTCTATGCCAGTGCAAGGTTTTAGTGGTCAGAGTGGAAGAAGTGGTGGCTCTTGATGATGCGTATGTGCCATGTAGCAGGGAATCTATTATATGACCCATAAATGTCGCAAAAGACTTGGTGCAAAATTGGATATCCATAAGGTTGGCTTCTTCACACTTGTTGATTTTAAACAGGGAGGGATTTGGTAAAGCAAGTGATGTGAAGCCTTGAGCTGGAAAGATGTCCGTTCATTTTTTCAAGGAGCAGAGTCTGACCAGGGTATATTGTGAAAGAAGTTTTTACATGGCCATCTGTCGATTACAAGGAACTGTCATATCTTTTTCTTTTGGATTTGGAGCTTATTTTGATGCTCTGTTGTGCAAACCCCTGAATAGTAATGGGGACTTCAGATGTAGCAGTGTACAGTTCTGAAGAAGTATGTTGCCCTTTTACCTGTTCGTCTGTGCTGTAGCGGGGTGGGAAGGTATTTTCTATATCAGGTCTGATGTATCTTTCTTGTTTTTATTAATTTCCTTTTCTTTGAAGGTGAGATTACAGGTTCTTGAATGATTATTTTGTTCCTGTGGTAGTTTCAAGCATGTCCCTCCTCGTTTACTTTTTGCTCATATATCTTGTCATTTCCCCCAACCGTGACCCCCCCGGTGAAGATTTTACAGAACCATCTGTCGATGAGAATACGATTCTTTGCGGGTTCACCCAAAACATGTTCTATGACCTTTCCCACTATATAATTTTCGTTTGATCGTAGCTAGCTCGTTAATAATTTGTTGAGCCAAATTTGACGACAGGCCAAAAATCGACGTGCATTATCTTCTTATGGGTGTTTTTGATTCTTGACATGGTATTGGATTATGTATGGCATGTTTGAGTGTTGTGGAATGAAGGGAATCTCAATGTTCATATTTGAATTGTAGTAATACATTGTACAGAGAGTTCCTTTTAATACATCATTCTTTGTTCGATTGAAATGTGTTAATGTTGGATTAGATTTGCATTGTCCATTATGTCCTTACTTTTAAATTTTTTTTTAAATTATAAAATATATAATTGCTTTTGTTAATGTGTACATTGTCGTATCCCTCTTATCATGTAAGGAGTGTCCTCAAAAATCATGCCCTAGCCACCATTCTTGTGTGAATGTATAGAATTGGTCAATCTCCATTCGTTGATTCGGCAAAGAGTATGTTTTGCTCGATAGGCACCACATTTTTTGGAATGCGAACAAGACTGCAAAATTAAATTAAAGGAGGTCAATGGCCAGGTTACCTCTAAAAAAAAAATAAAGACGAGTTGATATTCCTTTTCTCAACCTACCGTGCACAAAGGACGCTCCTCGCTCAGCCTATGAAAGAGATTGATGCCAGTCGTTAGCTTTTGCCAAAACTAGGGTTAGACAAATCAACTTATGAGAAATAAAGAAATTGAGAAAACAAAGCTGCATATATTACTTAATCCAATTAATAGTCAATCCAATCTAGGGTTAGTTTTTGCCAAAACTAAGGTTAGGTAAATCAACATATATTACTCAATCCAATTAATTGTCAATCTAATCTCACCCCACGAGGTGGGATTGCCACATATTGTATTACAATGGATTACAGTGGGCCGAAGCAAAATTTGAGAAGGCCCGTACCATTTGATATGGCAAATCACGTGTGAATAAAATGTAACTAAATATTTGGATTACATTGTATAATAACAAATCAAAAATGTCCATACGTTTTATTTAAATTTGGTTTCAATTGGCTTTTATTGGCATTCTTACTTTAATTTCTAAATACAATTATGCAGTTGAGTTGTAAGATATACAATATATATTAGAGCAAATATTTACCATGTGCGTGAAATATTTATGTAATGTGTTTATATTTTTTATATGCCCTGGACTAGTCGGTTAGACTCTTCAACATGGTATGTAGGTTGATTCCTTTAAAATTTACATTCGATTTAATTAGATGTGGCAACAAGCCGCACGTGGATGAATGAGATTGTCAGGAATGTTTGATTTGTGGTAAATTTAATTGGGTAAGACTAGAAAGCAGAATTAAATTTGATAGATTAATGTTTTTAATAGGAGTTTGTAAGAGAAGTCAAGTCAATCATATGCTAAATGGGCCAGCTTGATTCAAACTTTACTTCACTCAAACTCAAGTTTTATAATGAGTTGAGTTTGAACTTAAATGTAGTTCAAAAATAGATTCATCTTTTTGATAACAAACAAGAGAACATGAGAAAATTGTGATGTTCGTTAAATGGTTCGCCTTGGGTCTCATCCAAGCCTCGAGAACTGAATTTCATGGTAGACCATATGGACCAATTCCTCGATGCCTCTTGTTCCAAATGGATCACTCTTCATCTTCAAGCTAGTCAGTTTGCTCAACAACTCTACCTCGTTGAACTAAGTCCCATTTTGCTCGATTAGCTCAAGTAGCCTTCTTGCATTTGCTACCTCTCAGACCTATGCCAATGCCCTCATCAATTGACCATTTCAAAGATACCCATACCTTGAGCAAATGTCCAGCTAGCCTAACATCTCCACTATTTGAAATATCCATTTTCATATCATCGGTCCCCACACCATCATGCCCAAGAACAACACTCAATATGATAACTAATATATTTGGATAGCATTAACGAATGAGTCGATACCTCAACTCTAGCCAAAGCTGATGCAAGCCCTAAAGCTTAGGGACTCCCATTAGCCAATACCTATATACACCCGATCATTTATTGATGATATGTATGACTCTCATACTTTTTAAGTTATTGTTCTGTTTTACTACATATTCTCTTCAAATCTCCATCTAACTTGAGTGTCGATCGATTGTTGCCGGAAACACTTCGAACGAGTTCATGTGTGTTCTTGGTTGACAAGTTGGGATTCCACGATATCATTCTATTGGGCGAGCCTTTGAGTCCTCTGCTCGAGCTACATCAATATTATGAAAACTTAAATACGTTTTCAAATTATATCTCATTTTTATTTTGTATTTTCGCTAGAAAAAATAAATGCTCTCCTACAAGTTGCGAGCTTCTTTATTTTAATAATATATGTGTATATATCGCGATGCCATATCGTTCGAGCAATTTATAAATATTCATTTCTTACATATTTTGAAATATATGTGTTTGGACATGTAAAAATCACTCCAACACGGAGATGGGTCGCCCCATAAGCTCGCAGACTGAGGCCGAAAATGACTAATAAATTACTGAAAATGGTGGCCTCAATGGGCGTCATGCCTAAACATTACGGCCTGATAGAATGAATCTAATTGCCCCAGAGGCCTAGTTGGGGTTGGCAGCAGATAGAGACAATGGGCTTATTGGAGCCTAAAGCTTTGAAAATGGGTTTGTTTTAGGTGCTGAAACTGAACTGGGCCATTCAAAAATTCAGGCACGATAGACATTGAAAACGGCTCTAGCGAAATGGAAGTTTGTTGAACGAGCTAGCTGTAAAAGGAGTTAAGCAGCACACAAGAAAGGCAGTCAAACACTGATCGCTCAAATCAAACCTTAACATCACGAAGTTCACGCTAATTTGGTATTTTCGCTTAATGTACCAAAATTAGCTTGTAAAAAGCTGTTTAAAGTGATCATAATTATACCCACCCCGCTTGACATAGGTTATCAATCAGATTCTTCTTAAAACATCATTAACGCAATAATTATACCTCACTTTCTCGAAATAACCCATCAATATGATTTTAGTAGAATCTCGTATTTATGTCAAGTATTACGGGATTGTAGTCATTACTTGTTTTGTTCAATACACACAAGATAGATTATCTATGTTGTTTCTTGTCATTTTTCAATTGTAAGTTTTTAAAATCATTTTACATTGAATTGTAAGTCCTAATTAAATTATATACAATCACTTTCTCGAAATAGGCTATTAGTGTTGTTTAAATAGTATGTTGCATTCACATCAAGCATTAAGAATTAAGGAATTTTAGTCATAACTTGTTTTGTTCAATTTGAGTAGGATAGGTTATCAATACAATTTGTTGTTATTTTTCAATGGTAAGCTTTTAACTATTACATGCTAAATTATAAATTAAA
The DNA here is from genome assembly GCA_026212405.1 of Petrea volubilis. Lineage (NCBI taxonomy): Eukaryota > Viridiplantae > Streptophyta > Magnoliopsida > Lamiales > Verbenaceae > Petrea > Petrea volubilis. The sequence goes on from CM047870.1 coordinate 8,713,544, forward strand.
TTGTAGGTCATCAAAGCATTAGATGTGGTGTTTGTCTATTTCGATTCAATAATCTTGAATATAACTCATGTTGTCATATTTCGTACAATTTTATTTTATTTTTTTATTGTATGTTCAGTGTATACTGATATGGTGGCAATACAATCACTTTAATTTTACAGTTGCTAGTTCCACCATGTTGAACTTGTGGCCGTAAATTTTGGAGCAAACAATATGTACTAATTTACATACATTATGAGTTTAAGGCAATATAAATGATCACACGTAAAATAAGAAGAAAAACAAAGGAAAAGGAATTAAGGTAATGATTGTTTTTTTTTTTTTTTTTGAGAAATTAAGGTAATGATTGTTAATCATACAATAATAATAATAATAATAATAATAATAATAATAAAAAGCCAAGTCATACGAATATAAAAAGACCAACACAACTATAACAAACACAAAAAATTACAGATATATATAATTCACCATTACACAACTGCCACTTTTTCCTCATTTCCACTCGTATATTTCCCCCAATTGTTAGCAATACAGAGATGCAATCGTTATCCTCAAAACTAAGGGCTCAAAAGACGCGAATTTGTTTGCGATGGGGTTGTCACCGATGATTTTACGGTGGAAGGATCTTCTCGTTTTCACAAGTCCTTGGAAGTTATAGAGTTCAAGAATTAGTTACGCGACAGTTTGACTTGTAAATTTTTAATTTTATTTTTAGGGTTTTACACTTTTTCCCCATTTATTGAGATTAGAATTATTTTCTGGGGTTTTGGTAGCTGTTCGGAGAGGAATTTGTTTTGGTCCTTGGTAGTATTGAAGTGAAAAGATTTTTGTAGGTTTTGTTTGGCTTTGTTAGAGCAGAAAATTTTGGAAATGGATCGATATGAAGATGGGGGCAGTTTTAAGGAGCCCTCCAAGCTTCAGGATCTTAAACCATTCGGCGCAAATCCAACAGGTTTGTCATGTTTGATCTATGTTGACTTCAATTTCTTGTGACTTGGTCCGTGGATGGTCAGGAAAGTGTTTGAACACTTGAGTACTCTGTTGGATTTAGGGGAAACGCATTGGGATTGTTGGGATTCATATTTAATGTTTATTTTAGGGTTTGAATTTTGGGTCATGGAATTTTTTTATCGTGAAACCCGACTTGGAGCAGATTTCACCACTTAATGTTTGTCGTTGATAAATCTTCTCTTTTTAGTAAATGAGATTTCAGTTATTTATTTGTGACTTTTGTTTTTGGGAACTATTCCCAATTTGAGTTGACTTTTGTGGTTACAAGAAGATTGAAAAATGGAGGTGTTGTACTCTCATCTTCTTGGAGTCTAAGGACTGGATTGCTAATGGTCTCTTTGCATGCATGACTACACTTGATGAATTTGTATTGCTTGACCTGAAAGAGTTCTGAAATGGTTCAAGACTTAACTATTTTTTTATTGTGTTTTCTGTTTGATGGAGCAGGGGATGCAATATTTGATGCATCACAGTATGCTTTTTTCGGTAATGATGCGGTGGAGGAAGTTGAGCTTGGGGGATTAGAAGATGAAGAGGATGATCTTGCTCCAGTTGGGTTTGAGGAAGAAGAATTTCAATTGGATAGAGATGAGGTTGCTGTTTAAGTGTTTTAAGATTATATGTTCTTCTATTCGCCCCCACCCCCCTCTTGTCAGGCGAGGGGATTACTACATGTTTTGCTGTTTCCTCTTCCCTATATTAAAAGCCACGGGGTTTTGTTTGCAAATTTGTGGCTTTGTACTGTGGAGCCTCTTTAGTATGAAGTTTGATGTCATATATGCTTTCTAAGTGGAGATTCTCATTCTTTTATTTAACTGGATTGAAGTTTTGTTACATCTGCAAAGAACTGAGGACAATGTTTGCGTAGTCATCTTTTGGCCTTATTTTTCTCCACAATTTTTCATGGCATGTCTCCTTTTTGGTCTTTAGGTGCCTTATGTGCGAATGCACGAGGAGCTATCTTCGTGCACAACTGGGAATAATTTAGCCTTCCAGTTGAAAACATTTTTGTGCTGTGAGGAGCACAGGTAGGTTTGTATTGGAATTTGGATTAGTTTAGAGTGTCATTTTGTGTTGTTGGATTGAATATGTTTGGAGTGAATATGAAACCAAAGGTTAATCAAGAATTTAGGTAACAAAGAAATTTATTAAACAGCAGTCCTTCTTCACGTGTCTGGTCTGGTTGTACACCATAGCCTTTTTGGATTAAGATTTATGCTTTGTTGGATTTTCTTATGTTTTCTTTCTACTTACTATTTAAATGACATTTCCTTGGCTTTGTTACAAATTTCAACTCTGTGTTTACACTTAAGTATCATTATGCTCGATATGGTTTAAAAGTGAGTCTGTTGGATAGTTTATTTTGCTATCATGAAAGTTGTCTTTCTGTGTTTGCTTTCTGATCTTTCGCCAACTAGTTTTATTGTTTTTTGTTGCGCCTCTGGATTACTCTCTCTCTCTCTCTCTCTCCCTGGTGATTCTTAGATTTATTCAGTGTTCCATTTCTCATTGCTTTTGTTTCAGGAAGCAAGGGTGCAGTATTTATTTGATAAATAAATGTAAAGATGACTTTTTAAGCTCCAAATCTCATGATGGATTAGATACTTCAATAAGTTGACGTTTATTACTTGTCTATACACTGAAGCTGAAGTTTGTGAGGTTATTTGGATGAGCTGCTTAGTTTTTAACTTCTGCCATTAAATGATCTATTGGTTTTCCTCAATCTAGAACTGTGTCGACATAAATGCATGATGAAGTGGTATTTGGCCTTTTCTTTTTGCGCCCCCCCCCCCCCCCCCTCCTTCCTCCCACTCCACTTTTGTTTTCTCCAATTGGGGGAATGGGGAGCCTGGATTCGAACCTAGGGCCTCCCATTGGACAGAGCAGAGGTGATGCCACTGCAGCCCGAGTGGCGGTGGTATCATGAAGTGGTCATTTACATATAGGACAGACATTAACTTGTAAATTGCATGCTTGAAATTGTCATACTCATACATGCATCTCTCTCTCTCTCTCTCTGTGTGTCTCATGTGGACAAACATATTCGCTCTCTCACGCATGTGAGTGAAAATATTCAGATGCTTTCGTTTGTGTTTTTCAAGGTATATTTAATAGTTGATTCATGGACTCTTTGTCACCATATATTCCTGTCACGTGAATGCTTAAATGTAGAGGATAGTTTGACTTATCCTTGACACTCTTTTTTTGTAGGGGGATGCATTAGGATCTCTATCTGAAATTGATGGTCTTTCAAGCACATTTTTTAAGGTGAGGCGTCAGACGTAATGAAAATTTTTGCTCAAAGGTTCATTAGACATGAGATTCATTCACAATTAATTCAGAATGTGTTGCTTGGTCTTCAATGTTTCTATTCCTACTAATCCTATTTCGCTTTTTCTGTCCCAACCACCCACTCCAAGTGCCGTGCTAATGTGCCAAATTTTGTGATACTAAGCTCCCACTGTAATAAGCACCGTTGAATTTGTATAAGCTTCTTGAGGTTGAAAGAGAATGGATGAGCGAACATTAAAAATTTCAAATTAATTCTACCCCTTGATGCTTGTTCATTGTGCCAATTTTTGTGAGGATCGACTTATTGTTTTCACTTCCCTGTTCATTTCTGTTCTTGATACCTGACATTTTTGCTTTTTCCTCGAATAATCTATCTAAAATATTCATGTCTTTCTTGTTTCATTAATACTGTGCATTTGTTTGATTTCTTGCAGAAGTCTATTCTTTTATATGTTTATTAATTAGTAGAAAGTTCTGGTGTGTATTGGCCCCATTTTTATATGACAATCATGTCTTATGGCATTAAAAATTTCATGTGATGCATTCTTCCCCTCATTTCGGTATTCCAGGATTTCAATGGTATTGTAATCAAGTATTATGGCACCACCCACTGAATAAGGTTCTCACACCTCATGCACTTATTTATACTTGTTACTTTTCCATACACAGTTGAATAAAGTTGACAGTGGGCCAAATTATGCCGGCTTCAGTGGCGATTGGGGTTCCAGAGAAAGTAAGTGCATTTAAATCGGATTACCTTTGCTGCTTGAGAATGCTGTTTCCACAAGCAATTGCTAACTGTTTCTGTTGATATTTCATTGAGTTGCATATCATGTCTTCTTTTTATCATAGGGCATAGTGGTAGTTGCTACAATCACTTGACAGAAATAACATGGTGAAATCAAATGAAGCTGTCAAGCTGCTAACTGACCACATGCTGTCATTTTCTTTCTTCCTTTTGTTTTGGTGATATAGTAAATTGATAGGTAATAGAATATTGCATAATGTTATCTTTCCTTGTTTGATTATTTTTTTAAGGTAATAGATCATAGTACATCTTATTGTTTTTGTACACTGAACCCTATTCCCATATCTGTAAGAATGGATAAGTCCTTAATACAAGAATACTGCAATTTCCTCTCTTCTAACATGGTACCAAAACCGTCCCCCACGCCCCCCGCTCTGATTTTTGTTTTGTGCACCCTAGCTGGAGCTACCTGGCCTTCCTGTACCATAGTCTTTATTATTTTCCTGCCTTAGCTTGTCACCTGCGCTGTCTCTTCTTTCAGTTGTGAAGTTTATTTATTTTGTCGTGACTTCAGAAATGCACAAACTCACGCACAGACATTGTGATTTTTGTCTGATATGGTTAAACTGTGATTTCTGTATGCTTTCATCACCATGGTTTGCAATTTTCTGTCTGGGTCCCATGGTTCCCCCATGATTTGTCTGATTCAACTAAATCATGATTTTCTTCCTTGTTCTCATGGCCGCACCACCATTTCTGCTTAATTCTGTCATAGTTTTGTTGTGCTTCTGTCCCAAAGTCAGTAAAATCTGGTTGAGATCTTTCTATCTGCTTGATCATGGTATGCTGCGGTATATGGCGTCTTAGGTTCCTCTACGTCGAAATTTATGCCCTCTCTTTGCTCCCCCAAGTGTCAAGTATTCTCAGCTCGAGAGTTGTGTGTATGTGGTTTAGTATAACCAGCTCGATAGTTCAACTTGAACGGGAGGGATAGAATATTTCATAATATCTTCTTTTCTGGTTTGATTAATTTATTCTAGATAACAGATCATAATGTATCCTACCATTTTTTTTTAACTCCAACTATATTGCTATATCTGTGCAAGTGGGATTAGGTTTTCAATGCATGAATGCAAGATATAATTTTCTCTCTTCTAAGATTGTGGCCCCGCCCCCCAAAAGTTCTAATCTTACAAGATATTTAATCTGTTCTTTGTGAACAATGTTTTGGGAACTCCACTAAAGCAAAACAATGGTTCTTATACACCCTCACCATGGGATATTCTGCGAAGCTGTTGGTTAAGATTGTACTTGCTCATGTTAATATGCTGCAGGTTCATCTGCTGCTGAGCGGCCTCAAGAGGCAGATAGTACTAATTGGTTTGATCAGCATGCTTTTAACGCTGAAACTGCTCATGAAGGCAAAAAAATGTTCTCACAACCATATTCCTCTGCCCACCTCACGGAATCGAACTTGTTGCACCGAACATCCTCATACCCTGAACAACAGCAGCTTCCACATGATCTGCAAAACCTACATCATCACTATTCCAGTGAACCAAATCTTATTCCAAAATCATCATTTACTTCGTTACCACAGCCTGGTGGCAGATCTCAACAAGCTTCACCAAGCCACTCCAATATCCCGTATCACCCTGGTGGTCGCCAAATTCCAATTTCTTCATCTAATCTTTTGCCATTCTCTAACGCTCGGTTTCAATTGAATGCCTCGCCTAATGGTTCGCATTTTGGTAGAAATTTGCCTCAGTTACCTCATGGTCTCCCAGTTGACAGTCGACTCCAAAACCAATGGGTGAATCACAATAGCCTATATCCTGGTGATCATTCTGGCCTCCCAAGCAACATTTCTCCCCAAGAATTGTACCATCAGAATAGTTTAACGCCTTCCCAGCCGATGCCAGGCCAGCAAACTAGAATGCAGCACCCATTTCTGCCATCCATTGGTCATTTATCAGGGTTGCAGTCTCAGCTATTGAATCCTCCCCTTGCTTCATCGTCGCCTATGTTGAACAATTTTGACATGGTTGGGCTGCCGGATATGAGAAATCAAAGAGCTATACCAATGCTGGGAAGCAGACAGGGGATGCGTTGTCCTCCTCAGGGTGCTGATTCTGGTAACCAGAAGGGTGAGAGTGGGTGGCCAAGGTTTAAATCCAAGTACATGACTGCAGATGAAATTGAAACTATTATTAGAACTCAGCTGGCTGCTACTCATAGCAATGATCCTTATGTTGATGATTATTACCATCAAGCTCGCCTCTTCAGAAAATCTGCTGGTGCTAAGATGAGACATCATTTCTGTCCCACTAATTTGATGGATAGTTCTTCGAGGAGTCGAGCTAGCCATGAACCACATGCTTTTCTTAAGGTTGATGCTCTTGGAAGGGTTTCCTTCTCTTCAATACGCAGGCCTCGGCCCCTCGTCGAAGTTGACTCCCTGACTTCATCAAGTGGTAGCAGTATTGAATCAAAACTTTGCGAGAAGCCTTTGGAACAAGAACCAATGCTTGCAGCCAGGGTAACTATTGAGGACGGTATTTGCCTCCTCCTTGATGTTGATGATATTGACAGGTTTTTGCAGTTTAATCAGCCACTAGATGGTGGGGCTGAGCTAAGACAGAGGAGAGAAGTTTTGCTAGAAGGGTTAGCATCATCTCTTCATCTTGGTGATCCACTAAGGAAAAATGGCGACACAGTGGATTTAGCTCCCAAAGATGATCTTGTGTTCTTAAGATTAGCTTCTCTTCTGAAGGGTAGGAAGCTCCTTTTGTGGTATCTTCAACTTCTTTCTCCAGGTCAACTCACTCGAGTTGTCTGCATGGCCATCTTTCGCAATTTGAGGTTCTTTTTTGGCAACCTTCCTGCTGATCCCGAAGCATCCATGACAACTGCAAACCTGGCGAAGACTGTCTCATCATGTGTCCATGGCATGGACCTTAAAGCCCTTGCTGCCTGTCTTGCATCAGTAGTCTGTTCAGCTGAGCGTCCTCCTCTGCGTCCAGTTGGAAGTCCTGCTGGAGATGGAGCCTCTGTTATTCTTAAATCTATTCTCGATCGGGCTACTGAGCTTCTGACAGATCCTCATGATGCTGGCAATTGCAGCAGAGCAAACAGGGATTTTTGGCAGGCTTCTTTTGATGCATTATTTGGCCTTCTCACAATGTACTGCTTCAATAAATATGATTCTATTGTGCAATCCTCGCTCACCCAAGGCTCACCAGACAAAGTTGCCATTGGGTCCGACATAGCTGAAGCTATTACTCGAGAAATTCCTGTTGAACTCTTGCGTGCAAGTCTTCCGCACACAAGTGAGCGGCAGAAAAAGCTACTCTTGGAATTTGCACGGCGGTCTATGCCAGTGCAAGGTTTTAGTGGTCAGAGTGGAGGAAGTGGTAGCTCATGATCATATATATATATATATATATATATAGATAGATAGATAGATAGATAGATATGCATGGTAGGGAATCTATCAAATGAACCCATGAATGTTACTCATGCCTTAGTGCATATATGTTGGCTTCTTTGCTATTGTTAGTTCTATACACGGAGGAATTTGGTAAAGCAACCTGAAGCCTTGAACTGGAAAAATGCTCACTTTAGAAGTTGTAAGGAGCGAAGTTTCACCATGGTACATTGTGGAAGAAGTTTTCAGTTGCCCATTTTCTTTTGACTTGGGAGCTTATTTTGATGCTCTGTTGTGCAACCCCTGAGTAGTAATGGGGCTGCTAGATTTAGAAGTGTACATTTCCAAAGAAGTATGTTGCCCTAATGCCTGAGCTTCTGTTTCAGAGGCGTGGGAAGGTATTTTATTTACCACTCCTCATGATGATCGATATTTGCTTTGCCAAATTTCTTTTCCCTGATGATGTTACAGGTTGTTGAGGTCAGATTTTTGTTGTTTCGACACCTGTCTTTACTTTGCTCGTGCTCAATGAATTTTCCATTGGCTACTGAGTTGGGTAGATTTTCTGAGCTGTGTCACCAGTGCCATTTGGGGTTCCCCACACATAAGTATCTCAAATGGTCCCAAGCATTGCAAATCGTACTCGTAATTCATGCCTCCCGCTCCAACCTCTGCGTGTGTGTGTGTGTGTGTGTGATATGTTTCTTTCATCTAGAATAGTATATGCTACTGAAGCTCAACCAGATTATATCTTTTTCTCATGGCAGTTTTGGTTGCAGGTGGGATATTCCAGTACAGCATTTACATGGTAATTTAAGTTTGCATTTACTTGTTATGTATTTCGTAGTTATTTGGTGGTGGGTAGTGTAGTCAAAAAGTGATGTAATTTTGCCTAATCAAACAAGCTGCTTGGAGGTAGGTTTATGTCAGGCGCTCATCGTGCGCGGTGAAATTACTGATCAAAACAACTCTTGTTTGTATGGCTTGGTAGTTTGCAGAGCCGTTTATGTACAACATTATTACCAACAATAGTCAAAAGTCAGCCAAAAGATAGCGATGCATAAATCTCTTCTACGTGTATTTCAAATTGTTAAATTTACGTTGCTTGCAGTGTTGAAGCATTTCCAGATTCCAATGACGCTCACAGAGAGATGACAAGAAAAGTGTGAGTGAAGCAACGCATGCCATCAAAACGAGGATGCACCCGTTTTGACTGCTTGAATAAATTGTCCGCGGTGGCCTAAAATATGTGTATAATTTCTAAGTTATATTTTATTTGAAAAAATGTGTGAAATTTCTAAGAGTCAACTGGAATCATGTTTTCTTATTGTGTTTAATTGGAAAACCAAAGCTAACGTTCTGTATATCACCATGGCCATTTTCTATTTATATTTTTTTCATAATGAAATCTATGTTTTTAATTCGTAATGTGAACATTAAGTTTTAAGGTTTAGAGTCAATTTATGCGAACCTCAATTATTTGATGGGTATTCAGTTGTATCTTGTACTGTAGAATGAATTTCTTATAACTTTTTAATGAATTTATGATATAAAAAAGTTAATTTATTTTCATCAAATTATTTTTTATAATAGAAATTTAAGAAAGTACATACATAAAAATATCTATTCCCCATGGATTTGCTTGAGGCTAAATAATAGTTTATAGATATTTAGAGAGAGGAGATTAATCAGATTCAGATTTTATTTAGACGATAATTTAAAGGAAAAGATAAAATATATAAAAGGAATTCAAAATATATCCAAACTGAATTAAGACTAATAAAGCTTTGTTCAACCCTTTTTATGGCTAAAAAAGCGTGATGAGTTAATAGAGGATCACACACTTTTTGCCCCGTCTTCAACAACAGGAATCGGTACCTTGCGTGTTGCTATCTTTCGATGATGAACAAATATTGATATGGAGGGGAAGCGAGTGGAAATCTATGTACGAGGACAAAAATCCGAAAATATATGAATTATGATTTAGAGAAGGAATGGATAAACGAATAAAAAATAATATTTAAAAGGTAAGGAGTTTTACCTTTTGTGGAAGAAAACGATAAAAAAAAATAAATTAAAAGAGCTAATTATTGAGATATCACCGTCTAGTGCGAATATCAGTTTAAATTGTGAATGTTGAATTATCTATCTATCCAGTTATAAAATAAGGAAGTTTTGGATATTATTCTCCTAACAAAAATTTTGCACGGAAATACATTTTGAATATACTATTACATTATATATATATATATATATATATATGTATATGCATATTATAGAATAATAGAAATAATAGAAATAAAATATAAATAATGCAATGTAAAAGTTGTGCATATAATGTAGCATTGTCATACAGAGACAATAGTTAAGGATCCACTAATATGTTCTAATGAAAAGTAGTAGCCGTACAACAGAACAGAGTGTTCATTTATTTTTTCTTTTTCCATTTTTCAAGGGTAGCTGTACAAACAGTGTATTTGTTCCTATGAACTGAAAACAATCCTAACTAGTTCGTCAAACTTATAACTGAACCCTCTATTGCTTACAATTTTAGCCAAGGTGAACTTTTGAACACATGGAGAACTCCATCAAACGTTCTTTATATGTTTGCAAGGCCAAAAATAGAAAAGGGGGGCATCCACTCAACTGGAGTGATGACCGCCCTCTCGAGAAAGTCGAACAGACGCAGCACGAACCATCTCAACAAGATTGCTGTCCAGTGCATCGAGCTCGCCAGAATTGCGTAAATGATGATACGAAGGTGCCAAATGATCTGCTGCAACTTGAGCCAACTTCCATTGGGAGAAATTAGCTGCAATTTGAATTACTTTAGCAGACAACTGTCTAGAAGAATCTAAGCAAGAGATGACAACTTCAGAACATTCTTCGTGAAGGTCCTCAATGAGCCAAAACTCAGCAAGCCAGCAAAGCTCTAAGTATGTTTGGACTTCCTGAGATTTGTCCTCCGGATCCAAATTATCCCATAGACAGTCAAAAGCAGGTACAGCCAATCGACCGGAGTAAAACCAACTAACCAGTTTATTAAGTGACTCCCAACTCGCCGGTACCTTGATGGTTTGTGACTGACTGCAATTACAGTTACAAAAAACTGCTGGTGTGAGGAGGAAATAGAAAATATCTTCATTTTAACTACTGAAGTATAAAAATGGAGTTCGCCACGGACTGAATGTTGATTAGTGGCAAAATCTTGGTGTCTAAGAGAAACGATGCAACTTGCTAGTGGTGTTCATTTTGGTGTCGTCTGCGGTGGGACATAATCTTCTTTTCCGAGGATGTATATTTTGGAAGTTTATGAGCAACAGGACGAAGTTAACTAATTAAAGATACGGAATCTGCCTACCTGGATAGCACTAAATTTGGCTCTTAGGGCACAAATGCAGTTACCACTGAAATAACAGAAAACATGGGCATTTCAGCTCATCTCATTTTTCTCTAGAAAAAACCTTACCTGGTATTAAATGTATTTTCAGTCAAATACAAATTAATGAACATGTGGAATGAGCAGTAAAGTCGACTTTGAAAGTTAAAAGAATTTATTAAGCAGCAAATATATCAGAACACAATTGCCACGAATTGTATGCTTAACCACCATTATAACCTCTTTGTAAGTACCTTTCTTGCATTCCTGATTGAAATAAGGCCCGCATATAATCACAACTTGACTCCAATATAACTTTGTGAACATGGAGATGTGGAACCAAAGCAGAGCAACTATTGCATTTCCAATGTACCAGTTGTGTTGAGCTGCTGACTTCCAAGAGAAGATCCCTGGATCCAGGAAAGGAGAGAACAAAAAAATCACATTACAACACAGAACTTGTGTCTATTTAGCATGGCAGAAAATGATAAAATAGCAGTGAATAATAAAAGCACTTTCTCATTTTAAACTATCCCTTTCTTAACTGCATACAAAGTATGACTAGATATATCCACACTTGAGTGTTTTGAAGGTTGTATGATTAGCAACCTTAGGTGGCTGGGACTGGAAACTGCAGTTTGCCATACCTGCTGCCCGACACAAATTCAGATTGTTGCAAACAAACAACAAATAGGACAACAATTTAACTGCACTGTGAAGTTGAGGGGGGGGGGAAAAAGGCTTTTTGTTCAGCCACATAAACAATGCTTCTCACAGAGGCTGTAGCTGCAGCAGCAATTTTTCTGGACAAGGTCTAGTATCCTCTTCAAACATGGCCTGATACTGACCTCTTTCCAATACACAATAGGTATCCACAGAGGATAAAAATATTATCCAACAAAATATAAAATGCCTAAATTCATGTATCAGAGAAAAAGTACATACGAAAAATGATGCCCAGCCGGCCCGAGAGCAGGACTAAGGTCAAAGGTTGGTATAGGGACACCCCATTTTGGATTTCTTCTGTAAAGCATTTGCATCAGAGATTCTAATTTACAATGCTTTGCAAAAACTTTCAGCTTTTTAGCAAGGTCTACGCTGGCTTGCAAATATCCCGAGTAGACATATTCTAATAGCTTCAACAATGACATCTGACCCACGTGAGCTGATAGACGAACTGTCCTTGTGGCTTTTCTCCCAATATCCAGTTCTACAGTAGATCCACTAGATGATTTCTCTTCAGTAACTGATTCTCCTGGAGGTAGTAATGATGGACACCTTACAGCAAGAATTACTTCATGAACATGGACAGATTCCTCATTTACAAGATCTAGCTTCAGATCAGAATGTTCTTTCTCACCAAGTGATTTCCCAATCCTCTTCCCCAATTTACTCGGAAAACCAAATAGTCCAAAATAGCTAAGTATGTATGCAGCATACCATCTTGGACCATGAGAACTGTGGTCTGTGCACATCTCCTGGAGTTTTTGAATCAATTGAGCTTTAGAAAAGCCTTCCTGGTGATCCGAGGGATGAAGTCTTGTAGGAGCTGAATGGTGCAGCAACTCAGCAAGTATCCACAAACTAAAAAGCAAAAGCATCTCTTCCCCTTCCCACTCTTCTGTGACTTGGAAACAGCAAGTCCTCTCACAGAATGAATCACACAAATGAGGTACCATGCTTGCTCTGGTCATACAAAGAGGATTCTCTAGACACCACATTATGAAGGCCACCACGGTTTTCATTCCTTGCAATTTAATTATGCATTTTTGATATTCGGGTAGACTACAATAACATGCCAAACTCATTAAGCTCACCACGGTTTGAAGGTTTCCTGGAAGCCCAAACTTGTTCCGAGTCAATCTAGCATTTAAAATTTCTAGGAAATATTCAACATAATCCTCGCCATCGGACTTGAGTATTTCACATAGTATGGACCTAGACAAGGATGCAATATATTTGCAAGGAGAATAAACCATCATAAGAACTGCCCTACTTGCTGATTCACACTCGCTCATATTTGTGGGACCAGTATGAGAAACTTGGCGTAATGTTCCAACAGAATCAACGAAGGAAAAACTGCCAAACAAGAGAGGGAACCTTAAATTGAATACACATCCTATGACTGAGAAAACCAGCATAAAACAAATATAATAATGACAAATATCAGCTGCAGTTCGTGGGGCTGATAAGTAAAAATAAACCTTAAAGGACAATGTAACTAGGTAAGAACAAATCTAAATCCGATTTTCAAAAGCACAGTCTCATGAACAGATGTATTACCATGCACATGTTATAAGGGTACTAAGTCGAAGTTTATTCCCATGCATCTCATGGTTGACATTTTCTGCACAATTTGCCGCCAGCCCTCCAAGAATATCCCATACATATGGTCTAAAAGTAAGTAGCATATTTGCATTATGACTTTCTCGCACAATAATTATCAAATCATTCACAGATACCTCATGCTGCAGTTGGTGAATTTTGTAGTAATTTTCCAAAAGAAGATCAAGAAGAAGTCCTTCCGCGCCAGCTTTCCAAAAATACATGTGGTGAGTACCTGCCCAACGAGTAATTGAAGCCAACCGGCATGCCTCCTCCATAACAAACAGTTGGCTTTTATCAAGGCTTTTAGATAGTGAACTCCAATCGCTCATTGCACCAGTTACGGCTTTGACAAGGGGTTCACAGCAGATGTTCATCATTTTTGTACATCCTCTTCTGGTAAGCTGATATACTCATGAAGGAGAATAATTCAATCACATAAAAATTAACAACTTCCTCACAGGATAAAGGTTCAATTGGTAACTACCGATAAAAGTCGAGCGAGTTTAAATGCTTCTATGCGGACTGAATTAGTATTTGAACTGTCCATGCAGCCCACCATCATTTGTAGAAGTGCTGCTCCATTTTCTAGAAGCTTCTCTGCCCCATTGCTACATAGAGCTGACAAGCATAGATAAGACAAACAGTTTCAAGCCACCAAATAAGCTACATAGATGAGATTAGCTCAGAATAGTAGGAAAACTCGTAACAAGGCAATGTAAATACCTAACGAAGAGTACAACTGCAGGACAGCAACTTTCACTGCATTTTCAGACATGAGTTTGATAGCATCCAACCTGTTTAAGAACTTAGAATCATTCCATACACAGAATCTGAAGGAGGGCCACCGCCACAATATTTTACTCAAAAGAGAAGCCATCTCTTGAAAGTACTCAATTGGTTTATCATCAATACGGAATTGCTTAACATTATGGACTATATAACCAACTGCTTTTGTTTCCTTCAAAACCTTCCCCACTTCTCTCTCTTTTCTGGAACTTAGCTTTGATAGAATGACATTCATGGCGGCAGCACATGACATTGCAACTTGCAGTTGCTGGTACGGTAACAAATCTGCTAAAGGACAGATTACATCCGAAACACAAGATTGTAGCATTGAATTTGGCAAAACATTGACCATCTTTAGAGAAACGTTGGATGCCAACCTCAAAGTTGATGGATTCTTGGAATCTAGTATGCTTTCCAATGCTCTGACAATATCAGTAATTGAACCCTGGAATAAGAACAAACAAATTGGAAAGTAAATGCAATGATAAGTTTGATGTAGCAAACTGCAGACGGTCTCAATTTCTGCAAGACAGACCGTCTTAGAAGCTCAGTTTTGGTTAAATTTGTTGCCAGGTCCATAACTTTAAGGCAGTATGGTGCAAAGTTGTTTTGATGCCATGAGCAGCACATATAATATAATCACTCAATAACTGCATGTTGAACAATTCTGGTACTCAAATCATATGTTTTAAGTGACTAAACTTGTTGCCAAAAGGCAAAGCATGAGGGGAACATCTAGGTCAAGTACCAGGTGGTTGCCAAAAGAGAAACCACAAGTGATCTTCTAGGTCAAGAAACCAATTCTTGATGCACATGTTATTCACTTGCAGAACTTCTGAAGCAACGAATGACTTCTGTCCATCTTATTTCCAATTTCACGCACCATTCAACAGCTTTGACCTATCATCCTAACCAAGCATCAAACAAGGAAATAGCATAATTGAGTGTCTCAGCTTGGGCTAAGTTTCCAAATCCTATATGAACAATGTGTAGGATCACAATTGAATATTTTGGTGGCACCTTCAAATTATGTCCATTAAAATCTAAATTGACCATTTTCTTCCAATAGCTCGAAACTTGTGTGTGCTTTCAGAAAGGTAAAATACCTACATGTAAAAATAGAAATTGTGGCAGATATCGTAACTAAGTTGACTTGGTAAAGATACTCCATACAACAAATCAACATTAGAGTATCCTCATGATGCAGAACATTTTGTTGTCCTGCATATTTATTTAGTCAGAGGAAGCATGTTGCATGGGTTAGTCAGTTTTAAGAACCCACAAGTGATCTATCAGATAAAACAAATAAGGAATTCTTAAGGGAGGTAGGTATCTCAGGCATATCTCCACTAGTTGATGTGATATAACGGTTTAATGCTCCTCCTGATGAATAATACAGAGGAATGCAGAAAAATTCTTGCCAATTAAGTGAAATGTATATGAATTAAGGTTATGAGTTATTTATGCAACTTTTCAGATATGATTAAGTGTACGTACCTTGACAAATGGGTATTGCAAAGTCTCAATAGAGAGACACTCGAGGAAGGCATCAATTGAACGAAGCACCATTCTTTGTATCTCAATGTCTGGACAATGCCATTTCTCTCTATTTTCCCAGGTTCTGCAACTATGAGTCGCATTGTCAGAAGAAAATCACAGCTGTAAAGAGAGCCAAATTTCCTCAAAAATGACTGTTTAAGAAACTACTGCTCATTACACACACAGTAGGGCACACGTATGTATTAATTCATTCCTTGAGTACTCATACTGTAAAGAAAAAAATGGACAAAACATTTGTCCGCTCTACCCACTGCATGTCGAAATAATGTCAACAAAAATTTTGTTCTTTATGGCAGGAGACTGATTGCCCTAGAATAGCAACTGTGAATTTCACTGTCTACAGGTGACATAAAAACTAAGTCATTATTGATATAGGCAGTAATCGTATGGATTTGGCGAGAAGATGTTGAAAGAAATACCAAGTATTAGACTGCTAAGTGGGGACTGACCCATGAATATGCTCAAGCGCAATGAAACAAAGAAGTTATTTTCAGATAGTTTCCAAGGAAATGTGGATATAGAAAAGTTTTGGATGGTCAATGCAAATGGGACAGGCGTGAGCCAAAAATAACAAAAGCTGATACAGGGGGCAAACGTTTGATACCTCAAACACTTAATCCCAAACCAAGTTAACCTGGCTAGAGAACCTTTTACTTAGGCTAGACATATTGAAAGAAATTTCTAGTTAAAAAGCAATCCAGAAGCTAACTATTTCCCACAATCGAACTAAACTCCAAGAAGTTCAAGTAAAAAATGCGATGAAAATGTACGGATGACCTGCTCAGTGGTCTACTGATGATATTCTGTAGTAGTAAAGCCTTGAAATTGTTTCATTGCAAGATATCGATTTATTTATGTCAAGCTTCATGCTATACCTTGTACAAAGAGAAGCATTAGAAGGATGGAATGCTAGGTGTTTAATTAGAATGAAATTTAGTACTCCACTACTCTGCAAGGTCCACTATTTTAATGCAAACGGTCTCCCAAAACCATCACGTACAAGGGATAATCAATGAGATTGGTCAACTTGTGCTCAACTTTACTAGCTATCTTATCATTCTTCTCAACTGCACTCAGCCAGCAATGAGGTGATCTATGTATTGCAGAGGGAGAAGTATGCACGCTTTTGTTTGCTCATCAAAAGATGAAATTAGAAGTAGATTTAGCAAATCAAAAATCCGTCTGCACTGGCATCGTCTGACCTTTCCCTCAATGTCCTCACTACAGAACTCTGAAGAGTGGGTGGAGTGTGGAACAATGAAAGCCCAACAAAAGAAGACTGAATAAGTAGAAATTCAGCCGGTTTTCTCTTACATCAATCTCCAATGAACTACTTAAAATAGCACAAGCAACTCAGACGAAATTTCAAGCCCAAGGACCAAAGAAAACTCCTTTAACTAAGCCGTGAACTCAAATTTCAAAATAATTCAAAACGAGTTCTGCCGTATGTCGACCTATCACTAAGAAATCCCCAGCTTAGGAAAACAAACCAAATATAACACGCACAGACAGAAGAAAATTCGAAGGCTGAGGAGCCAATAACGCATAACAACATCCTCAACTCAACAGAAGATTGACTCAACCTATGATGCGCGAGCAATGAACTATGGCTACAGTTGATAAACTAGCATTACCCAAGGTTGAGGGCATGGTAGAGCCGTTGGTGGAGAGTGACGACGTGGCCGCTGATGCCACGGTTGTGGTCCGCCGCGCCGTGTTTCGCCGATGATCGCATTTGATTCCGCTATACTGCCGTCGCCGCCAAGGTTCACGTCGGCGATTTCGTGCTATGATTCTGAGCACGGCCTCGTTTAAATCCCGAGGACTTGAACCACCACATCCAGCACGAGTTCAATCCAGTTCTAGAAACGTTTTGTCCTGATCCTGGTTTTTTTTTTTTTTTTTTGTCGTATGGATGATGATGGCCGAAATTACCAAATTCGTCCCACAAAGAGTTGGTTTTTTTCAAATTAGTCCCATATTTGTGGAATTTATCAATTATATTCAAAAAAAAAAATTTAAAAATTTTCGAGTTATATCCCAATTGTCATTTGGCGTTAGTATACTTAACGAAATACGGAAATCATTGTTGATTGTTAAAAATAATTGAAATGTGCGAAGACAGACACTCACCAGTTGCTCATGTGACGTTTTTGGCGCCCTTTGCCATCATTTTCTACTAAAGTACTTCCACAATCACCAAATCCTCATATGAAGCCCGAGCTAATCACATGATTTAAACTGGATGTGTTGCTAAACAATTTTGATATCATTCCCACGATCTCAACATGCCAGAGTCAAAAGATTAACTAATACAATCCAATAATATTTCTTTTCACTTTTTGACAAATAAAGATTATATTTGTGTATCGACAATCGCATTTTAAGTGAAAATAAGAAGTCGGGGGACAAGGATAAGTTTCGTTTTTGGGTTTTGTCGATTCGTGTTTAGTCGCAGTGGTTGTCCACGTCTGACAAAGTAGAAGGGAGATCTCCAACTGGCAAGCCAAAGGCCGTCTTCAATGATTATACAACTCGTGCCCTTAAATAGAACATTTTTATTTGGTGCTACTTTGCCTTATCAACTTCCTCGAGGTGACCCATTGCACTTAGATTTTAGCCTAGTAATTAGCTGGACCCCTCAAGAATCTCATTAGACCCTCCATCCAGGACACTATTCTCGGGTTAGTGGAGTAGACTTAGGAGAATTATTCCCTCAAATAGGTTTTACCTCGCTCAGAAGCCTCTCTTCAGTGGCTTGAAACTTCTCTCAAGAATAGCATATGTTATTGAGGAATGTCTGCTTCCATACTTGTCCCTTCTGTAAATGATGACGCGGTTACCTCTAAGGGGGATGACGGCTTAAACCTCTTTCGAAGATAACTTATATTATCAAGGATGTCTATTCTCATACTTGTCCTTCTTGTGAAATGATGATGTGGCTATCTCTGAGAGGGATGACAGCTTAAACCTCTTTCGATGACATTTTATGTTATCGATGACATTCATCCTCACACTTGTCGTTATCTTTTGTGTGAAATGATGATGTGGCTATTTTTGAAATATGAAGGGACTCGTCTTTTCTCTCTTTCTTCTTTTAAGTTTTATTAGATGTTTTGTTTTTTCTTATATAAAAGAACACGCAAAAATAAACCTTCACTTGCATGAATAAAATACTAACATTTTGTTGCATTCAAATCGAATGACTAAAGTTTAACAAAGAATTTAAATTTGAAATGATTCTCATTTAAAATCGCAAATTTGTAAGCCTTTGTAACATTGGATTTGCTTGAATATTAAGTTCTTAGGATTAGTTGTTGGGCACACTTGATGTGTGTGCAAAAGTAAAAAAAAATGTTATGTACTTAAATTTGGACAAATTCAATCATATGTATTAAATTTTCCATGTGAATAATTTATCAAAAAAAAAATCCATGTGAATAATTTTGTTTAATATTTATTGAATTTCAAATAAAATAAAATTATATGATTAGAAAACAACTAAATAAGAGAGTTGAAAAACTATATAATAAAATTGTAGGAGCCTCTTATTTTATATAATAGTATAAATAATAGTATAAATATATAAAACTAAAATTATTTTTATTTTTTGTATAATAGCATATTTTTTATTTATGTAAGTTTGTTTGTTTGAATTCATCATATGAATAGCATCATTCAATTTAAAAAATAGAGTTAAGTGAGATTTAAAGATGCAACTACTTTAGCAGAAAGGGGTGACAAAGGGCTCGAACAAGTCCCTCATCAATACATCACGTGAGTGGCATGTGTGCATTTTCCCACATTCCAATTATTGTTAACGGCCAATTGTGGTTTTCGTTCAGTATACTAATGGGATATGATGGTTGGATGTAATTCGATAAATTTCCAATTTTTTGGGATATAATTGATGAAATTCACAAGTTCCAGGCTAAATTAAAAACGCTATTCTTTGGTGGGATGAAATTGGTAATCTTGATGGTGATAACACCAGTAGTAATTATTCCACGACAAAATTTTGTTTTCCAACAAAATTAACCCTAAGAATAGAATCATGTGTTCGGGGTAAAATTGAGAAAATTTAGTTGAGAGTGTCCTTTAAGTTTCCCATTAACTAAATGACACTTTAAATATTTTCTTTTCTTTTGGGTTTGAATTGCTGATATGACACAAATTAAGTCGCTTAGAAAGGATTAAATGATATGGGTTAGGACAAAGGTCGATTTGCAAATAGCGTAACTTCACCACAGTGGAGACGTCAACAAGACAACAACCATGACATGCCTAACATAATGTCCAGGGTGCTCAGAAAATGACGGTCGTCATTGTAGTAGAACAAAATGGCTCTTAGGCTTATCCACGACTCCACCCATGGCCGTTAGACTCTTTCAAGAGATAACCCAAAAAAAGACTTAGTATACACTTAAGCGGCGAACAAACCTTTTTAATCGAGTCAAGTGCATTTAGAGTTGCAAATAGATAATCGAAAATTCGTTTATCGTTCGTATCCGTATTCGTTTGTAGGGTATATTATCTGTATTCATATAAAACAGATATTATTCGTATTCGATTACATGTATCATAATAATAAATGGATATAGATATGGATATGATAAGATAATTATATGTTCACTCCGATTAATATTTGATGTGAATGTATATCCATTGGATATAGTCATTTAATTATATCTGTTATCCGTATCTGATAAATAACATTAAAATTATTATTATTATTATTACTACTACTACTACTTATTAGTAGTAGTAGTAGTAGCAACAGCAACAACAACAACAACAACAACAACAACATATATATATATACACACACATATATGCTAATCTCTACCTATAAGTAAAATGAATAGATTTTTTTTTTTTTTGATTGACTCCTATCTCCATAATTTATAAAAAAATAAAAATAAAAATAAAAGTAACTATATTAACTCTACTTATATTAATGAGCATATATTATACTTATATATATGTATACATATAAACAAAAATTTCAATTAGATAAGTTAATCTAAGTTTTTTTTAATATTTTTATTTATATAAATAGATTCATACATTCGGATATTTAATCGGTTATTTGGATAATTATAAGCGAAAATGGATATTTGAATATTCGGATATCCATATGGATACGGATACATCCGAATCCGCAAAATATCTATCGGATTTGAATTCGGATATGATATTTTAAATATCCATCGAATCCGAATACGGATATGGATATCAAAAAACTTAATCGAATACGTATGCAAATAATACATATCTGCTCCATTTAATAGTTGTTTATATCCCTAAGTGCATCATATGGAAAGATGGTATGGGTTTTTCTCTATCCACGATCCTTTTTTCCTGTGTGTCCTTTCAAGAGTCCACTCATACCATCCGTTGGTCCCTTAACGAACATTGTATCTCTTATGTGTTACAACCTCTCGTATAACGTGGATGAGACGTTTGATACCAAAACAACCACGACCTAGGCGTCATAAAAAGGACGATCATGGTTTAATTCGAAATAGACACGATTAGGCTATTTTGCAACCCACAATTGTGATTGCCATATTGTCTCCTGAGATTATCCAAAAGATACATTATCCGCTTAAGCAACGAATGAATCTATTTAAATGAACAGTATGAAGACAATCAGAGTGTTGCGATCCACGAGTGCTGTGGGAGTTACCCACCTAAGTCGGCTTCTAAGAATTTTAAGCGAGTTGTGTGGATCCTTACTAAGAGCTTAAAGTATAAATCAACCTTTAAGCGACTCATCTAGTTGCTTAAGAGTTACTATTTATTTTGTGGGGCTTGCTCAAATGAATGAAAAATACTATAATCCTACCAAACAAAACGTCACTTCATTATTTTCTCTTAGTCGATTTCTTCTTCGCCCTTTCTCTTTGTTGCCAACAACCGTCGTTTAAGAAATGTTTTCAGCAGTCTCCCCTTTCTCCTTCGATCGTTGTTCTTCCTCCTCCATCTATTGGCAACCTCATTGTGTTAAAACTTGAAGCCAACCAGAATAAAGTAAAAAAAAATAAGGGACAACAGGAAAAAAGGAAAAAAACTTAGTCGGGAAAAAGGGACCCATTTGAAATGAGCAAAAAGTGCATATTAATGCAAATACCCCCAAGTTTAGTCATGCTTGGGGTGACATACACACTTTTTAGCAAAAACATGATCGGAAAATGAGTGCAAGGACTAATTTGAAACCAAATTGAAAATTGAGGGACAAAATGGTGTTTTTAAAAAAATTAGAGACCAAAGTAATTATAGATTGAAAAATTTTGGCGTTGTTAGTGTCATTTGCCCTATTGAAAAATTAGTCTCATGGTAGTAGATAGTGGCCCAAACTTTATGGTTTTGGAATTTGGATTGATGGATTTGAAATCCTTGGTTTTAAATTCATAATAACAAATTTATAGAGCTTGATTGGATAAATTTATACTGCAATGGAATTAAAATCTTTAACTTCTGTTGTGAGCTATTGTTTTGGTCATTTTGATAGGTTTGAAATCTATCAAATTTGAAGTCATTTGAAATCCTACTTCTCAAATTCTTTAATCTAAAGGAAACCTAAATAAATTTTGAGTAAAAAGGATAACATTATTCAAGGACGATATACACTTTATCTACTTAATCATACAACATATACATTTACTCCCCAAATCTACCACGCGCACCACTCATCCCCTCTAATTAAATATTTGACATTACCATGGCATAAACGGGTACATACACAGCTCATATCTTAATTTTAGCAACCTCTACCCTAAATTCAACAGCAAATGATATTATAGATAATAACTTTAAAGCAATTAGTAAGTGTGTTTCATATATATATATATATATAATTAATAAACTGGCATAACAAACACAACAAATCTTTGATTATTTGAACTTGAAATTAAGCAATCAACTTTTTGGTCCAATGTGAATTCTAAACTCTTTAGATAAAATAAACGAATAACTATACTATTATTAACTTAAATTTAAATATAATTTTGTTGAACCTAAACATATAAGTAAAATTTATTCTCCTTTTAGTTGAAACAGCGTAATATATTTTTATCATTGCAATTTTTAGAAAATAATATATTTGATTTAAGGTTAATAAAAATATAGTTGACAATTTTTTATCGACGGCAGTAAAACTTTAAATATTTGATAATTTTTATTTTTAATAGTTCCGAGTATTGTTAAATTAATTTCGAGGATGTAATTGTTATATTTATTAATTTAAAAAAAAAGGTCAATGATATGTATATTATATAATCGATGGAGGTAAGACGCATGGTAGCTAAATGAAAAATAAATCTATCCAAAAATTGTGCTATATTATATTTATAATCGATGTTGTTTCTCTTTGTTTTGCTTGTTTTATTGAAATTTTCAAAATGTATAAATTAATCAATTTTTTTTGATAAGTATATAAAATAATCAAATTAACTCGTACATTTTTAATGGAAAAAAAATCGTATATTGTTTATTTATAGACTTAATTTTTCCGTGGATAGCTAACAAAATATTGGAAGGGTCTAGGGTTTATACTCGCAAGTCTAAACCCTCATTCCCACAGCCACTAGAGAGAGACAGAAAGTGAGAGAGAGAAAAGGAGTTTCAGAAAATGATTACAGGCGGAAAGAGCTTCGTCTCTTCACCGCCGGCGTTCTCGAACGACGGCCAGCGACTCCTTGTCTGCACCGGCAACACCGTCTCCATTTTCAGCACCTCCACCGGCCTACAGGTTCATGTTTTACATCGTGAATGACTCACTATCTCGCTTCTTTGTCTCGTTATAAAGATGAATTACGTCAAATTTTGTGTGAAATTTTATCTATTTACCCTGTTTTCAGACAGGTGAATTGGAAGGTCACGGGGCGCAGGTAACGTCGGTGATAGTTGTTCCTGCTTCTACTCCAGCGAGTAAAATCTTGTGCTATTGCTGGACAGCTTCCCTTGATGGGACAATCAAGTACTGGGATTTTGTTGCTCCTGAATTGCTGAGGACTATCAACATTCGTCTCCCCATTCACTCTATGGTGATTTAATCCGTTTAATTGTTTTCACATTGTTTATGTTTTGACTGACATTTTTTTTTTCAACTTTTTGATTGGTTTTTGTTGTTTCAACTGAAGCGAACATGAAAGAAGTGTTGCTCTTGTTCTTTTCTTTTCATTGAGTCCTGTAAAAAGGTCACAAGTATTTGACTTTTTTATAAGGTTTGCCCTGGAGACCATAGCACAAGTCCCAACCCAAGTATATCTTGGAATTTGGTTATATTAAGCAAAGTACATATGCATTTAGTAATTTATTTGTATCATGCTGATCTTTTTGTTCTTTTTCCTGAGGGTACATAATGAGTTACAGGTCATAAGTATGACCAGAGGAAAGTATTGTGCGCCATTTCTTGCATCAGTAACCTGCATTTTTTTCCCTTAATTAAATCTTATGGTTTGAATCTGACATGCTATTGTTACTTTCAGGTGATTCCGGGTTTATTAATTCAGACAACTGAAAGCAATCAAAAGGCTCCTGATCTTTTTGCTTATGTCTTTATTGAGGTTGTGAAACAAAAGGAAGGACTCTCCAATTCTTTGTGTGCGCAGATTCGGAAGTGTAATCTAACTAAGTCTCGCTTAGTTGGCGGAGTTAATTTGGTCGAGGTACTCATTAGTTAGTTGGTTTGCCTGTGTTCTGAGTTCCTATGTGAATTGCTATTATTTGACTGAAATATGGTTTAGTGTGGCTGTGACTATAGGGAAGAACATCAATCATGACTTTGCAATTATGGACATGTTTTAATTTTTGAGTCCACTATAAATTTTCTTCAATAAAATTTGATCGTTAGATGCTAATGACGGACAAGATTTATAGACCTCTCTTTGATATGCTGAGTCCTTCTATAGTGTTGTTATCAAGCAGTTCCATATTTTGATTTGTGTCCACAAAAAACGAGGACTTTTTGACTTAATGAATTTTTATGAAGACTTTTTTTTCCCCGATTTATAGAAGATCTATGGTTGGCATGCATATGCTGCATAAACGATCACCATTAAGCAAGAGTAGATTTATTTGTTCGTGCCTGTGTGTTTTTTCTTTCGATTTTTATTTGCTCAATGATATATTTATTGTTTTTGTATATCCTTAATGCTACAGTTGATTTTAATGTAGAGAACATATTTGTTCATATTTAATACATGTGCGCATGCAAAAAGAGGCTTAAAGGTATATTAAGGTGTACTTTTGAAGAAAAAAACACCATCTTTTGTTTGTGAGGAAATTAGAACCATTGTACATACAGTGGACTGATGGAAGTTTTCTTTGAAGCCCTATGTGTTATGAGTAAAATGGTATTCCATATTACGGATTGGGTAACTTCTACATGGCCAATTTAGGTTTGAAACTAATTGATTGTTTTACAGACCCAGCAACCTGGTTCGATAACCATTAGTCCCTCGGGGAAATATATTGGAATGCATGAAAAGCGCAAGCTTCAAATATGGGAAATTCCTGCAAAAGATTCTGAGAGTGTTGGTTGCAAGAAAATCAGATTGCATCATACGAAATCATTTACTGCTCTGGCTTTTCATCCGACAGAGAGGGTGGTAGCAGCAGGTGATGTTACGGGAAGGATCTTAATATGGAGAGATGTTGGGCGAGGAACATTCTCTAATGATAAGAAGTTAACTAATGGAGGTTTGAACAAGGAAACAGAGGATAGGCCTGGAGTGAGGGATGATGATGATGCGGATTCTTGCACCACATGGCATTGGCATTCTGCACAAGTTAATGTTCTCTTCTTCTCTTCGGATGGTGCCTATTTGTACTCAGGTATTACAAGTGACTGGCAGTGTTAATTTTTCAGGTGAAGAGCGTACTTGGGTATAGTCGGTGAAATAAGTTAGTAGTTAGTTTGTGCATGCTTCGCATTTAATATTCTTTCTGTTGCTTTTCTTGCACTTGTTTATTTTGGGGTTGGGTCTTTCCTGTCTAGAATGTGACTATTAAGTTCTTTAATTTTCCAGGTGGGAGAGAGGGGGTTTTGGTGGTTTGGCAGTTAGACACTGGAAAGAAAAAATTTATTCCTCGGATTGGATCTCCACTTGTGTATTTCATCATTTCTCCAGAACTTTCTCTATCCTCTGTAAGACACATTGAAAATTTACATTGTTCTTTTCCTCAATTTCTACCTGCTTCAATTGGATTGGTTCTTAATAGTAAATTTCTTCAGATATCATGTGCAGATAATCGAATTCTACTACTCGGAATGCCTTCAATGGAGATCTTGAGGTCCATTTCGGGGATTAAGGTTTGCTTTGGGAAGTCACCTTATAATTGATAAGAAATGATCTTATAGATGAAAAGATGCACCCATCCTCTTAAACAAGATTTGGTATCTGAGTCATATTTTACCAAATTCTTGAAATGTGCAGCAGTAGGGTGCAATTTGCACACTCAGCCTGCCCTCAGTTTTGTGCTCAGTCTTTATAGACATCATCATTGCTGTGTAACTCAGCAGTTTGTCGACATGCTTATTGAGTTCTTTCGTTTTTCCCTGTAATTTCAGCTTCCAAGTTCGCGTATGGAAATATACGAGGGATTTGGCTCAGGTGTTGTCTTCAACCAGAAGACTGGATTGATTGCAGTACCCACGGAGAATTACCGTGTTCAGTTCTATAGTTTGTTTGATGACCGTGAGATTTCAGAGGTGAGCACGATGAAGTTTTGTGTTTGCTTAGGGGTAATAGAGAGATGGTGTTATTGTGGTATATTTTTTCTTTCCCTGACTTGCGAATTTTCAACTCGCTGCAGGGTCTTGGCGTGTGTTGATTGCTTTTATGTTTCTTCCTTATCTTTTGATTCATTTTCTTCATCTTAGTTCTCATTTACTTTATATTTTTGTTCTTTCGGGGTTTGGGGGTGGGTGAGCGAGTGGGAACTGGGACAACAGTGAGAATGTCTGTTGATACTCTCTTGTAAATGTGGTACTCTTCGTCTTTGGGAAGAATCAATGAGGCAGGATTGCTGTTGTGATCCTTGAGTTCATACGTAACTTTATTCTCATCATCAACCAGCTGCCTGTTTCTGGACGTTGAGTTTTTTCATGAAGCTTGTTGATTTAAGAAACATTTTGGAGTTTTTTTTGTGATGCTTTACTTTGCATTACTAGATGTGTAGCAGAAGGTTGTCTAATCTTCCCGTAGCAAGTTCCTGTGCAGTTCACTCACCATGCTTGGCGGTTTATTTTAGGAAGTGATCCCTTGAGTTTGTGCATTTGCAGGTTCAAATCTGTGAGAGAAACCATCTGCCAGGTGATGAAATCATGGTACAGAAACTGTCTTTAATACTTCACTAGATAAACTTATGATTCAAGTGTCTGTGTTCATATCCATTTTACTTGCATCTATATTATATGGTTTATCATAGGACAATTGTATGGTGCTTCTGAAATTCTCAATTGGACTATGTTATCATCATATCATGTTGTTTGTCGCGGCACTTTAAGTAATGCCATGTCAGGTGTCTGGCTTATAATTCACAATTGATGTGGTCTCTCTCTTTTTCTGTTCTTCCTTCTCTCCTCCTTAGGATGCTCTCATTTGGCTCCAGTGCCTTCCGATGAAATCTTGTACATCTATTGTTTCTGTGGATTGAAGTTCTGTTGCCTTGTTCAAAGTTGTTTAACAGTTTTTTTTGTGAGCTATCATGTAGTTTTACCTTTTATAGGATGATCTTCTCTTTTAGATATTGAGTCTTTGCATGTAATCTACATTATAAGTTTGTTATCATGCTTTTATTGAAGATTGGTCTTGTGTTATTTAAAACCTCAATTGTCAACTCTTATTTATGTCAATAAACAATCTCCAAATTGAAAAAATGATTTAATATTCTACTACATTATGCTTTGTTGGAGCATTGTTTATGTTATCTTGAGTATTATCGTGATAGCATGCTGTTTAATTCAGTTACGGTATATACCTCATATCTTGCAGGTAAAAGTGAATTTGGTAGCTCTTTCCCCGGATGGTTCTACCATGAGCACTGTTGAAACCAGACTCCCTGAAGAAGGAATTGGCAGCCTTGTTAGTCTTAAATTCTGGGCATGTGGTTCTCAGAGCAAAAACTTCAGTTTGTCTACAGTCATATATGAACCACACAGGTTTATCCTTATCTTAAATCGTCGAAACTTGTGTGACAACCATGTTTTGTATATGGCACTTATTATGGGATTGAATGTTATGGCAATAAAAAGTACCTAACATGTGCTTCTATAAACTGTATAGGGAGGATGGGATCTCCTCCATAGCATTCCATCCAACTGGCCACATGGCTGTCAGTTCCTCATATGGTGGTGATTTTAAGGTACGTGCCCCACTTTGACTTGGTTTTTCTTGGAAACGGACTTTTTTTAAGAACTCTCCCAATTGGCAGGTTTGGATTCATAGACATGGGTTCCCCTCAAAGGATCAGACACTTGAGAATAATGGCTGGACATGCCATGCTGTTGGATCATACAAGTAATGCCTCTGTGCAATTCGATATCCTTGGCTTTGTCAGTGTGTATGTGTATGTGTTTGCATGTCAGATAAATGTAATTTAGAGCATTAAAACAAAAGAATCATGGACTTTCGAACATGCTAAACCACAAGTTTAGCTATGTTTGTTTTCTATCTCGTTCAATGTTTTATTGTGGCTAATACCTCATCACAATGGCATTTTATGTATCACAAACATTTCTTACAGTAAGAATGTCAAAGATACTAATAGATGACACATATTAACCAAGATTCTATTTGGCAGGAAGAAGCCTATGACTGCTGCTGCATTTTCTAGTGATGGATCTGTTTTGGCTGTCGCTGCAGAAAAAGTTATTACCTTGTGGGATCCAGAGCGGAATACTCTTTTGGCTGTAGTTGGAGATAGTCTTGAGGTGATTTTCTAAAGTTCTGTACTGATTATTTTTTCATTAGTATACAGATTTGCCCTTGTAATGTCCACCATTTATTGAAAACTGGTCTTCCTTGATTGATTATCTTTTTCTTGCTATTGTTTCTGATGAATGGTATTCTCTCATTGAATTTCTCTTTTAACAGCCAATTACAACTCTTTCATTTGTTGGGAAGTCAGAATATATTGTGTCTGCTTCACGAGGTTCAAACCCACAGTTGACAGTATGGAGTATGTCTCACCTGTGTTCAGCTTGGTCCTACGGTCTTGATGCAGAGGGTGGGTATGCTGTAATGCTATTGCCTTCTAGGGAAATATCAGTCTGCAACATAATTTTGTTATATTTTGACTTGTTTTTAAACAATTTGGGTATTGCTTTTAGTTTTCTATTCCTACGGGCACATGCAGTGTGGGTATGTAAAATATGATTTAAATAAGTATTAATCTTCATCATGTCATATAAATTTAATCCTTTGGTGATACTTTTAGTTATGGGTTAATACTGGTCTTATGCAACAGGTGGGTATGCTGAGTGATTTAATTACCATTGTGTTAATGGAATTTTACTCATTTATGTGATAGTAGTTTAGCATCTTGGAAGTGACTTTTAGTTTGCTGTATGCTCATTATGGCAAGCATGTCATGGTAGGTGGGCATATACTTGTATCTTCTTTCAAGGTACAGTATCTCTTCAGGAGTTCTTGTAATCAACAGATTATGGTTAACTTCATCATTTTTAAATATAGATGTAACAGTTACAAGCTTTTCTTTACAGTAATTTTCTTATAGATCACTGGTATGTTTGTCTGTGCAGCTATTACCTGTTCGATGGACAATTCCACCTTTGCTGTTCTTGCTCTCTCTAGGCTATCCAAACGGGTGGAGTCTGCTGAAGCCACATTCCCAAGTGCAGAAGCGGTGATCTTGCTGTTCAATGTAGAAAACCCAGTGCCCTTGGGCACATGGTCTGTCAGCAAGGTCACTCATCCCACATACTTTGTCTTCGTATTCTTCTGTTTTCTCGTCACTACTCATCCTAGCACTAATTGTTGGGTTGTGCATTTTTATTTACATAGTTTCTATATGTTCGCATATATCACGTGCGGACCCCTGAATAGTCTTTCCATTGGATAGGTTTCATTTCTTAAACAGTAGTGCTAAGATTAAACTTGCTTCGTTACATCAGTTTCTGCTGTCACTCACCTGTTCAATTAGAAATTCTCATGTGGAGCATAGATGAATTAACTTTTGGACACTGATATGGACAAAAAAAATGTTTGTGAATTAGTGTGAAAGAAACATCTGGCTTGAAATAGAACGAAAATTTCTGTGTTAAGAATTACTGGTTGACTGGGATAAAGGGAATTTCGTGTTGATGTCATGCTGCAGGCTCAGGGTGGACGACTTTCTTTTGTTCATTCAAGTCCTAAATCAGAAAATGAAGTTGCAGAAACAAAAACGGCTGATGAAGTACTTGCATACATAAATGGTGCTCATGAGTATGTTCTCTTCAACCCATATGGTGAGCAGGCGAGTAAGCTCAGCATTTCTCGTAAGCGGAATTTCAGCATTGAGGAAACAGGTGAGGCTTTCTAGTACAGCATGCTGTTTCTACAAGCAGCTGTGGAGATCTGTTTGAAGATGATATTTCGTATGATTGAATGTGTGACTGCATTTTGTTTGAGTAACTGCTGCTTATTGCCCGACTTTTTCATGCATATTATGAACTATGCCTGCATGTATGTTCGTTTTTAAGGCTGTTTCACTACCTACATGTTCCAACTTGATGCTTGTCAATCATGGTTAACCCTCGTAGTCACTGATGTGAAAATATTACTTCTGTTTTGAGCAGAAAGAATTGGTTACACATCCATCTATGGTGAATTGCCACAAGTCAGCATGAAAATAGATCAAACTCCACTCCCATCAATGCCATCAGACAAATCCTGGAAGACAATTTTCAGTGGACCATCTCATGCTCTTCCTCCTCTCACCAAGTTGTGTGAAGACTTTCTGGAATCATTGCTGGAGAGGAGACATGCCACTGTTGAATGAGCTGTTTAAAGTTTGCCTCTATTTGGCCTTTCTCGGTAATCAAATATGTCATGGATCCACATGCAAGAAATCCTTGTATCGCAGAATGAAAGAGGGAGTGTGGTGCATTTCAGGTGGTAGAGGTTTTATGTCTCATCGTGCTCATCACGATGAGAAGATGGATTACAATGCTTGTCATACAGCGCTGCCTGTGAAAATGTTCAGTGTGCTGACGATACTATTCCTGGTTCTTTTGGTGGGGAGGAGCATTTGATTGGCGTTTTTACAATATTATAGAAAGCGATAACGAGGGATATGTTGTATTACAAGATTCAAGTAGAATGTCTTGAGGAGCAAAATTTAGTGTATTATATATTGTATGATGCAACACGCAGAGCTTGTATTTTGATAGTTTAGGGGTAATTTGTGACTGGTTAACATGAAAATATTTTTTTGTCCGAGAAAATCTACATGAAAGTTGGAGAACATAAGAAATGCCCCAATTGTAGAGTCGTGTCCCTACTTCTATTTAAAAGGTCTTGCAGGTCCCACACCTGAAGTAATATATTGGGTTGGTTGGATAGATGATATGTGTGCATTTAAATTTAATATTTTGTTCTTTTATTCATTAAATTACGATTGCTATTACTTTTGTACATATGCTATCGATCCAACTACCCGTTATATCATATGATGTGTAGGATGGGATGCACCTTATTTAAAATGGCAAAATTTGAGAATTTTAGCTTTTGTTGGAGCTAAAACAAAAGGAAGGCCCCTCTACATATTTGTCGCCCGCCCTAGTTAGGAGCTGAAAGTTCATTTCATATTTTGCCAGTTGAGCGGCCAAATGTCAAGCCTGCGGAAGGTGCAAAGATTTCTACTCAATTCAGGCTGTTCGAGGATCTGCAGTTGTGTACCTCATAGTTGATTTGCTTCTTTAACATTTCTACTTTAATTTTGGTGAATTGAGGGTGGTGCTATACTAGTGAACGTGTCGGATATTATTAATGCTAGTGTCGTAAGAGTAAAAAAAAAAAAAGCTTTAGGATCCGTTTGGATAGGTTGAAAAAAGGTTCTTGTCCAATCGTGTTTCTTATAATAGAGTTTCTTTTTAAGTTATGTTTGCATGTGGAACGTGTTTGGATTCACTTTTTTAACGAGAGAAGTACTTTTTTTTTTTTTTTGTAAATTTTGAAAAAAAAGCACTTTAGTTAAAAAATCACGTTTGAAAGAAAAACCTAAGAGTGACTTTATGGGAAACTTTCCATAGTAGGTTATGAGGAAAAGTATTTTTTTAAACACTTTCAAATTACTGCATTCAAAAGTAAAATTATTTAACTTTAAAAAAATTCTACTATAAAAAATATGGTTCAAAAAACACCTCATTTTTTTTTACAGTTTATCCAAATGGGCTCGTGATAATGCAAAGTATGTTAAAAGTGCTTTTTTTGGGAAGCTATTGTAGATGACTTTATAAAAAAGCCATTTTTTTCCCTAGCTTGTGCTATTTTGAAAAACCCCAACCAAACGTATATTTTCTTTCACCTGAAGTGCTTTTTCTTAAAAAAAGATAAATGCTTCTTTTTTTGAAAAAAGTCTATCTAAACGGACTCTTAGATTTTTGTCTTTATTGGCAAGCATTCACTTGACCTAGGGCTATCAATGGAGCAAAGTTTAATTAGAATCAGGTTCGAGCCCGATCTGAATTTTAGCATGTTTAGCTGATTAAAATATCCGATGGATCAAATTTGATTATAAATATCCGTAATTCGAAATAAGTGGATCAAATGTAGAATCAGGCAATTCAATTTGTTAAAGAATCGAATCCGAGTTTTTATAATCTATTTTATTAAATTAATAACATTATGTATATAATATTAGTAATGAAAGCTAAATAGAATGTAATATATATGCCATTATAATTAATAATATATTATTCTTTTTTTTCCAAGGTAGTTTTTATATCAAAATAATGTATAGTATCGCACATAATTTAAAATATTTTTCTACTTTATTTAGTTTTGTGCTTTTACATAAGGGATAAATTTTTGTATTGATTACTTGATTTTAGACTTCAATTTCTTTTAAGTTGTTAGTCAAGTCAAATTTTGTTATCGGGTTTTAGATTTTCATCGAATTTAGACTTGGTGACAATAAATATAAATCTTACAAGATTCGAATTGAATTTGGGTGTTTGAAAAACTAATGACAACGCTATTACACTCTTGTTCAAGTAAATAATGAATACTACTTTTTTAAAAAAAAATGTTTTATTACAATCAATTAATTTTATCAATATTGTAAATTCTTATCCCACTCTTGTTCATCCTTTTGGATCTTTTTTTTTCTCCTTCTTTTTGTTTCAAATAATGTTGTAACGTCTATTTCATCTTATAGTTTATGTCAAGTACATATACCTCATATTTTGAATCTTTTGTTGATATTTAACATTTCATGTTAAATTATAATCAACATCCAAAAGTATTTCTTTAAGAATATACTTAACACCTAGCATTCATCTGTATGAAATTAAAAACAGGGTTAATTAACCTTAGATCCCGTCCGAGGTAGCACAATATCAAATCTTCATTTTTTTTTATAATTACCATTAGACTCCTCTAGAATAGCATACTTATCAAATCCTCCCTTTCAATGTTTTTATAATTACCAAATCCTTCCTTTGAAATTCTATAATTACCAGACGACCCCCTCGGTAATACCCATAATCACCAGATCCATCGTTTGAACTTTTTATAATTACCACTAAACCCCCTCCAAAATAGTATAACTATCAAATCCTTCCTTTGAATATAATTACCAACACTTCCCCTCTAACTTTGCCCCGCTTAACAATAACCGCCCCTGTCGTTAACGTTACATTTTTGTTCCGTGATTGTTTGTAGGGGATCTATGATCATTTGGAACTGGGTGGGAAAATCGGGCTACCCTACATATGGCATAGCAAGGCCATCAACCCTTTTGTGAACCCGTAAAAGGAGTACAAATCCATTTTCTGGCAAGAAGAGATCAACCCTTTCGTCCAATCCGCCAATTTGTCCAAAAATGTTACCTTGAACTCTCCAAATAGGTTGAGGAAAAGCTCGGAAAAGTCTACCCGTAATTCGTTAAGCTTGCAGATGCAATGGTTAAGGCCGATGTGGCAGCTGCCAAGTGAAAAAAGACTGAGAAATTAGGCATAAATTTTAAATTTTAGGACTAAGATTGTCATATTTTTTTCTTTTTTTTTTGCCCTGGGGAGCTGTCTGGATTTAGTATTAGTAAATTTTTAATTTTGAGTTATTGATGATGAATGGGTGATCAACATATATATGTAGTTGGTTAATTGACAAGTTTTTATTGCATAATGCAGCTGATTTTGCAGAGTTTTCGGTTCTGGAAAATGCACAGAGAGGGAGAGAGAGAGAGAGAGAGAGAGAGAGAGAGAGACCAAAATAAAGGAAAAATATAAAAAAGAAACGCGCCGTTGCCGGGGATCGAACCCGGGTCACCCGCGTGACAGGCGGGGATACTTACCACTATACTACAACGACCTGGTTGATACACTTTAACAAATAATAATTCATATAATAAAGTATTTGTTCTCTCATTCCCATTTCCATTCCATTGATTTGTTTCTCCTATTTATTATCTATTAACTATATCATTTCATCTTATCTAAATTTAATAGTTTTAAATTCATAAAATCGGAAAAAATATGAAGAAACATATTACACTTGGGAAATCTAATAAATATTTCATGTTTTAAAAATTTAAGCACACGTACTAAATGTAGCAATCACACTTGTGTTTATTACGTTAAAGTATCCCAATAATTATAACATCTTATTTACCTACTCCGGTGATATTTTACGAGTAATTACTTATTTTAATTAAATAAAAAAAGTAAATTGCTTAATTACAATAGTAATCATCGTACAATTTTTAGTCTTACATTCACACTAGCATAATGTTACTATATATAATTGTGTACAAAAACACTTTAAACACATACAGACCATAAAGTACTGTAAAAGTTTTAACCCGTATTCTCTCTCTCTCTCTCTCTCTCTATATATATATATATGTTGAGCTCCATACCCTTTTTGGAATCAAGTAATAATTTATTCTCCTCCTATGAATCCTATTAAATTTAAAACTCACATTTTATTATTGGATTAATCACAAAACAAAAACCCATAAGATACGCCCCATTTTCACAAGATTCGATGCAGTATGGAAAATACACATACCCCCCCAACTACATATGAGATTTGTAATAATAAATCAAACATTAAGGGGGTGTTTGTAATTTTCCATATCACAAAAAATTATATTAAGAAACTGGCTTAACCTCAAGGAGTTTTCCGTAATGAACCCTTTATTATTTAAATTTCCTGATATGATTTATATTTGTTTGTACAGGTGTTCGACCAGTGCGCGACACTTACCCGGAAGAACAAACAATGAGATTAAGAACTGCTGGAGAATTATAATTAATCCCAATGGTGCTTTTTGCAAAATGAGAGTTGAAATAATGATCAAGACAATATTGGTGATTATTATACTTGTGGAGGGGATTTTTGACGGCTATTTTTTCTAATGATACAAAAAAGAGTACATAAAAATGGCTTTGACGTTGCAATGTAGGAGTGCTAGTTTCATCTTGATTTCGAATGTTGTAACTGTTCGGTGATTGATTAAGTCTTACACAATAAGAGGATTGTTCTAATTTAATATGTTGTCCATATATTGGTATAGACAACAAAGTTCATTTACTTAAATTTTTCCTATGTCATTATTTTGGAATCATTGCACAATATTTGGCAATTGTATGTTTATTAGTAAGAGTAAAGCTCCGTACCCTAATGCCTGACCTCTTGCTGGAGAGAGAGAGAGAGAGAGAGGAGGGAGGAGGGAAAAAGCAACCGGGGGTGTGTCTGTGCGTCTGTGTGAGAGAGAGAGAGAGAGAGGGAGGGAGAGAGGGAGGCCAGGGGTGTGTGAAAAGAGAGAGAAATAGGGGAAAATATTAATAATATTTGGCCCATGCAGGCCTCGAACCTGCGACCTTCGCGTTATTAGCACGACGCTCTAACCAACTGAGCTAATGGGCCATTGATGCTCTGCTCTCTATAAAATTATATTTTATTTAGCATTATTTTTCGCAAGCTTGGATGAGGCAATGGCAGAATAACTGATTAAGAGGAAATGTCATCCAGTTATCCTAGCTGAAGATATCAAATTAGAGAAAATTTCATTTTTGGTCACTCTTGAGGCAAATCAGAGCACTCTACAATTAGGGCAAGAAGAAGATAATGACTTTGTTTTGACACCAAAAGCCCTAGTATCATCATTCATCAACAATGGGAACAAAATTCAAGGGCCCTCCTTCTTTGATCAATCCACAGCCCTTGCACTTGGAGCATGCTGTCATCTTTTGATCACCACATCCCTTGCATATCCCCAAGGAACTGTTTTACAAGTACAATTTGACTAATGTTTCACAAACGAACATGAATCAAAAAAAGGGTTGGTAAGGGTAGTCGTCATATTAAAGTTTATGTTGTATATAAAATTTTACTAAAATTTGAATTTTATCCCATTAACAACGAGAACATTACCTTATATTTTTTCTAGAAATCTAATCTCATCCCAATGTCCCATAAACTTTATTACACTTCTACTAAAAATTTAAACTTTTATCCCATTAAAAAAATTAGATAATTATATTTTGTGCAAAATTCTAATCTCTGTCCCACAAACGTTTTATCTTGCTTTGAAAGTGGCTGCGTTGAGAAGATGAGATGAAGGAACCGATTTTGGGGGACAGAAATGGTGGCGGAGAGCATTGGAGCCCCTAGTGCATAGCCTGCTATTTCACTCGCTCTGATGTGCTCAAACATTTTCGATCCCTTTATTTATTTATTTATTATTATGATAATTTAAATGGATATGCTACATATAAATATGATAATTAGATATCTGATCCGTTTCATATTCGCTTCAAATATATATATCTATTTATATATTCGATTGTCTGTAATTTATTTGTATAAATTAATTATATCCAATAAATAATGTTTGAAAAAAAACAACTTATATGTATACTAATATTTTATACGTATATTAATATTTTATATGATTTTAATGATATTTTATTTTTTAAAATTAACTGATGTATTCATTGATATAATTTTGTAAAATTCATCTCGTGTCAATTATATTTTTAATAATTATATGCATTAAATGTGATATATTATAAGATATTTTGAAATAAAAATAAAAAATTCAAATTATGTAAATGATAAATAATAAATCATTCTTTCAAATAACATATGAATTTTGTAACTTTGTAACTTACAAGAATATAAAAATATATATACATATATATATATATATGAACTTTCAGTATTATTAAAGAGGGGTATGATATTTATGAATACATATATATATATACACACACACAAATTCAAATATTCAATTATTTGTAATTGAATAAGATATTCGAATATTCATAATTGGGACACGAATATTCAAATATTACTCATTGAATTTAATTTTTAAAACTTACAATCCGTCGAATACGAACACATATATTGATTTTAATATACCTTCACGAAATAAAGGTGTGTTTCAAGGGGTTTGGGATAATTGGAAAACGGTAGTTAATGAAATTAGGAGGTTGTGCCTTGATATATACTCTGCATATCCGAACTCTTATGGTGGATCAACTTGAACATCCAAAGATGTGAGGTGGCACAAACCAGGCGAAGGATGGACGAAACTAAATACGGACGGCAGTGTTATCGGTGACAGGAAATCAGCGGCAGCAGGGGGTTTACTTCGTGATGATAATGGAAAATGGATCGTGGGTTTCGCTTGCAATCTTGGTGAGGCCTCAATCACGTCAGCGGAACTGCTGGGCTTGAGGGAAGGTCTTCGAATAGCCTGGGAGAGACGGATTGGGAAGCTCCATATTGAGCTGGATTCGACAACTGTCATTAATCTCATTTCTGATGCTTGCACAGACGAACACCCCTTGGGTGCCATAATACACGACTGCAGAGTTCTTATGAGGAAGCCTTGGCTCACTAAAATATGTCATACTTATAGAGAAGGCAATTGTTGTGCTGACTGTTTAGCAAAGTTGGGTCATAGCATGGGGAATAGATGTGCTGTTTGGTATTCTCCTCCGCAGGAGGTGCTGGATTTTATTGCTTTGGAGGAATAGGCCTTAGTTAAGGCTGTTTCTTCTTCTCTTGACCAAAAAAAAAAAAAAAAATATGTTTGTATCCATATCCGTACTTATAGTCAATAAAATAAAATTAAATGGACCGGATACGAAAGCATCCGTTGACATACCTGATCCGATCATTTGGTTTTGCGCCGATGTTGAGACAGAGTTATTGGGCCTAGGCCCAACAAGAGAAGGTATGGTTGTGAATTTCCCCAGCTCAGTGCCCACTATGGTCATGGCAGATAGTGATTGGCCCTCTCCCACCAAGTTTTTGGATAACATCATTTCAGGGATGCGGACGAGACTGGATTGAAGTCCCATAATTTCTTTTCCTCGCAATCTTTCAAAGAAATTCCCAGAAAACACCGTATAATTCCTTAAATTAGCAGCTGAACTAGAGTTCTATAACTAAGTTGAGATAAATACACTGTGAAGAGGAGCCCAATGACAGAGAAAAAGAATCGGTAAACCTCAGGCTCACTGTATGTTCATCCTTAGCTCCTTTTTTTCACTACTTTTTTGGTAAAGATTTTCACATAAACATTATCTGTTGCGCAAGTATGTTCGAGTTGTTCAAATGTTCCAGATTCTTGAAATTTGAATTTTTCCCGCGAGAAGGGCTGTAATCAGGCTTGAAATCCACTGGTTTTGACATTTTCTTGAATTCATGGCTATTCTCTTCCATTCATCATCTCCAATTGCAAAATCATCATCGGAACATGTAAGAAAGTCATCTGGGTTCCTTGCCCAGGTACCAAAATCCCAATGTCTCCCACTTAATAATGGTTTTCCCAAGGTTCTATCTTCAACCCATGTGGCCATAGCTCCTAAAGACAGTGTTTTTACGCTGCCCAATTGGAGGTCTGGTAGGAATGACCCCAGAACTAGAGATGTTAGGCTCAATGATGCATTTTTGTATTTGGAGTATATGGTTGGGAAAGGCCACAAGCCTGATGTGGCTAATGCCACTCAGCTTTTGTATGATCTTTGCAAATCCAATAAATTACGAAAAGCTACTAGAGTTATGGAGATGATGGTTAGGTCAGGTAGTATTCCAGATGCAGCTTCCTACACTTTCTTGGTGAATAATTTGTGTAGGAGGGGGAATGTTGGGCATGCAATGCAGTTGGTTGAAAGAATGGAGGAATGTGGTTATCCAACCAATACAGTGACATACAATTCTCTAGTTAGAGGGCTTTGTATGCGTGGGAACTTGAAACAAAGCCTGCAGTTTGTGGAGAGATTAATGCAAAAAGGGCTCGTTCCAAATGCATTCACGTATTCAATCTTGCTTGAGGCTGCTTACAAGGAGAAAGGGGTTGATGAAGCCATGAGGCTGTTGGATGATATAATTGCCAAGGGTGGAAATCCCAATTTGGTGAGTTACAATGTTATACTGACCGGTTTATGCAAGGAGGATAGAGTTGAGGAGGCAATGCAACTTTTCAGGGATTTGCCCGCTAAGGGATTCAATCCTAATGTGGTGAGCTACAACATTTTGTTGAGGAGCTTGTGTTATCAGGGGCGTTGGGAGGAAGCCAACTGAACTTCTCGCAGAGATGGTTGGTGATGATCGCTCCCCATCCATTGTGACTTATAATACATTGATCGGCTCCCTTGCAACTCATGGCCTAACGGATCAGGCTCTTGAAGTCCTGGAGGAGTTGTTCAGAGATGGGCAGTTCAAGCCCGATGCTGCCAGCTACAATCCCATTCTTGCGCGACTTTGCAAAGAAAGAAAAGTGGAAGCTGTGGTCAAGTGTCTTGACCAAATGATCTTTAGAAACTGCAGTCCTAATGAGGGTACTTATAATGCCATTGCTGTGCTCTGCAAGGAAGGGATGGTGCAGGAGGCGTTTTCGATCATTCAGAGTTTGAGAAATAAATTAGATTCATCAACTCATGATTTCTACAGAACTGTGATTTCAAGTTTGTGCAGAAAGGGCAACACGTACCCTGCATTTCAGTTGTTGTATGAAATGACGTCGTGCGGATTCACTCCCGACTCCTACACGTATTCGTCTTTGATTAGAGGGTTGTGTTTGGAGAGAATGCTGGGTGCTGCAGTGGGTATTTTTGGTGTCATGGAGGAAAACGGCTACCGCCCTGACATTGATAATTTCAACGCTCTTGTGCTCGGGCTATGCAAATGTCAGAGAACTGATTTGTCTCTTGAGTTATTCAGGGTGATGATTGAGAAGGGCTATATGCCTAATGAAACTACTTATACCATTTTAATCGAAGGGATCATTTATGAACAAGAAAAGAAGCTCGCAGCGGCGCTCTTGAAGGAGCTGCATATGAGACAAGTTGTGGGCAGAAATACAGTGGAAAGACTGACTATGCAGTATGATCTTGAAGGACTATTATCAGCACAGATTGTATGACCAATGATGGTAGAAGAACAATGAATGAGACAGATAACAGCAATTTGGTGATTAGTTGTATGTTTTGCATTATGCTACCTTATGGTAAAGTTATGCTATATAGAATATAGATGAAGTCTTTTACATTAGGGAGATTCTCAAGGGTGATGATATAGGGT
The DNA here is from genome assembly GCA_026212405.1 of Petrea volubilis. Classification (NCBI taxonomy): domain Eukaryota; kingdom Viridiplantae; phylum Streptophyta; class Magnoliopsida; order Lamiales; family Verbenaceae; genus Petrea; species Petrea volubilis. The sequence continues at coordinate 8,753,851 of CM047870.1, forward strand.
TTTAGATAATGCAAACCATTTCATATCATTTGCTATATAATCATGCTAAATTTTCTTCTTAACTTATTAATACATTCATTAACACACATCACGTGACCCACGTTTATTGGTGGACGATTAAGATAAGGAAAGAGAATTTTTAAATTTTTTTTTATATCATCAGTTACTCTCTTTCATTATCTCAATCGCTTACTAATAGATGTGATGTGTATTGATGAGTAGAAAAAGATAGGGTTAATTTTTTGCTACTGCTATTGACGACCTTTTTCCTTCACTTCAAATTGTTTCCGCTTTGGATTTTTATCTTGTGTGGTGAGTGCTAAGATGTGTTTGAAATCCAAATTTTGATGTATTATATATTATTATTAATCTATTATGTATAAAGTTAAAAGACTTATAAATTATGTGTGCAATACTTGCACATGTTCTTGTGTGTGTGTGTGTTTTGTTTTCTTTGATGGTTGTAAAAGTGTTTATCTATATATACGTTTTTGGTTGAAAATCAGTGTGTACTTATATATCATATGTATATATATGCGGGTGTGCTTATATACCTACGTATATCTTGTTCGCTTGGGTGTTTGAGAATATATTTGTATATATGTATGCGATAGTGTTCACTTCTATTAATTAATTTTTCTCCTAATGTTAATTATATTTTTTTGTTAAGTGTAATAATATTATACTAATAAATATATTTATTATGTATTATGACGTCACATCCGGTCGAATCAGTGGTTGAGTCGGTTTAACCAGTAACAAGTAAGGCAACTCGTTCGTCCTCCAGTCCTTTTTTCAGAACATTGATATCATCAAAATCACTTCCACAGCACAGTAACTGTTGGGCAAATATGTAATTAGATAACGGTGTAGATTAGTATTGTAGTAAACTTGAATATTGTTCTTAAAATTTCAAAGTATAAAATTAAAAAAAATTGATTAATTTGTTTTGTATTATCATTTATATTTTAATTGTATCAATATATTTATTTTGGATAAATGATTAATGTTATAAATGGGGTTGTATGGATAACGTTCACAAGGAGTAAATTTGAGATTAAATCATTTCTAATGGAAATTTATGGATAAAGCCGAAGAGAAGTTGTATATGTATTAAAAGTTAAGTGTAAATATTCTACATCGAATATTTAGCTTCACTATAGGAAAATGCTCAAAATTCGGCACAATTTCAGTCGGGAAATGCAAAATTCGGCAGAACTCCAGCGGAAACAAGTCCACCAAATTTCCTCTTGTGGGCCGGTACGCTGAAAATTCCTCCCGGACCACCGAAGCCTTGCCGTTGTAGCTGTCGTCACTGCCCGCCGAGCCGCCGCTGTTACCGTTGGAATAGTATTCCCAAAATATGCAAATGAATTATTAACTGCTTCTCCTATAACGAGAATTAGATTAAAATTAAATTTCAGTTATTAAAAATAATATTTTGAGAAGACTTTTTTTGATATATTAGATAAAAATGATACATTTAAAAGAAATTAAATATTCTAATAACGAATGAGTTGACAATAATATAAAGTGTAATTTTCCTTATTGCAACTCGTATATTAAAATTCAACTATATATGTTTTTCTTAATGCATCAAATATTAAATATAGCTAATAAAATTAATAGAAAAATATATCACTGAGTGAGGTAGATTTTATACCTTGTTCATCTCACTTAAAAAGTATAAATTAATTTGCAAAAAATGAATTTTAAAAAATTAAAATAATTTTTGCAGCCAAATGGGGTTTAACCTTGGACATTTGGTATGGAAGAGTTATAGCCATACCATTAGACTATGCTTAAACTAGTTTAAATATTTTGTAATCTAGAATAAATATATAATTCGGCTGAAATTCAGAAAAAAAAAATTCCAGTGGAAAGTTCCACCGTACTACTTCGGCAGAAGCCTAAGTTCCCCCAGGAATATTCCGATTCCCTTGGAATTTTTTGTGTAAAAAAATAAAATCATATTTCCATCTAATAGGGTTTGAACTTTGGACATTTGGGATTGGAGAGTTTAGCTTTATCATTAGGCTATACTTAAACTTATTTAAATATTTTGTAATTTAAAATAAATATCTTATTTAGCTGAAATTCAGAAAAAAAAAATTAAAAAAAAATTCGGTGGAATTTTTTTTTTGAATTTTTCGGGAAAAATTCCGCTGGAATTCCCCCGAAATTTTAATTTTTTTTTTGAATTTTTGGAGGGAAAACTTCGTCGGAATTTCAGCGGAATTTTTAAATTGTTTTTTTTTTGAAGTTTTTGGGGGAAAATTTCATTAGAATTCCTGCATAATTTTTTTATTTTTTATTTTTTTGTTTTTCCTGGGGGAAATTTCTGCCGAAAATCCCCTGCCTTTTTTTTAACTTTTTTTTTAATTTTAAGCAAAAATTATTCTGTCGGAATTCCTCCGAAATTATTTGGCGGATTATTTCAACCGGAGTTCCACTAGATTTTTTTCCGACGGAATTTTTCCGCCGAATTTTTCCACTAGAAAACTTATGTTTTCCTATAATGCCTTGACAATTCGAGTATTTATGTGGGTAAGTGTTGTTGTAGTGTAAACTAAACAACTAAGTACTGCATATGAGTAGCCCCACACTTGCGCCCCGCCTACCAGACCCGACCCGGCTCAGGCCACGGACCGCGGGCTCGGGCGTTTAGGCTAATTGTTTCGGTCTCAGGCTTGTTTTCTACTAAATTCAGGCTTGCTTTTTACTAAATTGGCCTTAGAGTAATGGCTTAATTTAAAATCTGAATTTTAAATTAATTGTTATAGGATTAAGTAACGCGGTTTGAAACCACATAGTTAACTTCAAGCACGTTGACCTGGTTGTCAACACGTTATCAGGTATTGTTCATTTTTGAGTACAGGTTCGTAGCATGTCTATTGCCAATAAGGACGGTTTCCACCAGGTGTTAATGTGCCAGGTTCATAGTGTGTCTGTTGGCAACAAGGACGGTTTCCACCAGGTGTTACCTGCCCCAATATAAAGTCACCTCCTGGTTACCTGCAAGAGACACAATACAATACACGAAAATTACAAGTGATTGTTCTCTAAAATTGATTAGTTTGAGAAATAAAAATTTCTCTAAGTGCACATCTGGTCGAGTGAGAAAGAAATATCATATTATTCTTTCGATAATTTGTGTTTTTGTGTGCATACAAAACCCTTTGAGTTGATTAGCTTTCGAAGTGAGGCTCAGAGTAGCAGTGCGGCTCGGAACGAATCTCTGGACTATCTTATCATGGAAGGAGTATCGCAGGCCCATCACACCGGTTAGTGCGGCGAATATTTCTTTAAAGCTAATTAGCTCATCCTGGTGATTCAGTCATTGCAATACCAAATAAATACTGATAAGTTTACTAGACTTTTGTGATTATTTATTTTCGGCATTGTTTAATTGCTTTTGGCAATAGCATTTTGTTTAAAACTGTCATTGCATTATATTTATATTTTTCGGATAAACCGCCCTTATGAATATATGCTCTGTTGATATTCAAAGTCATTGTTGTTTTTTCTAACAATTAACAAGATATATGACAAATACAAAAGCAAATGAAGTTTCTAATTAACTAAGGGGGTCTTCAGTTGAGATTATAACCTTGTTAAAACATCATATATAATGTTTCTTTTTTCCTTTTTCAGGTACACAAGTTGTTTTAGAGTTTATAAGTTTTATAAAAGTGTTCGATGATATTTTTTTTCTTGGGGTGGGGGTGGGGTGGGGTGGGGTGGGGGAGCAGTTTATAAGTTCTAAAAATAAGATGTTTTGATAAAAAATTTAAGAAAATTGAGCAAATAAACTCTCAAATATATAAATAAATAAATAAATAAATAAGTTTCCCAACTTATTTGGAAGCGATTATAACCTATCTAATTCTAACTAATGAAGCGAAATAAACAACTTTAATTTTTTTTTTCAATATTTCATTTATACCTTATCAAGAAATATTTATTTAATTGATGTTAATTTTATATATTATTTTTTTATTATTTTACTAAAAGACAGTGTATAAGTGTAAATTTTACCAAACGCAACAACTTATAAGCTCTCAAAATATTTTAAATGTTAGATTTTATTTATCTAAACACTTTTACAAATTATTTTTAAAATACATAAGCCCCAAAAATATTTTATAAGTTATAGGGATTTATATACTCTTCAAAATATGCTTAACCGAACACCCTCCAGAGACTAGATATTGAGAGCGAAGAGACTTTTGAACTTTTTAAACTGGCAAAAAAGATAATCTTAATGCAAAATCACATTAATGTTGATGATCATCTTTTTTTTTTCCGAGAAACTCATACTCTCTCTTTTATTTTTGATATTAATGTTTAAATGAAAAGATATTTTACCATTTCATTTTTTCAGTGTAATTGTACAAGTAAAACTTGAATGGTATAGAAAAATAGGGTTTAATAGTTCTCAACAGTTCTGATTGGGAAAATATGACCTGCAATAAGGGAAAGACAACGTGAGCTAGTCCAGATGGGCCTCGGCTAAGACCCTCCGATGCTTAAGTCAGTCGTTCGGATTGTGCGGTGATTTGAGCAGAGTAAGTGGGTAAAAAATAATTAATGACTTGTTTCTTACCATAAATGCAATGATATTTATAGTGTATCCATGTGGGCTTCCCCTATGAGACTCTTAGGCTTAATAGGCCATCATTTGATGAGTTGAAGTAACTCATAAGCCTAAAGATTGGGTCTAATGGCATTAATTGGCTCTTAATTAATGAAGTATGGGGCTAGGTGACTACTCTACACCTTGAGCTGACGGAGCATTTAATGCTAGTAGGGGTTAAGTGGACATGGTATGGTCCCGATTAGGGATACAAATGAATCAAGTCGGCTCGATAAAGGTTAGAGCTAGAATTCGAATAATTCGAGCCAAGCTCGAGCCAAGTAATTCTTGTTTGTAGGCTTGCAAGCTTTTATTTTTTTAATATTTATTTTTATTCAATTATATATATATAATTATAAATAATATATTGATTTTTGAACTCGAGCCTGCAGAAATATTTGAAAATATTTAAACTCGAGCTCGAGCCTATAATTTATTCACAAATTCGAGCCAAACTAGCCGAGCCGAGCTCGAACATGACTCGAGCCTATTTTTTTCCTGGCTCGTCGGCCTCGAACCTGAAAAAAAGGCCAACGCTCGGCTCGGCTCGTTTGCATCCCTAGTCTCGATCAATAAAGGACTCGACCAGGGTGATCGACGGGATCGATTCGAGCGCCTGCCTCCCCGGTAGATAAACACTAACCTGATCGATACGTCGGGCTTGTTAGCTTGAGCGCTAGGGAAGGGTGATACATGGCGTGCGTAAGCCGGGTGAAAATGCCGCTCGGAAATATACCACGTCAAGTTCAAAGGTGTAGCTATCAAACAAAATAAATATAAAAATTGAATTTCAAAATTAGAAAGTTACATTAAATTAAGGTAAAAAACCTAAGACATAAAACATTATAAATTTTTCAATTGTTTCAGAAAATAAATTTTATTTTAGTTTTTTAAAAAAGAAATAGATCATGAGAAGGTAAAATGTTCATTTAATATCGATGTACAAACTAAAAATTATGAGCTCTCACTTCATGCGAGTAACTCAACTGATTATTAATGAAATTTGAATTGTGGCCATCATTTTAGTAAAACTTTTGATAGATATTTCTTAAAATAATAAGAAACATAGGTAAAATTTATCCCTAAACTTTTTAATAATTTTTTTACATTATATGTTTACAAAAAGTATCAGTGCTGCACCATTATCTTCTTTGATTCCCCCCCCCCCCCCCGGCCCCACCCATTTTCTTCAAAAATATCAGTTTCTACAAGATAAACGTGATAATAAGTTCAAAACATGCACGAAACATATATGTATATAGTGGGGAGCTTTTTTTTCCCTCTATTTTATGTGAAGTTTACATGTCATTTTATATTGGGAAGATTAAATGAAAAAAAAAAAAATGATAACTAATAGTACATGTCCAAGTAGTAATTAAAAAATTATTGAGAGAATTAGCTGCTTTTTCCTTCCTTTTTTTTTTTTTGGTCTTATTTTTTTGGGGTGGGGTTTGAATGACGGTAACCAACATAAACAAAGGGAAATTCTAGCCCAGACCCGATTTGACCAAATCAGTATTAATTATGTGACGAGTGTTTTACACTTATTCTATGAATGGTCGACAATTTAGAGAGAGTGACCAATCACTTGGTAAGTGCAATACACTTGCCATATGATTTGTTAGGTTAGACCAAACCAAGTTCGGGTTAAAATTTTCCCATAAACAAGAAACAAAATATTCAATGTTATAGAAGTATCCACACCTTATAATTTTTTTTTTTCTAGATCTTATTAAATCAGTAGGCAATGGAAAAGACTCATGATTCATTCGGCTATCTACAGCCACTATACGGTATAAGAGAAGGGTTCTAATTTTTGTTTTAAGAATAAGCTCATAAATTATTTGAATAGATAAAATTTTGGAATTTATAAGACGTTAGTAATAAAAGTTTTATAGTTAGACGATTAAACATAAATTAACAATTCTTTACTTTTTATCGGAAGAGCTTATAAGTTTCACATCTTATTTGGAAGTTGAAGAGCTTATCAAACTATTTAGTATACATTTTATGATATTTTATAAATTTTCAAACATTTTAAGAGATATTTCGAGAAGCTTATTAGTGCATCCACTGCAAATAATGCATATATTTATAACACTTTTTATGTTGTCACTAATTACATATATTTAGTGACAATAATTTTAATATTGTCACTATAAGATTTATAGATAGAATAAGTTAATTTGTATTCTGTTGGTTGTTGGATAATTATCAAAATATATCAATCATAATTTAAATTTATGCAAAATTTTATATTCTGACAAATGCGGCATAATCTGCGAAAAATTATAAAAAGGGACAAAAGTGACCCCATTACTGCTAGCTATATTAATTACTAAAATGCAGTTATGAAATTGAAAATTTTTAGAACTTCAGACATATATATTTATATTATTTTACCTCCATTGAAATTGTTTACTAATCACGTAATTATTTTAATTCGTAATGACGTCACATATTTATATTTCATATGTTAGTATATATTATGTATGTATTATACATATGCACGCATACACAGTATTATAATGTTTTGAAACAAGAGGTTCTGAAATTGGAAGTTTGAGACTGGCCTCAAGATTCATTTATATGTAAGAGTCATTATCAAGCTGTACTGGCTTAAATTAATAATAGGAATATGTAAGAATATTATTTTATAATATTTCTACATTCGTTATGATGTGTGATATTATTTATGTTGTATTCTATTTACGAGTCTTTATACATATTATATACAAAGTTTTTTACTAAATAATGCTACTGAAATTTAATTTGAATCTTCAACGGATCGGATTGTCTGATTTTGTATTCTATCCAATTATTTTAAATTACAGACATTTATAATGAGATCTAGTCAATCAAATATTTTAATCGATCAAAAATGTTAAAATTTAAATTGGATTCGAATTACATTTGGATGAAAATCTACTGCATAGCCCTATTTAAAATATTTGAATCTTGACATTTTTCCCAAAGAGCTTTTGATCACTGCAAAGTAACATGGGCAATTTAGTTTTGAGCTTGTAGCCTGGTTGTCCAACAACAATCGGGGGGAGGCCCGTTCCTAAAGAAGTGTTATTCGCCTAAAAGTATCATTGGGTTTCGAAAGGCCATATCAATAAGTTAGGTCGCAAAAGTTATTTAACAATATTGGATTACTCATATGAAAAAAATATTGTTATTCCCCCCCCCCCCCCCTCCTCCCCACCCACCCGAAAAAATATTGTTATTAATTCATGTCAAAAATCTTTGTATTGGATGCTTCATTATTTAACAGTTACAATTTCGTTTCGCATTTAAATCCCTTATCGATGCCATGAATGCCCTCTCTTCACTTAAAGATTATTATCTGATACATATTCTTAATATTAATCTTAGATATATAAATAACATATTAACTTTAAAATACCCACATAAACGTCGAGGAAGAAAACAATGTATACCTCAACATTCCCCCTCTTCTGCTCCAATATTTTCTAAAACTTGAATCTCCTGTCTTTAACAAAAGAAAAGTGCTGAGGATGAGAATGCGTATCTCTCGTTGATTGACGTTAGGATGGGCTAGTAATTATACTGAAAAATAAAAATAAAAAAGCCTAAAAAGAAAAAAAAAAATCGGCCCAAATGAATGAACCGAGTGGAAACTGAAACGTACCAGTGGTTAAAGTCCTTTTTATTTAAACAACTTGATCGCTTCCTTGCAGTCACCGGCCCATAACTCTATGTGGCCTTTCAACTCCTAATTTTTTTTTTTTTTCCTCCAGATCTCAATGGATAAGCATGAATCTAAATATTATTACTTATTACCAACTCTTTTTTAACCCCTGCTTTTCATTTTTATTGCACTTTTAACCCCTCACCCAATGCAAAAAAACAACAAAAAAAAGGGTGCTTCCGAGAACCATCCCAATAACGATCTGCCCGCTATGCGCCACGTCACCATAGCTTTGACCAGATGACAACGTGTCACATCGATATTGGAAACACACAAGGACCCTACTGTACGATTGTTTCTATTTATATGTACCCTATACAATGCTCCGCTGGGCACACACACTGGTACGCTCCAACAAATACACTATTCACAAGGGTATCTCACATTTCACAAACCCTAGCTAAATCACATCATACAACGTCTTTTATCCGTATGGAGCTGGTGCTTGGCATTTAGTGGTTAAGTGGATTTGGTGCTGGTTCTGCATTTTTTACTATCTGTTTTTCTGTGAGTTTTTTCGTTTTTTTTTAAAAATTAAGTGTTTGTGGTGATTTTTGGTAATCTGTGACTAACTGTGTGAAATAGTTGCATGATAGACGGAGATGGCGTCGGCGTGCGTGAACAACATCGGAATGTCGCCGGAGAGCTTTCTGGACTGTCCTCCGTCGTACGGATGGCTGAGCCCCAGAATGTCACTCCGCCGTGAGTTTCGGACTGAGGAGGCGTCAAAAGGCTCCGCAAATAAGCCTTCTGTGAAGAATCAAGCATTGTCGGACAATGCGGCTGCAGAGAAGACGAAAGAACCAGATCCAGAAGATTTCGTTGATTTCGAGTTCCGGCTTGAAGATCCGGTGACAATGCTACCCGCCGACGAGCTGTTCTCCGATGGGAAGCTTGTGCCGTTGCAAGTCTCCACGATCCGACACTCCACGACATCAGCCCCGGCGTTTTCTGACGTCAAATCCCCGGACACGCCTAAGGACCCCCGTAGAAACGAAATATCCTCCACGGATCTGTACTTGTTTTCTCCGAAGGCGCCGAGGTGCTCGAGCCGCTGGAAGGAGCTTCTCGGCCTGAAGAAACTGTACCAGAACAGCAATGGGAAGCAGGAGGATCACAAAACGGCGTCGTCATTATCCTCTTATAATCATACCAGAAATGCTGCCAAAAGTCTGAAACACCTCCTTAACCGCAGCTCGAAGTCCTCATTAAACGCATCCGTTGATTCATCTTTAAGCCTTCCATTGTTAAAGGACTCGGATAATGAGTCAACGTCGATGTCCTCTCGGCTTTCGCTTTCATCTTCTTCCTCCGGCGAGCACGATGATCTTCCTCGACTCTCGCTCGATTCTGATAAGCCATGTACTGTTACCCGGAATGCTCAGCAAACCACCAGTAATCTTTCTAGAGTTCGCGTAGTCAAACGCAGGCCGGCCTTGTCGTCGGAAAACCCGACGGCGCGGGGTCGAGTTGGCCGGAGTCCAGTGAGAAGAGCTCCTGAATCTACAGTCCCCGTTCGAGGCATTTCGGTGGATAGTCCCCGAATGAACTCGTCCGGCAAAATCGTGTTTCACGGGTTGGAGAGAAGTTCGAGCAGTCCGAGCACTTTCAATGGTGGGCCCAGATACAGACATCGTGGGATGGAGAGGTCGTATTCGGCCAATGTCCGCGTCACTCCGGTTCTCAACGTTCCGGTTTGTTCACTTCGAGGCTCATCCAAATCTGGTGTTTTTGGGTTTCCCTTGTTCACTTCGCAACAGAAGAAAGAAACCGGTGGTAATAGTGGAGGAAACAAAGGTCAGCATAGTCACAGCAAGAACCGCACAGATCGAACTTGAGAGAGAAAAATGGGTAGATCTTTTCAGCTAACACTTAACCATGAGAGTGAGTGGATCTTTTCGGGTAACAATTAACCACGTTTTACTTTTTTGTTCCCTTTTGTTTTTTTTTTCAAGGTTCTACTGTGGAAGTTGTTTGTTCTTGACTAATTTATAGTTTAACTACTGTATGTATAGAAGCAATGAACTGAGAATCTCTATGTTTTTGTTTGATGATGATGATGATTCGAGTTGTTATCTTTTATTTTTGTTTGTTTGTTTTATTTTTTGTGATGGTAACTCAAATTCCAACGCCTCATGCTAGATCTCTCTCCATTTTTTATAACGATAGTTGTTTAGGTGGTTCTCTTTTTCATCGCCTCTGCTTTTACTCGCCGGAAAGCTGTATGAAATCTCTGTTTCTTCTGCTTTTGAAAAAGTCTTTTGCCTCCTTTTAATTCTGGATTTCAGCAAGTGTTACTATTGTTACTTTTTTATTTTTTAAGAAAGGAATTTTAACAAGCAGCAAAGTTGTGCATGTGAGTGTGATCCGATTTGCATTTGCTTCGTACGTGCCCACTGTGCGATTTGTTTTGTTCAGCGTACTCCATATAGAGCAACACAATTTGGGCGTAACGTAACATGCATTGCTTGCGCGTATCTGTATATTCACTGTTGCATTAGTACTATTCTTTTGTTTTAATTTTTCAATCGTTCAATTGTTGACTCTTTTTTTTCTTTTTTGCTAAGATATTTGGAAAATATTGCGATATTTCATTTTGTGGATGGTCAATAATTTAATGAGAATGACTAATTATTTGGCCAAGTGCAGTACATTTATCACCTGTTTTTTTTCTTTCTTTCTTTCTTTATTTTTTGGTTGGTCTTTTTCCTATCAGTATATATTTTGCAACTTGACCTTCTACTTTATTTTACACTTGCACCCCAACCATAAATAATTTACGTGGACTGTGTATTTAACAAGTTACATTTATATATATCATTACAAATAATATGGAATACAAAGAGTAGTGAAACACCAATACAAACGGACAACAACCCTTTTATATTAGAGCCCTTTTTTCACAGCTCTAATAAATAGGGCTAGTAAATTTGTTTCTTATTTTATTCCCGTCCGGAAATGTGTCATAATTAAGTCTTCCCAGTGATGCCATAAATTTTGTCCATTTGCATTTGAAAGAAAAGCATATATACATATATATATATATATATATATATATCATGTCATTCAATTGTGAGTTATGCTGATAATATTAAAGGGGTGTTTTTATTCAATGAATAAATTACTTTTTAATATTATGTAATGGTAAAAAACATTAGTTAGCTCGTACCCAAACTCGGGCAATACCCACAGTGGGTGGCATGAAATTGGTTTCCCCATTAGCATTAGCAGTGGGCATTGATTGATCTGGCATTTTGAATGATTGTCTCCCCCTCAGCAGCAAATACGTCTGATGGATGATGCAGAGTAATAGTCTTCATTATTGGCGCGAATTTAATAACTGATCAATGAAGCGTTACTTTCTCTGTATTGACTCCACTAGATCTTGGCCATTAAATTGCAATTCTGCAACTGCAGCAACTTGTTTAATATGTTGAGTCGTCATCAACTCTATCATTTAATAAGTTTCCTATCAATTCTCGCAACCTCTTTTTAAGTAGGCCTGGTTTTGAATAATGCTGTGTACAGCTAAATTTGTTAGATTTACCTCTAATTCAAGATAGAATCAATTCGTGATTCCGTTTAATTGGCATGACTTTCTCAATGTCCAATGAAGTAATAAGTTACTGGTTGATGATCACACCAAGTCACAATTCATGAAATTTCACAAATCTATATTTATGAATTTATAATATGAAGATTGATTTTATGAAGTGATGTCGGGTATTTGAGAATAATATCTATATCCATCTCCCGTGGCCCAAAGTGATAGCCGTAACCAGCTGGTGGATATTTAAAAGCGGGCCAATCAATCTTGTGAGGTAGGCAGGGGAAAGATAGCAATATCTCTGTCAAAAAGACTTGTGCAATTCACTTGTCATTTTCCACACCTCCATGTCCTCATTCTGAACCCCAGACACACACACACACACACACACACAATATATACATACAGCTTTGTTTTTTACCTATATATAATAAAACTTGCATTTGTAAGTATATAAATTTTCATAAAAATTACACACTTTATGCGTGTATATGTGTGTGTCTCGGTGGGCGGGAAAACATTGGGAGGGGTTCGTTGAAGTTTGAAACGCCTTGCCATGACCGTCAACAGCCAACAATGAAGTTTTTGTTATCTATATAAGTCTCTAGAAACGTGTTCTTTTTTCTTGCAGTATGTGTTGATCATGATTCTATATGATGAGTTGTTTGACCACTAGTCTCTCTCAACTGGATATATAGCATCCTCGGGACCCAACCAAGCTTGCAGCCCTTTTGTGATGATGATTGACGAGGCTTTTTTGGACAATAATGGGGCATTCATCTCACTTGAATTCCAAGTGAGTTGGGCTATGACAGTCTAGACATGACATAGACCTGCAAACCCAGCCTTCTGCATTCACAGTTTGATTAAGAAAAATATGACTTTCTCGCACCATTTGAGTAATAACCAATAATGGCATCCAGAACTTATGCATCTATTGCAATTTCTACTAAAAAAGTGAGAGATGAATTAAGTTGAATCAAAAATTTAATGGACTCGCTCCAATGGTATTCGACTTAAAATCGATTTTTTTTTTCCGATTAAGGTCACACACATAAATCTCCATTGATGTACAAGCACAAAATCAAGAATATCCTTTTTTTTTCCCCCTTCTTTCATGTGCAAAATCAATGTGAAGGGCAATAATTCAAAAAAGAGGGAGAGACTATCCGTTGGCACATGGTTCTTGTCAAGACAAGGAGCCAGCCTTAATTTTAGTACTCACCAAATTTGTTTGTTTATTGCTCAAATACAGTGGATTGTCCCAGGCTCTTTGCATATATCCAGCATCCAAAAGCAGGCCTAGCAAAATAAACAAACCTATAATGATAGCGCCCATATATATATATATATATATTGTGTGTGTGTGTGTTTAGAATATATTTCCTGGAATCCGGGCACCAGCGAAAGAACGTGCCCATGAACTGTCGGTCCTCTGTTTAAGATTCCCAATTAACCTGTGAACAGCCAAAAGATAGAGCTGTCTATAAATTATGTTTGGGATAATTACAAATACCCCCCTTGTGCTTATGTTGGCGAGTGGTGAAATGTGAATGCGAAGCCGACTTCAATATATTCCTGTCATGATCCATCCATTCAATCACGAGTCTGATATATATATATATATATATAACAGATTATTAATAGTAATACTTCGGTAAAAGGGCTTTCAGTTCTCTGTCTTTTCATCATCAAGAGTAGCTACACTGTAGTGTGTGTGTGTGTGTGTGTGCGTGCGCGTGTGTGTTTGGTCTTATTTTATTTAATTAAATTAAATTTTAAGCACTAAACGTGTGTCAGGCCTTAAGAATTAAGATAGGTACATTGGATGTCCTCTAATAAGGACAAGAAGTCAATAACAAAACTCAGTCCGATTACAAGGGAAAGAAAACCAACGATTATAGTTTATGGAGTTCAATATATATATATATATATATATAGATTTTGGGAAAATGATTTTCTAACTCCCAAAACAATACTGAATATTTGTTAAAAACTCGTATCTTTTGTCCCAAAATTTTGTTAAAAAATTATAATCATCATATCAATTAAAAAGATATATATATTTATATCTTTCAGTCTTTATTTTAATATAAAGGAATACTTTTGTCTCTTCTGAAATAAAACCAAACTGACTGTTATTCTCCATACATTTTCCCAACATATTATCAAAACGAATTATCCTAAAATACTTCTCTCAAAACAGCCCCCAAACAACACCAAACATTGGTTTAAAGCGGGGAGTTTTACAAACACCGCCTCGTGTTAGGTCTAATTATAGTGAAAGACCCTATGATATGGAAGTTATTAAAAAAAAAAAAGAAATAAAAATCCTATGAGATTTGAAATTCACAAGTTGGACCTGGCATAGCCAGTTTGTCTTTTATGCGCCTCTTTTGCATATGAGATTGTGTCTTGGGCTCGACGCTTTGACTGCCATTAAGAGCACTGCCCTCCATGTTTTGTCAAAGTAGCCAAACAAAATCTATGACATGTTAATTAACAGGGAAACCCTCGTTGTACTTTAAATTAGCTCAGCACCCCCCCCCCCCCCCCCCCCCTAAATTATTTGATCACGTAATAGGCTTGAAAATGATCATTTTATCCTTATAAGTATACCAATTTATCCATACAAAAAGTTCCATAAATTAAGAAGGGTAAAATACACTTTGCATCCTTAAACTATCAATAATGTACCGTTTATCCCCATCAACTGCAAAGGGTAATATTTACCCTCTGAACAATGAGAGTGTATCATTTAACCCCTTAATTAAATATGAATTAGACATAAATATAATTTGTTTTGTTCATTTATATTTTACTTACTTTTATCCCTTTTGATTTTTTTCTTTTTTTTTTCATTACTTAACATTTTCTTCCTCTTCAATCACAAATCCATGCCACTTCTAAAATAATAAAAATAACAATAATATGCACCACTATCATCACTTATTTTTAATTTAAAAAGAGATTACCCACTCCATAAAAGAAATAAAATGTTTCTAATTTAATTCCAAAAATAGCTATTAAAACATTTCCAATATTACTGAAAAAATGCAATGGTATATTACAACCACCAAATTTCTAATTATAATTAATTTATTATAAAATTTTCAGTAAAATAACTTAATCACTAATAATTCTTTTAATAAACTGATCAAAAATACTAATCAATAGTACACAAAAAGTATTTAAAGTGGAACAAAAATGCAAATACATATATCAAAGTAAATATATTTTAACTATGTATGATCAACTAAAGTTTATTTTTAAAGAGCCCCGATTAATTTTGATAAGATACAATTAATTCACTAAACAAATTAAATTTAATAATAACTTTTATTTCATTGATGGAATGCGAAAAAAATAGCGTAGGATAAATAATTGAGTTTAGATAATATTTAATTTAAAAAGTATATTATTTAACAACAAAGAGCCCTCTTTATATAAGTTACGAATTTTTAACTTGTTTGATTTAAGTAATCATGACAATAAAAAGAAAATAACTCAAAAATAAAAATTAAAAATTGCAAAAAAAAAATCATAAAAAGAAGTAAACAAAAAAGCAAAAGCATAAAACTTAAAATTGCATAAATAAGAATCCATAAGCAACAAAAAAGATTAGAAAAAATAAAGAAACAAATAAAATTTAAAGATGTAAAAAAGAAGAAATCGTTAAAAAAACAAAAAGAAAGCAAAAACATAAAGAAATAAATAGAAAATTGCACCTGGTGCATATCGAAATATAAATGACAGGCCCAATCCCTCTTGAGACACTCCCACTGTCCTATTTTTTGCAATGGGGGATACCCTCTGATTGGAACATTTCTTCTCTTGAAATGAATTTTAATTCAACCAAAAAATAAAATAAAATTAACCACCAGATTCCCTTATGGCCTTGGTGGATGACACGTAAGATATATTTAATGCTGACATTTATTTTGTGAAAGCTATTTAATGTATGTATCGTTGGGGTAATTCGGAAACCGCTTACTTTTTTAAAAAAAAATTCCTGAATATGGACGTTTTTTATTTCTCGTATGGTACTAGAATATATATGGTATGTATAGTTGGTTTGGAAGTTAAGGATTTTAAATTTTTAAGTTTGATTTGTGATAATATGTGGGAGAAGTGAGAGCATCCAAAATCACTTCCATTGTTTGGTTTTGAGTGGAATTGTGATTCCTTGTGGTAAAGTTCCAAATTACCCTTCATATATATATATATATTGGTTTTTGTAACACTGAAGATAATTGGGTAAAAATTATAGCACTATATAGGGACAAAATTTTAATTTCGCATTGAGTAAACATTAGTCTCTAAGCCCTACATCACAATCTCACCTCCTAGGGTGGGATTCCCAAGTTCAATAATTCATTGTATTACAACGAGCTGAGAGAATTTGAAGCAGGCCCAATACACTGAGTAATACAAACCAAACAAGGAATTGTTAGTGACTAAGAAGTAATATTCCATTTTATTAGAATAAATCAAAAACGTCTTAATGTATGTATGAATATAACTTGTGAATCTCTTATTGTGTCAGGAAATAGCACAAAGCGACATACCTTTGATTGGGTAGGTAGGTTATTTGATGTGTCTTCTCAATCACAACTTGAGGAGGGATCCTCAAGGAGAGATAAAGATGGGGAATGGGAGAGGACGTCCTTGAGGGGTCTCGAGTAGTAGAAAGCTTGAGGGACACATGTCGAGGAGGGGGTGTATTGTGTGGGGGGTGGGGGGTGGTTGGAGGTGCAATTACCCTTTCAAATTTATATCAAGTTAAAACTTTTCTACCCCCCACCCCCACCCCTAATTATAGAAACAAATGTAATATTTCATAGAAACTTGATGTAGCATAGCCAAATACAAATTTCCGAGTTTAAAAATAAATGGTATTCTTGTGGCTTCAAATTCATTTTTAAGAGTTCAATGTAAATAGAAATATAAACTATGCAGTACATAATCTTGCTCATTGGGTTGTTCATTCTGGTTGGTCTAGAAAGGTTCCTTTTGATGTCCTCAATATTTTTTGTGATGGGGTCACCCCATTTGATGTGGTGGTTTCATTTAATGGAATTTTTATTTACCTTATTTGAAAAAAATTAAGTTCAATGTATTCACGATTGAACATGATTGTCTAGACTCTAGACATGACATTGCAAAATGAAAATAAAAGTTGTCACTTATTTAATATTTTTTTTAAAAAAAGAACTGATAAAGTCGGATTTTGGGAGTTCTCCTTAAGATGATGTCGAGTGACCGTCCAATGAATGCAGACAGCTCCTTGTCTTGCTAAGATGAAAAACACGTGAGTTTAACCAGAAGTGTTTTCGACGAAAATCTTCCGATATTTAAATCGGCACAAAGTATGAAGGCTTAATGATTTCTACAGATAATTGAGCAAAGTTTCTGTACTTAAAGTGAGAGTCACCTTTTTGGAGAATTTTCCAAAAGTATTTATTGGAAAGTTAAGATTCAACCCCTAAGGATTATAACTAAGTTGGTGAGCCTAGAGATTCTTAGGACAGTAAGACTAACTTTAACAAAGGACAATAAGTTTCTGGCATACTTGGTAGTTGCAGGTTAGGTATATCCCTTGTCAGACTCAATGGCGTGTGTTAGATATAATAGAGATAGGGTGTGATATTGTACTCCTTGCTTGATACATCATCCTCTGTCGCCCAACGGGCAATGGACGAACTGTCCTCAAAAAGATGACATCTACTTAAAGAGAGTGTTCTGCTCGATACCAGAGTATCGAGGAAGACATTGTAATAAAGATGGTCATGCTTCATGTCATTACAAAAAAAAATACTTTAGTATCGAAACATTTTGCTATTAGAAGTCTATTTTTCATTAAAAAATTTTGTGTAACGAAAATATATCGCTCATCCCCTAAAGCCCAATGCTAAAAGTTCTTTTAATAACTATTTGTAACGAAAGATTTTTTTGTTACAATAGTATAAGTATTTGAAACAAATATTGCCTTACTAAAAGTTAGACAATTTGTTACAAAAATTCTTGCCCCACCTGCATCCAACCTTTTTCGCTAAATAGCAATCAGCGTCAATCGAACTCCCGTCCTCTAGCAGGCAAAATTACAGGGTTACCGCTGGCCCATTAAATTTGCGTTATTAACATGTGGTATGTAATATACTTATGTTTAGGGATGGCAATGGGTCCGGGTTTGGCCCGGACCCGACCTGCTAGGACGGGTTTAGACCCGTTTAAACGGGTCTTGGGACGGGTTCGCGGGTCCAAAATTTTGGACCCGTCCGGGTTCGGGTCGGGTCTCGGGTCCACTGAGGCCCGGCCCGAACCCGACCTGTATATATATGTATTATATATTATATATATTTATAATATATAAATAAATAAAATTAAAGAAATTAATTTATATATAATATATATTTATAATATATATTATATATATTTATAATATATAAATGTTTCACTTGAACATATTTTATTAGGCTTTATAGTTATGATTATAGTAATTTTTCCTTATGGTTGGATATTTAAAGTTGGTTATTGTTATTTCACTTGAATATGTTTTATTAGGTTTTATGTACAATTTGAATATTTTCAATTATTAAGTTTCTTGTACAATTAAAAATTATTGTTTCAAAAAACAAATTTAAAAATAAAAATTTCAATTATTGAAGCGGGTTTGCGGGTACGTGGGGCAGGTTGGGAGGGGTTTCGAAACCCGGCGGGTTCAACGGGTCCAAACCGCCAGGTTCGGGTTCAAGCCGGGTTCGGGACCCGTCGGGTCTGGGACGGGTCCCAGGTCCAGAAAAACCTCGTGGGTCGGGTCTCGGGTTTGGCCAAACCCGTACCAGACCCGACCTGTTGCCATCCCTACTTATGTTGTATGCTTTTTCTCAATTTATTAATTTTAATTTTATTAATTTACTACTTATGTATTAATTGAATAAATTCATATAAAATTAAGCTCATTAGTTAAAATGCGTATTATATATAATACCCATGCGTACGGATAATTAAAAAAGACTTTCATTTTTCGTATATATTTTGAATTTAATGAATAATAATCGGTAAATTTGTAAATTGAATATCATATAAATAATAGAGTTGTAATACTTCATAAAAATATATATTATTATATAAATAATTATATGTAATTTGTATGATTTTTATAAATTAAACAATTTAATGATAAGTTTTAAATAATCTTTGCATTATTTAAATTACACAAACATATAATTTATGTTGAAAATAATATAAAAATAAGTCATATTTTTATTCTCGAATACTTAATCACATTCGTATTATATTTGTACTTTTAATAATTCATATAATAGATGTTTGCATATTATTGAGCATATTTTTATATCATAACTTTTGAAAAATATTTGTTAATTGTTATTATAAAAAAAGGTATAATTTAGTAGTATCTATACTATCAAAATATATAGATTTTAAATATCTCTTATTATATTTATTAAGTTAATAATATATATTTCTTATCATATAATAGCCATTTGCATAATAAATGAAAGGTAAGATAATTTCAAATAAAATAAAATTAAGAAAATAAATACGAAGAAAGTAACACACAAAAAAGGATATTAAAAAGTGGAAATGAAAGAGAGCAACGAGGGAAGAGAGGAGTCAAAAAGAAGATGAAAGTGGGAAAGAGGAAGGAGAGAGAAAAAAAAATAGATCAAAATAAGTAAAATACTAGAAGTAGTTACTAAAATGTGCTCTCCTTTTATGTAGACTAGTGGAATGAGCACACTTGATCTGTATACAAAATAAAAATGAGATATAGTTTAACTATGTATTTCAACTTTTTAGTATATTTATTAAATTGATTTAAAATAACATTAAAGTATATTATTAATGAAATAAATAAATTGAAAAATAAAATTAGAGAGGAGAGAGGAGATAGAAGAAAGAAAGAAAGAAAATTAAAATATGTTAAAGAAAGAACGAGGTAAGCTGAGAAGTGCGAGAAGAAAATATATGCTACACCAAAAACACTAAAACACTAATTTGACTCTGAATAGACCAAGAGTCCATTGAAATAAAAAACACAAAGCGGTTATTAAAAATTTTTAATGCTTTCTAAGATAGTCTATATTATAAATCATGTCAAAAGTTTCGTAACAAATTTCAAAGTTGTTACAAATAAAGACTATTTTAAATTACAAAACTATATTATTCATAATGAATAATTTCATTTGTTACTAAAAAATAATTTTTTTGTAACAATACCTTATTTTCCATGACAAATATCCCTTATTGTCACAAAATTTGAGCTTTTGGTAATAAATTATTGCCTTTTGTAACGAATTGTCTTTATCGTGACTAAAAAGTAGTATTTTGGCAATGAAAATTATATTTTGTTACCAAAAACTAACCCTGATGACAAAATATACATTTGTTATCATAACTTTGTTACTTAAAATGTATTTTTTTGTAGTGTGTGGTCCCAGGTTATACATGGCGCTCTACTCATATAAAATATCCCGTATCAAAAACAAAATTGCAACTTCTTTTTTCCACTTTCTTCGAGAAAATTGCAGGCACTTGGAGCCCGTGGTTTAGTGCATATATTTGAATTGCAATAACACCAAATTACACTGAAGAAGATATAACAATAGGACAATGGATTTGGGGAATCGATTGCATGTATTGGAGTACGAAGCAAACATTGACAGGGCATATCAACAATGCTGTATTTATCACTGCAAACAAACAATGGGATAATATATATATTTGGAACTTTTATGTTTTCTTTTTCTTTTTTTGTCGCGGAATCGAATCAATATTGAATTTGAAAAGGGGTTAAAGTTGCAGTAGTGGTTTTGGCAGTATACGGGACGAAGGGACCCTGCACCTGCATATATGCTGCGTCATATACATACACAATGGCAATATACATGCATACAGAGAGAGAGAGAGAGAGAGAGAGAGAGGGAAAGAAATCAAAATTGTGAGGATTGATTTGAAATTTGAAGCTTTTGTTTACACGCCTAACTTTGCAATGGAAATCCTAACACTTTCAAACTAATGATTTCAATATTTTAGATTTTTAAATTTTTAGTAAGTTATTGACGTAAAATTAAGAGTAAAGAAAGGCAGAGTAGTACACAATTAGAAATAAAAATAGCACAATGATTTTTCAATCGATAAAGTGGAGTTCTCTTTTACATTTTATATTTATCGAGATGAATTATTTTATGAGTTTTCGGGTACAAAATTCATCAACTCATTTATTTTTATTAGAACAATCAATAAGTTTTAGTTATTATATCAAATTATTAATCAAATAGATGCATGTCTATTTGGCAAAACTCAAATTTATCACCTGTTAATGGTGGAGTTTCCATGACAAGTTTTACTTGTTTAATAAATCCATAAGACCATAACAAGTCATATTACTCTTTCAGATATTATTGAAACATTTCAGCCGTTTAGTGTACAAGGCCAATCCACTTTTATTTTTCACCGTATGTATTGTACAAGACATGGTTTATCAGAACGGGAAATAGAATGGAGGCACCTGCTCCAGTTCCACTCGAATATCACGGAACGGTCGCAGCCGTACCGTATATTAAATTTTATATGACAATAATCTTAATAATTCAAAAAATATATGATACATTACATACTGAAAAATATAAATATGTATTTTTAATTAATATGGTCTTTTTTGTAATGTCTTCCAAAAATATATATTTTTAAAAAAAATATCTTTTTTTATTTTGGGCTTGAAAACCTAATCTAAATCTCTAGCTTAATTCCAGTATCAAATAATCATAGGAATTATTTATTGTACAAAATGCTTTTGTTTATTTTGATTTTAATCAAGGATACAGTAAAAATTAATGAAACAAGCTTGCTATAAAATCATATTATTATTTATATATTTTATATTACTTACTATGAATTAAATAAAATATTGAGAACTTACGAAATTTTCAAAAAATATATATATATATATATATCCAATCAAATAAAAATATAAAAGATATATTATACTGTAAAGTGAAAATAAATATTTAAAGTTATTTATGAATTTAAATTATTTATTGTAAATTTGAAATCATAAAATAGAACCCATAATCATTGGGCTCAATTTACTGGACAAATGCCGACAATAACAATTTAGTTTTAATTTCAGATAATGAGCTCAATATACTTAATTAAATAAGCCCATAATCATTGTTAGAATTCATCTTTCCTCTGCAAATCGTTCTTCTCCAAGGCCGCCGTGAACTTCATCTCCTGCAAATCGTTTTCTCCAGCAAATCGCTAGTTTGCGATTTGTTCTCATTCCGGCGCAATAAAATGGTTGTTAAATCGTTGGAACGCCGTTTGGGATGCCACGTCAATTTCATGCCTGTTATATTCCGGAGCGCAAGAATGGAGGCCGCCGATCCAGTTTTGTTTTGACCGTTATAACGGCATTCCAACAAAAAATGGTATGAGAATTTTGAAATTTTTTTGTATGAATTCAATGTATCGGTTCTATATATGAATTCGAATTGTTTAGATTATATTAAATTTTATGTGTTGTATTTTTTTTATAAATTAATTAATGACATAATACAATTTGAATTATTTAATGCATATATAAAATTCACATTGAACACAATCAAGAATTTTCCTATAACTCTCTTGGAAGCAAGTTGAGAAGATAATAGCGTTATTGCTATGCTACGTTTTCCCAATCTATTCTTTGTGGAGTAGCTATCTAAAACTTCTTGTCTTTTTGCTACACAATTGTTTAATTTTTCATTTCATTTCATGTCAATGAATTATTTGTAAGCCACCTCATTTCTGCATTTCAGCTTCGACTCTGTACTTCTTGACAATGACGCCTACAATGTTAAAACCCATGAAGACCATGTGATTCAAACACAAGTTGAATCTTCAAACTCAATAATTGGTAAGACGGTCAAACATAAAAATTAAAAGAACATGAAGTTTAGTTATTGTGACATGTATACAAATATCTTTTTGTTCTTCCATGGTCAATTTAATTTAAAATTATATATATAAATTTTGGAAAAAATTGTAAGGGTTTCGACCTTACCAGCATCCTTGAAGTAGGTTTATTTGGACAAAATACACTTAAACCCCTTCAACTATATTTATATAACACTTTACGCCCTTTACTATAATAAATTTCACTTAACCCCTCCATCTTAATTCGTACACAAATAAGACGATAATTATTATTTATAAAAAACTTATTATAACCTTTTAGTCTTTTAAACTCCAAGATTACTTATTAGAAAAATATAAAACACAAAAAACTTTTTGAATTATTGATGACAAGGAAAAATTTATCCCTTTTTATATTATATCACTGATTTATTTTATTAATGAAAGCACCAACATCAATTTTATTTTGAATTTTACAAGTTCATCATTATATATTGATTGTTTATAATTCCATTTTTTTATCTAAAAAAATACCTCAACTATTGGGTATTTTCCAACTCTTTAAACAAATGTAGCTCAACGCATTAGATACAAATACAACGATTATATTTATGTATAATAAACTTTAGGAATTTGAAAGAAATAAGAGAAAGTATGAACTATTAAATAACAACAATAATAGTAATAATAATAATAATAATTTTTTGAGATCTAAAAAATCAATTTTGATATTTATTGGAATAACATAAGCATTAACTAACACCTAATAAAGTATTCACAAATAAAATAAAATAAAATAAATTCCAACAAAAACTTCAAGAGTTGGACATCTTATCTCTCTCACACTTGTTTTTTGTTTTCCTCACTTCAATAAAATGTCAAGTGGTAGTGCAACATCTCGTATGTCTTGTGTTTCATGCCTAAGCTCAAATTACTATGTATCTAACTTTGATGGAGCAAGATATGGATGTAAAGCAAACACAACAATTCGAACAGCTTGGACCCCAAAAAATCCTAATAGAAAATTTGCAAGATATCCTAATTAGGATGTAAGTACTTCATATATATGTGTTGGATTTTGAAAGTGCACCTCTGTAACTCATAACTCCCAAAAGCATCCACCATTGTCTCTAGTGAAACAAATAGGGATAAGCCCTAATTATTTGAGTGCATCTATATTTGTTATGAATTGACATTATCTATATAGATTGACACCATTGATGTGATCAACACAATCAATGTAGATTGCTACGATCCTAGTTTGAGTGGGAGTAAAATTACTAAATGGAGCAGGACTCTACCACTCCGTAATGCCTATAAATAGGAGTCTCCCCAATAGAATTATTTATTCGAATTCAATAAATTTCCATAAAAATCATTCTCCCTACACTCTCTCTATTTTTTCTTTTCTCTAGAAAATATTTCTCTTCGCGTTCATGCTTGGAGTATCACCATTAGTTCTCCAAGGTTTTAAGGTGTGTAAAATATGTGGATTACTCAAGTAGTAATCCACCAAGGGCGAGTAAGGCGTGTTCGTGATTTGGTCAATAGATGACTAGTAGACGAATCAGATATGGGGTTCGTGGATCAATAATTCTGTTGTATATCAGGTACTCAACCCGATCCATGTAATTTACTAGCTTATGTGTGATAAATTCCAACATCTAAAAACGAAGACCAACTATATTTGCATTCACTCTCCACGATTGCCACAACAAGCGGAAAGATTAGGTTGTTTCCATCTCTTCCAATAGTAGCCATAAGTTGCCCTCCAAATGGTCCCTTTAGAAACCATGCATTTAAGCCAATAACAGGCCAGCATCTAGTAATAAATCTCAACTTTTGTGCTTCATAAACAATAAACATCCTCTTGAATCTAACATATTTGTATAAAGGTGGACCATCAACTTGGGCAACAATAATGGATCAAGGATTAGTTTTAAGAATCTCTGAAGCATACATTCTAATTTTGTAATATTGCTCATAAACATCCCCTCATATATGCTCAATGGCTATCCTTTTAGCTCTCCATAATTTTTGCCCGTGCACTAGCTATTTAGCATCGTTCTTTATAATTTTTCTAAATGGTTTGACATCAAGGTATGGATCATTAGTGAACTTATCCAAAAATCTCTCAGTCAGATAAAAGGAGTTAACACTCATGTTTTTGAACACCCTTGTACATCTATGTGGCTCACCCCTCATGCTTTTAATTTGATATTGTATTGATTTTTTTTTTTCCTGAAGCTTGCATGAATCCTCCACTCACATTTCTTCTTACAAATAGCAGTAACCCTTCTTTTTTCATTTTTCTCAAACAGAAGTTGAAAACCTCTTACAAATAGTATTGTCTTAAGGCTTTCCTAAAAATAATGGAATTCTTGAAGACAAGCTTAACAAATAGTTTAGGATTTTTCATGTCTCTATCTTCATTGAACTCTGCGAAATCCTTATCTTCCCCATCATTGTTGACAAGCTCAGTTAGGAACTCTAGATCACTTTGAACTTCTTTCTCCTCCAAATTAAGATCCGCCTCTGTATTACTTGCAACTCCCTTCCCTTTATCATTCTCAACGGGATGGATCACAATCACTACTGATCCTATCACCTTTAGCAAAGAATTCAAAATCTAACAATGTATAATTTTCTTTCTCACTCTCAGATTGTGCTATGTAATTAGGATTACTATCTTCTGAATCATTTAGCCCCAAATCATTATCCTCTGCATTTTCAAGTGGCTCTAACTCATCACCATCCTCTGCTTCCATAGACATGGAGTCATCATCCTTAAAATCATAGTCAAGTGAAAAATCATTGAAATCAACAGGTTCATTTATGTCAACATCTTGAACAAATAAGTTAATGTCATACTTATTTGATGATATAAATTCCTTGAACATGAATCTAACATCCAAATTACGAAGTACAAGCCTTTTCCTCTTAGAATTAGGCAATCCATACCATATAACTGTCATGGAAGGTTGTCCAAGACCCAAAACTGCAACAAAGATGTCACTATAATATGTATACGCATGATCCATAGGAGGTAGTATAGTCATTTGCCCACCTACATATTCCTTTGTACCCTTGCCTACAAACTTCACATCATGTTTCACAATGAATCGAAATAGTTTTAAGGACATTGTTTTTCTTGATTGACAAAAAAAAACAAACAATAAGAAAAATTAAACAAATACAATTATATCATTTTCTTGCGAACAAAACCAAAAAATATTAAATAAAAAAGAAGTTTACCCAACAAAGAGCATTTTTTCCCTATTGAAAAAGAATAAACCCACTTTTATGGACAAAAAAAGGACCACAAGTACTAAAACCCACAAATACACACTTGGTTACATACATACATTATTTCTCCATGCCAATATCAAGTCACCAACACATAACATAGAAACAAACACCCTCCTCATTACAACATACAAAATATTTCAACTTTAAATTGAAACAGTTAAAAACTAACCTTATTCTTGAAAAATCTGATTTAAATCCACCATTATAGTTTCAATTTCTCACCTAATGCATCATCAACTTCATCCCTCGCAAGATTGTGTAGAAATTTCCTTCAGAAATGCTAATAGGTTGTCAATAATTTCAATGGAATTTTGAACGATTGAGAAAATGTGGACTAGGGCTTTTTTCAATTTTCTTCCTTTTGGATGATTATAAACTAAAATTGTATGTTAAAAATCTAATTTCACACAAAATATGCCTTATTGAGGCGGTATTTTTCCCTCCAATGACATGGTATTTTCGGCATTTTAGGAAAAAGGATGACATGACTATGTCAAGTAGGCAGATTTTCTAACTCCGTTAAACTTTTTGGCTTTAACTGTTAAGTGGAGGGGTTGCTTTGTTACGTTATGAAGTTGAGGGAGATAAGTGTTACAATGGGCGCAAGTTGTAATTAACTCTTTTAAATATCTCAGTAACTCTTAATTCAATTTATGGCCACCTTTTTTGATAGTAAACCACGTACTTAAAATTGGAAGTAACCACCACATTTTTTCGGTTGGGGGGGGGGGGGTACGCACCAATGTGTAACTGCAATATTTTAGAATCAATTTATCCATTGTTTGCCATTTATCTTACGGGTTCCATTTTTATTTGAATTCTATTATTGAATAAGTGGTGATTCTTACTTAATCAAGTTCCTTTTCTTTGTCCAATATTTGGGTTTTAATGAATTCAAATTATCTAATATTACAAAATATGTTAATGATTTTAATTATTTTCTACGAGTTGAAAAAACATCAAATTTGAAAAACACAATTTATAAAAGTATAAATATACTTAGTATTATAGATTAAATATATTTAATTTTTTATTTTGCAAATGCATTGCCTAACCACTAGTTATCTATATTGTATTAAGTGTGAATGCCTTTGACTTTTTATTTGTTTTATGTAATTCTGGTTTTTTTTCAATGCCATTTTATCTATATCTATTCATCTCTTTTCAATTCACTTCCTTTCATCCAATAACGTGTTTTTTTTCTCTTTTCTTTTTTATTCTCATCTCTCTCCCATTTCCCCTCTCACATTCTTCATTTTAAACTTGTTATTTATTTATTTATTAATGAAAGAGTAATTTATTTTTAATTTTATTTTTTCAAACTCATCATAAGTCTAATAAGTATATTTTTGATACTTAAAAAAATAGTATAAATAATAAAAATATTTAAGATATATATATATATATATATAATGCACATAGAATTTAATTAAAATAATTTTCTACCATTAAATTTCACTATTTACATATTGCGTGTTATACACTAGTTAATATTATTTTAGGGAAGTTGCTTAAGCTGATGATTGATTGTGTAAATATGACCTGGCCACTCAATTTGGACATAGTTCGACCCAAATTTGGATGGTCTAACTAAATGCTTGGTTAGGTGTGCCAAGCATTGGGTTTGTCCCCGAATTTATGATATGTTTGGAACAAAGAATTTGATGAGGAAAAATAGAAGGAAAATAAAAATAATCAAAAATAAAAACAAATAATACTATCATTTGGATCAAAGAAAAATCTTTTTTTTTCAAAATTCAAGAACCAAATGGAGAGTTAATGTTTCTTTTTGGGCTTGATCCTTTTATGCTATGTTTGGAACAAGGATTTTGTTAAGAAAAAGTAGAAGAAAAATGAAAAAGATCAAAAATAAAAGCAAATAACGGATTTAGGGAACCAAACGGAGAGTCAAGGATTTAGGGAGCGAAGAGATTATTGACAGGGTTTTGAGGTATAAATAATTTTTTTTCCATAATTGTTTCAAATTCTGATGCTATTTTAACTCTCAGCAAATAAAATATCAGAGAATTAATCTCGCTACTTTCATGATTCACATCCACGAGTAAGTTTCTATCTCTTTTGGTAGAAATTTGAACCTTTATTGGTGCATAAAATTTATCAACACGCACCAATTTTATATACTGAGATAACGTTTGGGCCGTTCATTTTAATGGTTAAAATTTGAGAGATTTGAAAATTTACTTGTCATGGCCTATTCGCTCACTTGAGATTCGGCTTAATCAAAACCATTTAATTTAGGGTAAAAACACATATTATCCCCTTATATTATGGAATATGGAATAGTTCAATGATGATAATTATACATATTTATATTAAGGAAAAAAAAATCATAACTGGTTATGTACGCAAAAGGCAAACACTTTCCTGCTTGAGATGAATATTGAAATCATATTTGTTTTTTGCGGTTTATTTGCACGATAAAGATTTGTATACCTACTAACCTCAATGATGGAGTTAGAAATTTTGTTTCGAGGGATAAAATCAAAATTATATAAAACATACGATGTATTTCTATCATCTAGGTGGTGAAAAATTTTAATACACAACCAATCTCCTAGCTCCGCCAACCTCATATTCTACTTTAATATATATTTTTATCTATTTATATAATAGAATACAAAGTAAAATATGTTATGAAATAAAAATAAAATGTCATTAATTAACTATTTGAAATTTGATAATATAAAATTAAATGTATTTATTAAATTTTATATGCAAATCACTATAATTTTTTAATTATTTGAATATATCTTATTCAATATATTATACATAATAGTTTAAAATAAAATGAAATTGTATGATAGAAGAATAAAAAAAAAGTTAAAAAAGTTTGATAGAGGATAGATTAAAAGAGTGGCAAAATACACTTTACCTCCTCAAACTATGTCATTTGTAACACTTATGTCCTATACTACAGAAAACATCAATTACCCTCTTAAAATTTATTACCCTAAATTTTACTGACAAAATTGCCATTTATTTTATAAAATAATTTTTTTGTCTTATTATCTTAATATAAATATTTGTGAAAAATAGTTGATTTTAATTTGTTTCTTAGTAAATTATGTTATGAGAAGGTCAAATAATTTTTAAAATTATAAATATTCATTCATCAATTAAAACATGTATAGCATATAGAACAATAAATAATTAAAATTTAATACAACATAAATAAATTTTACAAATAATTAATATTAACTAATTAAGTTAAATTGGTTATAGTGCTTATGTTCAAACTATTGGAAGCAAAATACTTCGTTAATCAATTGGGCACAACTAATTAGATTAAATTACTTGAAAAATAATTTGTTTATATTTTGTTTTAACTATTTATTTCTCCACAAAAAAAAAATGTACATGAGTACATGCTTTACTTGAAAAATGAACATTGATAAACTAGAGAGTTATTTGAAATTTTAAAATATAACGTTCTAAGAAAAAATAAAAATAAAAGCAACTATTTATACAAATATTGATATTAAAACAATAAGGTAAACTATATATATAATGAAATAAAGGCTAATTTTGTCACAAGTATTTTTAAGAGAGTTAATTTCAAGGAGGTAGATGATGTTTTTAATAATACAAGGGGGTAAGTGTTACAAATAGCCTAATAAAAAGGAGCAAAGTGTATTTTTCAAAAAGAAAAAAAAGTAAAATAAATGTTGATATTTGATCTCCTAGACCTTAGTGGTTTATTAATAGTATAGACAGGCAAAATCAATAGACACCTCGGTACTTTATAAATAGTATACAATGTATTTACATAAATAGACAGTTTAAAATAAAATAAAATTATATGATAAAAAAAGAAAAATAAAGTTAAGAAAAAGGTTGATTAATAGGGTTGTCAATGGGTTAGATTTGGAGTAAATTAATGCAATCCAAATTCGATTACAAGTATCGACAATCGAACCCGACCCAAAATCCTATATCATTTTCGTTCATTATTCCAAATCCGAAATAGACCTAAGTTCTGATAAAAAGATCTGATCCGATCCAATTTCAGTAAATAACATTGAAGAATTTATAATTAAAAATAAAATTAAATAAAGTAGAAAATTATTTTGGAATATGTATGAAAATTATGCAATATTTTGTAAAAATACCTTGAAAAATAATAAATAATATATTATTAATTATAATGGCACATAGATTACATTCTATTAAAATATCTTTACTGCTATTATATTATATATAACGTATTAATTTAATTAAATAAATACTAAAAGTTTGAATTCAAATCTTTAATGGATTAAACTATTTGATTTCATATTCAATCCATTTATTTCAAATTACGAATATTTATTATTGAATCTGATTTATTGAATATTTTAATCGATCGAATGTGCTAAAATTCAAATCGGACTCGAATTGGATTAAAATCCGCTACATTGACAACCCCCGTTGATAGAAGAGATAAAAAAAAAAAAAGAATTAGCATGAACCTTTGTGTATGCGAGAGAGCCCAACTGCTAAAAGAGGTTGGGTCCAAACTAAAATCTCAACATGTAAACCGAAGTTAAGATCTGAAAAACTCAAATCTGACGGATACAGGGCCCAATTTCTCTATTGGGCCTAGGGCTACGTAAATCATGAAATTAAGAACCAATGAAAAGCGTGTTAAATATATTATGAAATAGTAGTCGTGCTGATGCGTATGCCGCTGCTGATGCGATTTCATTGAATCGCAGAATTTCGCACAGAGGCGGGGATTAGATTTAGCGTCTAATAAATCGCGAGCGCGTACGTTGCCGGCGGCGGAGGGTAAAGGCGGTCGGGCATGGCGGATGGTGGCGGCGCGCGCAAATACTCGTGCAATACGGCCAGCGAAACCCTGGAGTGGATCCATGCCATCATAGAGTTCCTCAAGCCATACCGGTTCTTCTTAGATGCTCACGTCGTCAATTTCTTCAAGGCAATTCCTCTTACGTTGTGAATATGAAAGAATCACCATTCATGTTACTTAAAAATTTGTAATGACGAGCGTGAATATGTTGATGAACTGTGACAGGATCGGTTATGGGAAGCAGTTGACAAAGAGTGGATGGATTGTCTGCGGAAGGAGCCTGTGGAGAAACTTCTAGAAATTCCATCTGGCGTGGTTCAGGTTTATTTTCTTCTGTTGATTTCCTTTATCTGGTTAAGGTCTTGTGTCGTCGTTTCTAATTGTCTGAAGCTCGTTTAAAAGAAATACACAAGTTATAACCTCATCACGTTTTACTTGTTATGCTCATTTTTTGCTGTTAGCTTCCCTCGTTCAAGTGTAGTCCGAGATATTCAAGATGACATTTTGCAAGTATTGACGAAAAATATAGAAAATTATTTTTGGACTTCTTGTGGAAGTTGTTGAAAGAATCTAGTGGGCTGTCTATATGTTATGATGTATTGTCTTCAAGCTACACTGAACAAACTTGGCTGGTAGCAGTGCTTCTTGACTTTATTACTGTTCCAAATAATTAAGGACTTTATTAATTTGTAATTTTACATTTATAATGTACGATATCAAGCATTATAAAAACAATTTTGTCATCCAATCTTAATTTAGCAATTTTTTTATATAGCAATCTAGGAAGCAAATTGCTGCATCAATTTATTAATCTTCCTCTACTTTTCAATGGCACTCGTGTTTTCAAGTCCAATGGTGCACTTAGGTGAGCTTTAAGTTGGTACATCGGGAAAACAATGTCCCTAGTTATGGATGTGGCTGTAAGAAATGATATCTTACAGTATCATGATGGGTGTTATAGAAGAAAAGAACGACATGAAATGACGTTGCCAAAATAACTGTTTCATACGAGGTTGCCAAACTAGGTGCGTATCGAAAAAGAAGATGAGGAGAACATGCATGTTTGTCCATTATCGGTTATAAAGCAAAGTAAGAGAAAAATGAAAGAATATTAATGAGAGAGCATTCAGTCCTTGTGTTATTTTCACTAACTGTTTTATCTGTAACAAACTGGGACATGCTTTATTCAGTTTAGTATTCAGTTATTCTTTTTGTGACATTTGGTCTTACTTCGGTTTCGTTTTTGCCTTTGGTTTGCTAAATTTCTGAGATATTATTATATTTTTTGTGCGTCATTCAGTTACTCCTGATATATATACTCTAATTCTATATTTTAAGTTTTTATCTTTCACACTTTTTATAATCTATAAATCAGTCTCGTTCATTCTGTTCAGTTTCATTTTGGACCTCGGTGTACTGGACCATTCCAAAATACTGAATTATTGTACGATGGCTCTTAATCTACATTTCCATATTTTTTTTCTTACCTTCTTCTTTCCATTTTTCTTTTCTTTTTTTTGTAGGGGGGGGGGGGGGGGTTGGTACTTCCTTGAGCCTTTAAACAGAGATGTATTTTATAGTTTTGGTAATGTTTTGTTCTTTCTCAGTTTGGCGAATCATAACGAGACACCAAGTTGGTATATCATTTCTATTTTACTATACAATTTTTATTTTATTGTGTTTTTTTTCCTGTACATGCTTTAGCGCTTTCTCCTTTTTGAGCTTTAAATTTCACACTTTTTGGAGCCTTCAAATGTCCTTTTCATGCTATTGTTACAAGTTTCAGTTTCATTTATAGTTTAATCTTTTAAATTTTGAAGGTGCCTTCTAATGTTTTTCAATCTTTCAATATGTTTTATAATACTTTAATTTAATCTTGATGTTTCTTCCTTTATGTATATTTTTAAATCTTCAACATATTTTTCCTTTTCAGTACACCATTTTATAAAATTGCGAAGCCGGAAAAATAATGTAGAGTCTTGTTCTGCACTTTGTGAAAACATTTGATTCTGCTTTGTGAATTGCTTTGCGGAACAAATCTATCTATGTCTCCAGTTCTGCATTAATCGTGCTCTAGGTCCTTCAACTAATTGGTTCAACTAATAACATTTTGTTGAGTTTCTTGTTAAACCTTTTAGTAGTTAAATCATGATTTTCCTTTAAGGTTGTATAATGAAATATTTTATTGTTAGGAAGCCCCATGAAGTAGTTTAACATTATCTTCACAATTTAACTAGTTCCATGAGTCCAACTTAGCCACAGCTGGTTTCTGAAGTTTAGTTCATGTAATAGATTACATAAAACTAGATTAATTGTAGAACTTAGTGTCGTGTTCCAAGTGCCATTTTTGTATGGGGCCTTTACTCCATAGTCCATACAAGAGGTTCAATACGACGCATTTGATATTCAACTTACAGTATCTTGTATATTCCGAGGTCAAAGGCATAAAATAATTGAAACTTAATGGCGTGCCTTCTGTTAGCCTGGAGGGTAGCACCAAGAAAGTGGGAGGATGGTTGTACATTTTTATGCCGGTAGAAAGGATCCTTGTCTACTGAAAAATGGGTATGATGAGACAATGCGTATTTCTCTGTCCTGAGAAACCCCTTATATGCATTTTCTCCCTTTATAAGGAAGGTAATAGGAGAAAGCAAAGGCTACTTGATGGCCTCGATCCTATAGATTATTGCTTCAACAAGTTTCTGTTTACATTTGAAAAGATAAGTTTACAGGGATTCAAAATCTATAATTTTAGCACAATGCTAATCTGGTTCCGATACTTGAAGAAAGGGTTTATACTTAACCTCGGTTCTAGAGAAGCGTAATACCATATTTTGAAAATGTTGTAGAGGAAAGCATTAGTGGGTCAAAATTGGTGGGTGTTGTTTGTTCATGAGCCTAGGCAGTCGTCAGTTGTTGGCTTTTCTTTCTATGACTGCATCTTTGATGATTACACCTGGAACTAGATTAAATAATGTTTCTTGTCCTTGCTTCTGCTGTTCCTTATTATAATGCCTTTGAAGGATAGTGGTGCTTGCGTTTTAATGCCTTCATTCAACATGGACACGGTAAATTGTCATTTGAAAATTACTCTTGGTCTTCATGATGCCAGGATCATTGGCCTGCCTCACTTAAAGAATATGTCCTTACATTAAGCTCCCTTTCTCTTCCCCGTGATCAGGCAGAGCTGCAGGAGGTATTTTCCACTTCATTCAGTGCGTTATCACACCCTGTATCCTTGCTGCATAATTATGTTGCATCTTCTTTTAGTTGAAGATGACTCAATTTTTTTCTTTGCTTCAACCTTTTCATAAAACTGGGATTTTACTTTTAGGATACTAGGATTTTGTGGATGAGCCCTGTTAATTTTTACTAATAGGTCCAGATTTAATCTCTGTGTGTGTGTGTGTGTTTTCCTTCTCTCTCAATTGTTTATTCACAGAAAGTGGAAATTCATGTGCCACTTCACAAGGAACACCAGAACTTCAACTTAGTTTCTTGTTTTGTCTTTGCAGGTTTTCCCAGGTCTAAGACTAGCACCACTAAATAATGTCCTTGCTCAAGGCATGACTCAGAAGAAAAAGCATGAAGTAGGCAACCAGCTATCCCACCTTCTTTATATGCTTTTCATTTATTTTCATTTCCTTTCTAGAACTCAGGAACTAAATTTGAAGTACACCATCCAACTCAGATATAGACCTCAAGACTTGTTCTGAGGATGGCATGCAAGATGATTCATGAGTTAAATGCCAAATTTACTAATGAATCTTGTCAGACTTTCTTTTACTTTGGTGATCGGTGCTATTGAAATCAGGTCATAAATTAGTTTCTAAATAGTTGGAATTAAAGTTATTAAACAGGTCAAAGACATAGTTGGAACACTTTCGTTATCTTTGACAATTTGCCCGAACAAATTTCGTGTAAATTTCAGAAGAATTCTATGAGAGGCTAAAGTAAGTCTTAAATTAATAAACTAGATGATTGCAGATCAGAAGTCATTGTGATGCCATTTTCCTTTGTCCCTGCAATTTTGATTGTGGAATTCGTAAGGCTAACTCACATGGTACTTGATGTTCCCTGGGTAGATAGAAGTCCTTGCTGCTGTTATTGGTTCTGTTGCTGGGAGAGTTGGAGCCTGCACTATTGTGGATGTTGGTTCTGGTCAGGTGTGATACCCCCTGCCTTGTGTTGCATGTTGCTATCCTTCTCTTTCTGATAAATACAGAATTATCTTGGCAACGCCTTAACACCCATTTTGTGTTGTTATTCGGAGATACAAATGCATTTATTTTACTTGGATAGTATTAGGTATGTTCTGACTCATAGTTAATGGGGAAAGATATGATCTTCTAAGTTTCTCATGCCACTTTGGTGGCTATCTAATTTCTTTTTACAGGGTTACCTTGCTCAAGTTCTTTCCTTTGAGCATGAGCTTTCTGTAATAGCAATTGATGCCTCTTCTCACCATGGGAGCATTACTGATGCACGTGCTAAGCGAATTGAGAAATACTATGCAGCTAAGATATGCAAATCTCGGTATGGGATTAAGTTATTTAAAGTAGTA
Source organism: Petrea volubilis (assembly GCA_026212405.1). Taxonomy (NCBI): domain Eukaryota; kingdom Viridiplantae; phylum Streptophyta; class Magnoliopsida; order Lamiales; family Verbenaceae; genus Petrea; species Petrea volubilis. The sequence goes on from CM047870.1 coordinate 8,789,355, forward strand.
GTTGTTGATCTTGAGCTTTTCCCACATGCATGCTCATTCTCAGATTCCCAGACACAGTTCTCTATGTTTGTTGTTAACAGCAAGTGCCCTTTCTCTAGCTTCTCTACTAGTTTAATTACAATGTTTCATGTAGCTGCTGCTAACTGCTTTGTCATATCAGAAAATTTAGATCCGTGAGTTCTCCCCTTTCACAACCTGGTTTAGTGTGGGTGTGATGGAACTGGTAAAACTGATAGACTCCACCTTAAGTTCACCTACAAAATGAGATCAATCTTCCATTCTCCCTTTGCTAGTATCATGCATGCACAGGCACACAACAAAAGAACACTTCTACTCTCTATACACATGTCTAGCTTCATCTTTTTTGTTTTTTTTTCCCCATTCTTTTGCCCCCTTAAAGTGATTTGTTGACTCCTTGGACAAGATTTGGTACACTTATAAGACCCAAGATGTGCAATACTTGATTTTCTTGTACAAGGATTGCTGATATGGATGAGAACATCCCGTTTATCTCTGAAATAGGGTGAGAAATTCAGATATCTTTGAACGAGGTTGATTTTCCATGAATTTTCTGTGCAATGAATGTTCTGTTAATTTTTGGCTAATGTGCACTTAAAATATAGAATCTGAAATCAATTAAACAATTGGTTTCACTGCAAAAGCATGTTATGTGCTTGATTTGTTTAGCATGACGAAATTAGAGTTGAGGCATTTCTGGGATCCCAAAAAAAAAATTCCCCATGGCCTTTCAAATAATGCGGATGCATATCCCTGTTTTTCACATATAACATACATCTCTACATAGTGCATATATGCCTTTTCAAGTGGAGTACCTGAGAATGGATACTCTTTAGTCTTTTGCTTCATCTTTCGATTGGTGTTCTGAATGTTATATCTTCTGTTTTGACTCATGTGGCTACTTAAAATCTATTAGTATTTTTATTATATCTATGAAGTATCACGTTTTGAGTTCAGAGTAATGCTTATTCAAAAAAAAAAAAAAAAAAAAAAAACAAAACAGAAGGAGTTAAGAGTAATGCAGAGAATCTTTTATATACTGTTTTTAAAATGTGCAGTGGAGATTTTTCTAAATAACAACGTTGTTTTACTTCTCCTGCGTGTCACTGGGTGAATTCTTATTCTTTTACGGTATTGGCCAAGCCTGTTTTATTATGCATATCATACCAGCTGCTTTTGCTGACCTATTTATGTGCCTTGTTGCCCATCCTGTTGTTGCATCTAGCTCGCTATGCTGGCTTAAAAAATTGTGTGAGTTATGTTTGGTGTCTCAGATTTCCGTATTGATTGAGAGAATTCCCTTTCGCCTTTGGGGCTTATAGATCACATGAATTCTTTCACCAGATCAGAAAACAAAGGTTTCAGCAAACCCAGAACAGTAACATGCCGAGTGCTATCCCCTGCCATGTTGAAAGATGTCAGTAGCTCGTTACTGCAAGTCAATGATATGGATAATAAGACAACTGTGTCCAGAGAAAATATTGACGGAAGACCTCCAGAAGGACTTCCTGGAAGTCAACACCCATCTCCCTTGAAAGAAAATGACAAGTCTTCATTGGTCCTGGCTGGATTGCATGCCTGTGGAGATCTTTCAGTGACAATGCTCAGGTGAAAGTCTCGTTATGTATGTCTTGAATTTACTAGAGTTTTCATGAATCTGTTTTACCAAGCGTTGCTTTATTTCATGAAACATGTAACAGAAGTTCTATTCCATATTCTTTATCAAAAACTTCTGTAAATATTGACATTTTGTACTTGGTCTTTTAGGTTGCAAGTTGGGCCATGACATTGATGGCATGGTATTACTTGAGCTTAGAACATGCAATTGATTGTATTATTCAATCTGTTTTGTAATATGCTTGTTCTGGTGGCTGACTTGTAGTCATCTACATCTAGGGCATTTATGGAGTGCAATCAAGTTAAAGCAGTGGTTAGCATTGGTTGTTGTTATAACTTATTATCTGAAGAAGGCACCAAAGAGGCTCATAATCAATGTGGTTTCCCAGTGAGTACAGGTGTTAAATCTGCAGGTTTACAGCTAGGAAAAAATGCCCGTGATCTTGCCTGTCAGGTAGCGTTCATTTTGGCATGCCCTTTTTGTGCTTTTCTAGATGCTAGAGTGAATTTGAACAGGTACTGTATGCATTGCTTGATGGTTTTGGGGTGTTCCAAAATATCAAATGTACGTAAACATGATTTTGCATTGCTGATCCATCACCAGAATTAGGATTGTAATGGTTAAATTGAGAATCTCAAGTTTTACACCCATTGTACAATATTGGTGTGCATTATTGTATTGTTGTCTGAAGCTTCCTCAGCTAGTATTTTGCCTGATGATCGGTGTTGGATGCGTAATTCCTGTGTTACTCTTAGTTTGGTCAACATCTTGGGTTTATTTTTAATGGCCCATTTGTAGTGTAATGTGTTTAATCTGATTTTGCTTATAGCAGCTTAAATACATCTCTTTTATCCTTCTATGAGTATGAATTATTCCGTTGACCTTGATTTAATGTCTTAGAGTGCAGAGAGATGGAGGGAATTGGGACAAGCTGCTAGCCTTCACAATTTTGAGCTTCATGTATTTCGTGCTGCCTTTCAGATGGTACACAAGATTGCACCTTTATCTTTTTCCCTTTTTCAAGAAATCTTTTTTTTTTTATGTCATCTATATTCATATATTTGAGGAGGAGCACATCTTACATAAATCAATTGTTAGACCGTGGCTTATTATAAGAAAACAGTAGATTTTGTCTTTCGTTCTATTGAACTCAGCTAAAATATCTGAGACACTTGTTTCTCTGTGCAAAAGTTCTGCTAACCATTAGGTTCCTGTTTGAAGGTTCTTTTCCGGTACTACCCAGATATTGTAATTAGAAACCCTGCAATTGGTCGGCAAGGGAAGGCTTTGCGTCGCCAACATAATCGAAGGATCCTCGAGTCTAATGCAGATACTGATGAAACTTTCCCTCAGAAAAATTGTAAGTCTGCTATTTCTTGCGCCAAGAGTGCTGAAGGAGAAAAAAGTGGCTTAGTTTCACTGTATAGTCTTCTGACACTTGTCTGCAGTTGACATTAATGTGTAATATGATATATACGATAGTTATTCATGAGAAAGAAAACTGTATACTGTAAATGGAACAATTCTGCTACTATAACACCTGCTTCGACCTCGATGACCACACCCCCACCCCCCACCCAAACAACAACAGAAACGAACAACAAAAAAAGGGACAAAGGAAGGAATGAACTAATACACATAATTGGCTGCTTTAGATGACAGTTTCAGGCCACCTCAGAGGGCATTTGAATATGTTCTGTATATGCTTTTGTTATACTTCTCTGATGGTATTTTTTTGCAGGTTCAACCTCAACTAAAAACCCCTTGCTCAATAAACCTTTTTCATACCCAAACTCTTCGAACGACGAGTTCAGTTCTTTTGATAGATATTCCACTTTTGTGAAGTTCTGCAAGTCTGGACTAGGTCGTCTTGGTCTCCATGTCCTGGAAGAGATTGAATTTTCTAGGTTGTGGAAGGAAGCAGAAGAATTTTCCGTAAGTTTGCATTTCCATGGTTCTGGGTTTTCTTGTTTTCTCTACATCTATATGTGGTTAGATAGAGTTGGTATTCTCACTGATCTTTTCCTCTAAACTATTCCTGCGCTCTCATGTTTGCTTGCTTGATATGTGGCTGGAATATGTCGGATAACTGAACTATTCACGTAATGAGCATACATTCTGAAATCAAAAGGAATGGCTAAATTTTTTGATAGGTAGCATGTTCAGTTTGGTGTTCTGCAAATTATTTGTTTTCTCAGCCGTGTATTGGTTGTCAGTAGTTCAATGCTTTGCGTTGTGTGAGGATGGTTGTTAACTAGAGCATTCCTACTGACATACTGACTTGATTTTGTATGTTGACGAACAAGACCTGTCCAAAAACATTTCGTACTACTGTTTGGACCTTCATTGTCCTCAATATTCATTTGTCAAAGAGATGAGAACTAATCTAAGTTGGTATTTCTTGGTCAACATGCTATTGGTAGGAAAACAGATTAAATCACAATTCGATTTTACCTTATTAATTTTGAGGCGTTAGGTGTTGGTAAAGTTCTTGTTAATGGTGGATCTACCCATGAAAATTTAGTTGTTTTGAATTAGAAATTGAGCTCCAAATAATCTTTTTATGAGTCAAAGCATGAAATCAGACTGGCCAACTTAAGAAAAGACCATCAGAGTTACTAATGTCAGGCTTCTGAGAGATTACTGTAACATGACTTCACAAGGAAATTGGCTGCTAGGACGCAGTGTTTAGGTTTGGGGGCACTGATTCAAATTATGGTGATTGGTTGCTCTTTTAATTTGAGCATTGTTGAACATCTGTAATGAGTGGCCAGAGAATTTTTTGCTCCGAATATGGCTCAATATAATTATTATGAGAGATGAAGTGTGTTTGCTTATGGCAACCATTTTGGACTTGATGGCTGGGAGTATTTGTTGCAGTATTCAGAAGTAAGTTGTCAATAGAGGGGGATCATCAAGATTGATTGTCTACTTTTCATTCCCCTCTTCAACCCCCCGACATTGGTTTTTATTCCTAATTATTTTCCATACATCTTGTTGGAAGAGAAAAATATGTTCGTATACTATTCATAGTCTTCTATCTCCTTTATATAGAGATGGGAATAGAAGAATACAAGAGTCCTAAGCAAACTAGAAATAAGGTAACAAAGTAATATAAGAATCCTAATTGATATAGGAATCCTAACCCTACCATAATATGTTAACTTACCAAATATTCTATTAGATCTTCTAACACATCTTACTAAGGGGCAGTGAATAGTTTCATTTATTCAAATGCAAATGCAAATGCACATGTTCCGAGAGTCGCAAATATATTGTTAAAAATTGTTCCATGATAAGTGTTTCTTTTTCTTCAACTAAATAAGAAATGGTATTTCTTAGGTTTTACCATATTTTTCTGAAGGCGGATAAAAGTGCTCTAATTGACTGCAGGAACTTGTTGGGCCTTATTGGACACTTAGGGCTGCTCTAGGACCAGTTCTGGAAACTCTCTTGCTGCTTGATAGATTACTTTTTCTCCAGGAGCGGGGCAGCGTGCTTGTTCGGGCGGTGGTGCTACCTTTATTTGATCCAGTATTATCTCCAAGAAATGTGGCTTTGATTGCTGAGAAAGCCTGCGTTAAATTCGAGGCTACAAGAAGTTGCATGAAGTGATACTTTTTGACATTACAATGAGGTTGCATTTTCATGTAAGTATTAGCTTTAAGTACATGATTCTTAACCTTGATTTCCTAATTTCCTAAATGTATTCTGAGTTTCAAAAATCTATGTACTGACAAGTACAATACAACTGAATTTGGCACTCTTGGCTATCCTTTTGGATTAAATTCACAAGGTGAAGCAACAAATGCATGCTCTTTGCATGCAGGAGGAGGAGGTTTTGGTTACACAGAACACTGGTGCATTGTGTCGATAGTATCTCATCAATGCTTAATTCTATGATAGTTGATCTTTCCCCAGTTCCAATCTCTGTCTGGGTTTCTAATGCAACTCACAACTTGTTTTCTGGCCCTGTGGATTACCTCTTTCTGTTAATTACTCCTGATAACAATAACCTAGTCCTTCTATAATATGGCAATGTCTCCATCTAATTCTTGTTCTCGTGCCTCCGCCTCTCTCTTTTTGTTCCCTTCTTCTTCTTGTTGCTGAGCATGCCAATAATCATTGCATGAGAACATCGAATAGTGTTGGACAAGTGATCCAAGGGATGGTACTTCGTTGGTTTCTTAGAACTTTGTCGGGGCAGCTGCATGTCCATAAACGAGTTATGCCCCTTGGAATAACCAACGGTTCTGTGCAGAATGGCATAGATCAAGTGTAATTATATGAGATCTCCATTTGTTCTCTCTCTCTCTCCCCCTCTTTCTCTCTCTGTGTCCAACCTTTTCATGGCTTGTACGTAGGGAAAATGAGCTCCTCTTGAATGCTTTTAGGGAGTTAATGCAGTGGTCAATATAGCTGCAACGCTGGTTGGTTACAATTCACAACATGTAATATCAGTTGCTTTTTCAGCTTATACGACAATGTCAATCTCTTGTGCTTTCTCTGTATGACTAACTGATTGTCGATGGGATGTTGCATAATGAACTGGGGAACAGAAAAGAGATGCTTTTGCATGGGTTGCGCCCCTCAAATTTGAAGATATACATTCCTCAGTCATATTACAAGGAAAAACACAGTTCACTTTATTTACATTGGCATAACATCCAATTTGATGCATGTTATTTTTATTTTTTTTTGTTCTTCGCTCCACCGGTCCCACCCCGCCTGCCCTCTGTCCACGTGTGGGACCGACCATGTGTTATTTTGGGGAGATTGTCACTGGGGATGAAAGAGGCTGTACACGAGCTGTATTCTATTATATTGTATGGCTGACTAATGAACGATGTTAAGGTTTATCAAACCTGATAAAAAGTTTCTTTTCTTTATGTTTACGGACTCAGGTTTTCGACTTTGATAATAGCAATGTTTTCTTTTTTTCTTTTAAAGGAAGAAAAAAAAAAAAATAGAAAAGGAGGGACTATGGTTGCATAAGTCCTTCAATGGGATGGATTGAATACTAGTGTTCATATTTCCTCCTGCTTGATATTTGTTTTGTTAATTTTTACCTAGAAATCCTCTAGATTTGTCAGAGAATCAATATGATATTGAGAAAGATAAGAGCAAACATCAATTGGGTACTTGTTCATGATAATTTACGGGACTAGGGGTGTACACGGTCGGATTTGGTTGGTTTAATTATAAAATTTTCATCCTAGGTCAACAAAAACTCAAATTGCTGCGGGTGGATTATCTTTCCAAACCGTGCGGTTTGGCTCAATCGGTTTTTAAGCATTTAGCGGTCGAATTAGCAGGTTGACCGGTTGCCAAATTTTGGATTATATTATTTCAAATTAGAGATGAAATCGTAGCATTTTAATTGCCTCTAAATCAAGTCCACCTTTCACCTGTCACCCCTAGAGAGCAAGGCCATTTCCATGTTTTGATTAAAAACGTTGTCCTGCATATATAAACACTGGAGAGATAGATTTAAGTACTAGGATCAATCTGATACTCAGGAAGCATGGCAACTAAACTAAGTTGTAAGCTAAAACATATTAGGTTTACTGCTTAAGATTACTAATAGAATAAAATTAACAATGGCCATGAAAGAGAGTAAGAGACATTCTCTTATAAGTTCTATCTAACTCTCTCACTGGGAAGTGGAAATGTTTAGCTTGTTGGATTGTCAATTGCTTAGGATATTGAGATTTTTTAGTTTTTAGTACTTTCCACGATAATGGTATGTGTTAAAAAATAAAAACAAAATCTGTAAATGTATTAATGAGACAAAAAATTAATAAACTATATGATATATGCATACATAATAGGAGAATCGGGTGTAAAACGGGTTTTATCTTGTAAACCCGCAACCCGACCCAATACTAACGGGTTTCAAAAAAAATAAACTGTTACTAAAAATTAAAATTTCAAAACCGACAGGCCTTGGTCGGTTCGATTCGGCTCGGGCAGGTTAAGTGGGTTGTGCGGGTTTATGTACACCCCTATAAGGGACTATTGAAGTTGACAAACTTCCAAGCGAGCATTGTGTAAGTTTTCTTCTAAATCCTCCATATTATTTAGTTGAGTATTACGCAATTAATATTTTTAATTGTTGGATCTGAATATGATGATGTTAAAAAAAAATTAAGTAAAATTATAATATTATTATATTTAATCCAATAATTGAAAATACTATTTAAATCTCGTGAGCCCTCACTCCCCCACGGAGTATCCATGATTGTATAGATTCTTAATTAGTCCAATTATTTACCTAGAATTGTCGTGTGGAACTCGAGAAAAGGTAGATCTTTTGATAAAAATTAGCGTCTTAAGTGTGCTTTTGTTCAACTTTCCTTTTTCCCCTTTTTCACTCTCTTGTAAAGTAAAAGTCCTGTAATTTCTTTCACTGACATTTACATTACTGTGCAGTTTAGCCGCAAATGTAGATACTGCCACAACAAATTTTAGACAACGCGTGGTCATAGTTTGACAAAGTTTTGTCGTTTTGTACAGGTGGGGAATTTATGAGTGGGGGGATGAGAGAGAAAGACGGGGGAGAGAGAGAGAGACTGTTTGAAACAAGATAACCTGAAAGGTAGCAATCACAGTAAAGCAGGCTGTTTTGGAACTATTCAAAGTACTTAGACAAAGGTACACAACGAACAGCTGATAAGCATTGATGCTTTAGCACCTTGGTCAAAATAAACTTTCAATAGCGCCAATAATATTTTAAAAGATAACACAATGTATCGTTATCAGAACTGTTGTGGATGAAAGTGCCCCAATTCTTATCGCTATAATCGTGTGGACTTGCAATTTTTTGGTCGTCTTGATGCCTTTATTATGAGATAATGAGTGAGTGAAATTGTATCATCATGCCAAGCACGTCTCTCCTTTTTGGCGGTGTTTGATTCATTTCTCTGTTTTTAGTCTGCTTAATTCTTGCATTGTGGGCACATTTCAAAGTTGGGATGGATTGAGTGAGGACTTGTTTGTAAAATATCACAAATCACACTTAGGGGATGCGATGCATTCTCTTGTCATTTATTGCACCTTTTATTGAATTATGGAAAGATCATTTTGTCCCTTATTTACAAAAAGACACTCATGGTAAAACGGTATTGTGGTGTTGATGGTAAGAATGAAAAATTTTAAAATATTTATTGACAATAAATAATTTCGTATCTATAGTAAATCAATATTATCAAATAATAAATTGGTAAAAATGTGAGATATTTTGGATGAACAAATCAACTAACAAACAAGAAATAACCAGACATTTGATATAGTTTCTTTCACTAGACATTCATATTTTACGTATCATATTCACTCATATCAAACATAGCAAACTTGTTCTAAAAGTAAACAATATTTATTTTCACCAAGTCATCATTATCTTAGAAAAATAAACATGGCCTAAAATTTTTGAGACCTTCTCATTTGGAGTGTCTTGAAAGTTAAAAAGTGGTACACACTTGAGATAATTTATTGATTTAGTTTGTGGTAGCTAAATCATAGTAAAACCGACCCTTTGATCCATACTACAGAGCAACTTGTTGTCTGGTTACGACACCTCCAACGTAAACAACATTCTGTTTCCCTTACTAGTTGCTTAGCAACAGCCAATCAGCTATATATATATATATATATATATATATTCAACTATGGTCAAGTTGTATGCTGAGGTCTCCTTTTATTTCATTGGTATAAGTATAACTATCATTATAAGCAACACTACTAGCTAGGTAAATGAGATCATTGAAAAAGAAGAATATATTTTTGAAAACTTCGAACTCTCCAATCAGCATTTTCCGTCTTAAATAAATATCACACAAAACAGGAAAGACTTGGTTATTTTATTTATTTAGTAGGCTTAGGACAGTGCATAACTGTCAAAATGTTAATTTTCTATCTTTTGGTCGGTCGGTCGGTCGTTGAGAATGTAAGTTGAGTTAATGAAATTGGGAGACATTATGTGAGTAGATCTTGTATTAACTTGTGGTTTGCAATCATTGAATTTGTACGAAAACCACCAACATAATTGACTGTAAAAATTCTAACGTATTTTCAAGTTTGTGTGCATACAATTTGAATTTAAGTAAGTAATAAATAATACATACATAGAAAAATAAAAGCATGATATCATTTGTAGCCAACTTGAAAGGTTATCAGTACCGATCACATAAATTCTTTGTTATGATACTCTTTTTGTTCAGGGATGAAATTAGAAATTTTTCTATATGGGCGAGGTTAAATTTTTATAAGATATTAAAGATATTTTTTTTAGGGAAAGTGGTAAAATTTTAGCTCGATATAAATTTAAGGAGGGCGACGGCACCCTCCAATTCCCTCTGGCTTCGTCCCTACTTTTTCTTTCAGGTAATTTATTATCGTCTAGGGTTAATATATATATATATATATATAATGTTTACATCTCAAACGTTTGGACAATTGTATTTGTTGTTCTCAACATTGAACTATATATTTTTTATTAAATGCGAGGGATTGATGTATCAAAACCTGCTCACTAAAAACAACATTTAGTGTGGGGACAATAGAGATACTCTTGACTGAAATTTTGAAGTGTTAGCGTAACCAAATTTGAGATTATGATGAAGATATTAGATATATAGTGGGCAGCCTTGTTCTTGGCATTGAGTGGCTAATTAAAACCAGCTGTGCATAATGAGGCTAAGATAATTCAGTTTGTAACAAAAGAATTGCGATATTGTGCAAAGTGCCAAAACGAGGAGTCCAAAAAGGACGTCACAACAATGTTTAAGTACAGAGTGCGGGGCACTTAATTTGTTCACCAACAAAAACCCCACTATTTTGTAGCCAACCCTAACATCTCCACTTTACAAGAATTTTTTTTTTTCTATGACAAGTCCCTCTTTCATAGTGATTATAACTCATGTACTGTACTTAGACCAATTGGTACTTTGACTAGAGCTTTAAGATTTTCCTTCATGTTCTTGTGATAATGGTGACGTGGTACTATTTAGACCTTTTGGGTGGCATAATCCATCGTCTGTTTTATCTTGTCAGAGGCAAACAGGGGCAAATGCTCCCGACGAGAACCTTATGTGAACTAAGAGAGCATGCTCTTGCTTATAGGGATGTCCATCGACTTTGTGCAGTCCTCCCCGAGTGTCATCGATCTCAAGGAGGTTGTCCACTATCATTAATTTGTTTACTCAAGCCTCATTAGAAACTTGATAATGCCTTAATTATTAGCTTCTTGAAATCTCTTCCGGGGATAGGCAGAGCTCCTCGGGAATTCGGAAGTCATTTATCCTTGGTCCTTCAATGGGACTTGAGATCTCTTCAAGATATTCCCATTTAAGACAGTCATATCAATCATAATACCATTAACGATAACTACTTAAAATGTAATTCATCATTTAATTAATGCACTTTATTTTAGCTCATATAACTACCCCAGTAGCACCCGACATGAACTAATTCCTAGTTTGGCCATATGGAATCATGATCGATGCATCTTAAAAAGGTGTGTATCACTCATAAAGCTCTCATCTATAAATATTTCCAACATTTATTATATTTGATAAACAATTTGAAACTCCTTTATTATTTTCGAAACTTTGCCTCTCTTTCTCCTTGAATTTTCCTATCATTATACTGACTTACATATTAAAAAGTCTTAGCTGATTGCCACTCTAACTAAGTCACATTTATTCATTGTTTTAGCTGGTCAAAGCCTACCTATCCCTCTTAAAACCACCCCATGAGCAATGTTTTGAAATTCCGACCGGTTAGGCCTGATTTGATCTGTTCGATTGGGAATCAGAGGCCTTTCCAGTTCAATTAACCCCAAAAAACCACCCCCAATTGACCCAATAGTGCACCGGCCTGAACCAGCTCATAACCAATTTAACCAGTGCTGGTTCGATCACTTGAATTAGTTGGTCGCTATTTTTTAAAGAAAAAAAATTCTTATTTGTTTTACAAACTACAAAAATATTCAACAAAATACAAGATCAAAAAAATCTCAATTTTTTTGGTACGTTCTGCTCTCTGCTTCATTTTTAAAAAAAAATAAAATAAAATAAATCCTTAATGATTGATCAAAGAAGCTGTTTTTTTTTCTTTTTGCTATAATTGATTTATCTTGTTAAATTTCTTATAATTAGTTAAAGACTCACGAGTTAGAACTCAAACCTAAGTATATAAAGTCCCAAACTTAAGTATATAAAGTTTTTTGGCATAGAAAATCACATTTTGCATCTTATTTGATGTGCCATAAAGGAGATGGGCAATTTTGTTTTAAATGCATTCTTAGTTTATGATGAGCACCGTTTCTGCGCGCACCCGAGATGGCCCCAACCTGAGCACGATACTGTCCGCGCCTGCCAGTCGAGGGACTGGGGGGATTTTCAAAAAGCGTCGTGCTAGGTGAGGGAGGATTGGTGTGTATATAGTGACCAAGACCCTCGTCTCCATTCGATGTGGGAGAATTTGCCTCATCATAAGCCCCCCAGACGAGGGACTTGGGAGGAGCCTAGCGGCCCCACGGTGGGCGCCAAATGATGAGCACCGTTTCTGCGTGCACCCGAGATGGCCCCAGCCTGAGCACGATACTGTCCGCGCCTGCCAATCGAGGGACTGGGGGGGTTTTCAAAACGCGTCGTGCTAGGTGATGGAGGGTTGGTGTGTATATAGTGACCAAGACCCTCGTCTCCATTCGATGTGGGAGAATTGGCCTCATCAGTTTACTAATGGTATCTGTTTGATTTCGTTGTGCACTTCAGCCTTAAAATTGCATAACTTTAATATAATCAAGTTACTTAGGTCAAATTAATATAAATAATAATAATTTGAATTTAGAAATCCTTGTAAATTTGATGGTGGAGTTTGTTATTCAGTTCAATTAATATTTTATGAATTTGGTTGGATATTTGATGTAAAATGATGTTTTTTAATAGGAATTTAAAAGAATTATAAAAAATTGAAAACTTTTTTTAATTTTTTTTATATATTAACCGTACTATTTTTTTTTATTAATATCTATAACATTTTATCTATATATATAATATTAAATATATTTTTATAATTTATTATGAAGTCACATCGTTCGAACTGATGGTTGAACCGATCGAACCGATTAAACCAGTAATCAGTAAGACGATCGATTCTATCTTCGGTCCAGTTTTTAAAACATTGCCCATGAGTCCGTATTTTCCACGGTTTCAACCAGGTGGAAAACTAACCCACAGTTAATAGCATTAACAAAATATATAGAATTAATAACAATATTAACAACATATATTAAGTGAATAATTTTTATTTTTCTCAGCAAATATTTTAAATGAAAAAAGAAATCCACATAAAATGTTTGACTTAAAAAAAAAATTCTATTATGAGAGGAGAGTTCAACAAGTATTTTATTATTATTATTTTTTTCAAACTTATCCAATCAAACTCGAAATCTCTCTCATGGATAAAAACTCTTAATTTGTTCGTCTAAAACTCAAGTACGTAAGCATTGTTGTGCAACATGTGGGAATAAAAATTTGTCACATAATATTTTCCCCATAAATGTGGCGTACATAATACAATCATGTGAAACCAGAACAAATCATGTTCCATTCCATAAATCACGGGTGACCAATGGATATTCCCGTGGATCCACGTCGGCTGGTGGGGACCAACCTACATATCCACGTCATTGTACACGTAGCAACAAATCCTCTTCGAGGTTCAAACCCCAACTCTTACACGAAATTCCTTTTTTGACTTCTTTATTTTTATTTTTTTAAAATTACCCAACCAAAAAAAAAGAAAAAGAAAAAAAGAATATTACGCAAGTATTATTATTATCCCCATAAGACTTAAAAAATTAAAAGAATATTTTTAAAATCTGTAAATAAACAAAAATCCTCACTTGCCCGCATTGATGCTCTTTTGTATAGTGTTGACTGTTGTGTGTATATATAGGCATATAGGGGGCTGCCATTTGGCATTGTTGGTAAGCTTAGCCATCATCAGCTTTTGATACTCATAACAATAATTCTTATAAATAAATATCCCCCGGGCTCTAGCTCCGCCGCAGAACCGCCTAGCTCCTCCACGGCGCCACCGTGAAAAATGAGCAGTTTGAGCAGCGTGGAGGCGAGGCTGCCGCCGGGGTTCAGGTTCCACCCGAGAGATGAAGAACTCATATGTGATTACCTCATGAAATGGGTCACCGGTTCAGCCCACCCGTTTCCTTTGTTGATCCAAGTTGACCTTAATCATTGCGAGCCTTGGGACGTTCCTGGTAAGTGCTACCTAATTAACACTTCAAATTTGTCAATCTTTCGTGGCCACATAAATGATCATTAACAATACTGTATCTATGTGTGTTGTGTTTTTTCATTTTTGTGTGTGTAGCAGAGTATCTATCTGTTTTCTTTGCTGCCATGGTGTGAAGGGAAGAGTACAATAAATCATATATCAATCGTGTTGCACTTATCGTGTAATACAGTCACAACGTAATTGAAATTGGTTTGATCGAATTGGATTTGAATTAGACTTTTCCATACGCAGAAAAATCACGAATGGAAAATAATATTGATGGTATTGATTATTAGAAAATTCTAGCCTGAATTAGGTCGAATGAATTATATCTACGATTCCCTACACGATTGATCATGTATTTAATTAGGACATACGACAAATATTGTTATATGTCTAGTAACACTTAACATATGATTTGTGAGGTGTGATCATATTGGATTCAGATAAAAATTTACTCAAGTATCTCAATGAAATCAAATTAATTGTGACATATTCTTGATTATTTCTCAAATTTTTACTTACGGCTCACAACCCTCTATCCCAATTTTGCCAATGGAATCTCTAACTAATTGTCTGTTCTTCGTTGTGATAAATAGAGCTACACTTGTTTCTTGTCCCAAGCTAGTCTCTCCAATTTGGTAAAAGAAAAGAAAAGAAAAGAAAGAAATCCCTTTGCAATAATGGAGGGGGACTAGATTTTTTGTTCTAGGAAGATTCTTTAAAAATATCAATACATGCGTGGCCCATTTTAGGTATTACAACACCATAGGCGCACAATAATTTTCATCTCTAGATAGATATAGATGTATTAATTTGTTAACAGGCGCGCGCACACACACACACATATATATATATATATATATATATATATATATATTTCTCAATCATCTTTTCCAATTTCTCATTCCATTCCCTTTTTGGGGAGATTGACACTCTCTCGGCCTTCTCCTAACTTTAACGATGGCGACACCCATTTAAGATATATAAGAAAAAACATGATATATATTCACATGGTAATAGTAAAATTGAATTACTCCACATGGTACTAAAGTAAATCAAAGACATGGAGTCGAAATTTTTTACTTGTAACCGAATTTGAATTTTTATAAAATATAAAAGATATTTTTAATATTTAGGGAGGGGGGGAGTGGGGCAAAATTTTAAAATTTAATAAAATTATATATAAAATATGACTTCAAAACAAATTTGAGAGGAGAAGGGCGACCGCAGCGTTCAATATTCATTTGTGTCCAATTCTATTTTTGGTTTGGAAAATATAGAATTGTTAGATTTTGACTAAAAAAATCGTACTATATACCTTGCTCAATTATTTTCTTGGTGTAAAAGATTCGATTTTTCTTCTTTAAACCAAATTTGTCTTGACTTTATTAATTAATCTAGAAAATTTAGTCCAAGAATGTTACTTACATATTTATTTTATAATTACGATGTAGAAAGTGCATGTGTGGGAGGCAAGGAATGGTATTTTTACAGCCAGAGGGACAGGAAATACGCAACCGGGCTAAGAACAAATCGGGCCACAGTGTCGGGATATTGGAAGGCCACGGGCAAGGACCGGCCCGTTATCCGAAAGGGAACCCTCGTCGGAATGCGAAAGACTTTGGTATTCTATGGGGGCCGGGCTCCCAAAGGAAGGAAAACCGATTGGGTCATGCACGAGTTTCGGATAGAGGGGGCCCACGGGCCCGGCCCGAAAACAGCTTCTCCAGTCAAGGTAAATAAATTGATATATATATATATATATATATTTATCCTCTTTTCCAGGTTGATTAAGTAATGATTAGGTGGTCAATGATGATTAATGCTTAACCACGAGTTTAATGGGCGATTCTGATTCGCCATATCTTACAACTTGTCAATATTATGAACGTCATCAAGTTATAGGCTCTTTCATTTAGAAATGACTTTTGAGAATATCTTAAATTTTTTAGTCTTAACTTTGTTCTCTTCTGTAGATAGTATTTAATGCTACAATTAATTATTTGGCTTTATGCTAATTTAATCTTCGCAATTAGAATAATTTGTTTTGTCTTTTATACAATTTCTTGGAGTTCTGGTAACATCCGCTTGCCCTACACTAATCCTTTGTTTAACACAATTAATATATATATATATATATATATATATATATATAGATAGATAGATAGATTTTATGTACTCGCTAATATACTCTTTTGTGTACAAGAATTATATACACTTTTATAAAATATTGATATTATTTAATAACTTATTAGTGTTTTTTTTTGGTTTATTGAACTAGCTTTATTTGTTTTCTCTCTCATTTCCTACTATTTAATATTTCTTTTACTCTCTTTTTTTCTTAATCGTATAATTTTGTTTTGGTTTTAACTATTTTTTTAACTCTATTATAAATTTAATACATATGTTGAAATATAGTTAAAAAGAAATTGTACTCATATAAGAACCTAGTGTAGCTAGAGAGAGTTTTACATCTAAGTGGTCCGACCCATCTCAAACCTGAATTTAAATTGATGCCTGATATCAATTATTCTATGACAATATACTTGTGTGTGTGTGTGTGTGTGTATATAAGAAAATTAACAAAAATATATGATTTTATAGTATCAATACGTAATAATGCAATTAATTTATATTATTTTGTATTTTTCACGTGCATTGAATATGTCACTTCACAATCAAATTACAGATGACTTAAAAGCCAGGTCTTGTCCCAAAACATTTTTTTTTTATTTTTGAGGGAAACTTGTCCCAAAACATCGAAGTATTGTTTGTTTGAAGAGAATCAACACCATAGTCTATGTTAATGTGACTAATTCATAAACACACTATAATGTGCAGCAGGAGGATTGGGTTCTATGCAGAATGTTCTTCAAAAACAGTTCAGAAAATCCAGCAGACAAATCACAAGAAACCGGGACGACTTCATCTCTGCCACCATTAATGGATCCCTACTACTACAACAACAGCAACAACAACAACAACAACAGCATCACATTTGACGACGAGCAAGTGCCCTGCTTCTCCATTTTCACCCAAACAACACCTACTTTCTCTCTCCTCGCCCACCCTCCCGAGATATTCGTGCCCAACCCCCCGGATCCGGCGGCAATCTACGTTAACAACTCACCAACTTCGTTGATCATGAATGGCACTGATGCTAATTATTCTTCTTACAATTGTGATAAGAAGGCCATCAGAGCTGTTCTCAACCATCTCACCAAAATGGACAGTCACGATCATCGCTCCACAAATCTCATCAGCGGTTCTCCCAGCTTCGGGGAGGGGAGTTCCGACAGTTATTTGTCTCAAGTGGGCCTTTCTTGCATGTGGAACTACTGATCATGATCAAATATTTATACACCTATATATATATATATATTGTCACTACTATTGAATGTTAGACTAGTTAGCTAGGCTGCTTTATAAATATGTAGTATATACTTGCACAATTGGCTTTTCTAAAATTAGGAAAAATGTGCAAGTTGATTTGAGTTTTGGCTCATTTAATTTGTGTACAGGATAATTATCATGGGCATTGTAATTGACTTGTGATTGCTGATTTTTCGGGTTAGTTTCTAATTTTGAAAGTAATGATTTATAGCAGTATTTTGTGTACAACAGTACAAGCCAGCATCATGTAGCAAGATTGTCAAATCCCAACGTATTTTAAGCTGATAAAAGGGTAATAAATTGCATCTAAATTGATCGAGATTTGATGAAAAGGGGACTTCTTTTGTGTTTGCCAAATTTCAGAGGATCCAGATGTAATTAACCTTTTTTGGACCCTATTTATTTAAGATATTACCATTTTTTTTTTCTCTGAGCATCAATATGACAACGAAGGACTAACAACTAATTAAGGGGCATTGGTAATTCCGGAAAGAATAAGATTTTCTTTGTAATTTCACGAAATCTCTATTGAAAATAGTAGTTGTCATTTTCCAGTAACAGAAGTTGAAGAATTATTTGATACATGTATTTTATTCATGAGTTGGTCCAAGTACTGGAAAAGAAGTATTATATTAAATAACAGTTCGCATGTTAGGTAATTGTAGATTCATGGTAGAGAAATCCTATAAATACTTGTGTACTCTTATGAAGTAATTTGAGGTAATGGGATCAAAAGAGCCATTACATAAAAGATGACGATGTGTTCATTCTAGACCGGTTAATGCAAGAACTATAAATAAAGGATCATGATCCCCTATGAACTTGTGTTTTGTTGTTAGTATAAGTAGTAAGGTTTAACCCAATACGCTTCTACAATAAAGTGATGTGAACGACAATTTTGAGTTCGAGTGAAATAGAGGGTCCCCCCCCCCCTCCCTTATTTTAATGGATTTGAGTGTTGAGCATAAAACTTGCCCTCAATTTCTAATAACTTCAGCAAGAGTGTGAACGTAATTTACCCATGATAAGTGCTTGCACTTAGGTCTAATCAAGAATCTCAAAAACAATTATCAAATCTTAAGTCTTAAAAATATATATGGATCTTATAAGATGCAAGATGATTTTATTTTACAAATAAATTCTTATAATGTTCCGATAAAAATACAAGTATGAAACTCATAACATAGTAGTAGTAATAAGCTTGCAATTATATGTTAAAACTAAAAAATGTGCTATAGTTTCAAAAGTCAGTCCCCGCCCCCCCCCCCCCCCCCCGCCCCCCCAATTAGTTTATGAGACATTTTACTTTAAGAACTTGTCGATCATTTCAAACATTTTGCCCAACACTTGTTAGAGATAATAATATGAACTTTCAACCATATATTTATTAGCCAATAAAATTTTCAATCTTAGCTCAGGCAGAGCTTGTCACTTACGAATGCACAGCCATATATTATATATGAACAAGTTGGCGGTGTTAGTGAACGGTGGCAACCTAATTGACCTAATTTTAGCAAATAACAAGTTAATAAACAAGATTGCAAGTAATTTTTATTTTTTTAATTTCTAGTTTATTTATTTATTTGCAAGCATATAGTATAGAGGGCCGGTGGTTCTTACTTCACTGTTAAACTAAATGACGGAATGAAATCAAGTTGATATATCCTACATTATCATTGATAATCCTTCATTAAGGGGTGATTAAAAAAAATTAATTTTCAAGTGCTTTTTTTATTTTTTTTTTCATTTTTTCTTCCCCATCGATGATGGAATTGATGCATGATAGTATTGGCAAAGTCAACTAAATCGAATTGGTTATTTCATCCACTTGACTTTTTCCTCTACGGTCTTATCATGATCCAGAAAACTTAATGATGTTTAATCTGGTTAATGAATGGATAGTTGCACTGAAGAAAAGAGTGATTCTTTTTCTTTTTTAAATCATTATCGATATCTCCTCATTTTGGTTAATTATTTACTACCACCTTCTACACTGTCTTAGGCAGAATTTCATAGAAATATTCCATCTACTTCACGCACTTTGTCCTAGACCCCTTCAATTCGTAACTGCATTTTGCTTTTCAATCTTTGCTGACAATTGCACTTTGCCTCCTAAAATAACATTATATATTTTAAGATTTCGCTTGAAGTAGTGAAAGAAAACGGACAACCTACCATCTTACTATAAAAACTGAATATTATCGATCTATAGTTATTTGATTAGGGCCTTCTAAAATAAATGGTTATGGGAAAATTTGTTCTATATGGAAGCTCTGATCATGGTACTAAAGACCAAGAGAGATTTCTCGAAAGTTAAATCCTTCAGAAAAGGAAGGGGGCCTTTAACCAAACAAAGCTCTACATTTGAAAGATCTGCAAATCCCTCTTGCTTAAATTAAAATATTCCAAGGCCCGTCTCATGGGACTCGTCAATGAATATAAGTCTGTTTGTCATTCACACTAGAATAAATAGAGTTTTCAAGTTATGGGAAATAAATAACAAAAGTGACGTATATTAACGCAAGATCACACATATTAAGGGATAAAATGTAATTGATTTCAAAAGCTGGAAGAATATCCATAATTTACCCGAATTCAAACCCAAACTCAAACCCTTGCAGGTTTTATTATCTAATTGTCATCATTCGGACTAGCTTAGCTTCATCGTCGGGGCTAAGTTGATTTTGCAATGGGAAAAGTAGTAGTTATTTCAATGAACACAATTAGCATTTTAAATGGACCAAGTATAAACAATTACGACATATACTCATAATTAATGTATTAAATACAATACAATAAGAAAATCATTGATGTGAATACGATGACGTTAACTAAAATACCATAGAGAATACGTATAGTTTGCGCCACAATAAGAAATGAAGACGACACAGGTGTCAAACATCAAAGCATTATTAAAAAATAAAATAAAATCTTCATCAAGAAATGACACTTGGAATTAATTTCTCAATTTTGTTATTTTATATAGTTCAAGATTCAAACTTACAAATTTATTTTTTCTTTTGCGTGGCAATTGCGTAATGACTTTATGCGTGTTGCCAAACACTAGACAACAAATATAAGGGGTTATGCGAATAAAATAATTTGACTATCATTTTCGTTCTTCTAACTAAACTGGTAAGAAGACACTTTTGTCAAGGAAAAACGCTAAATCCACGTGAGCTCACCACTGCGATTCGCTGACCATTTGTTTATTTATTTTATAAGAAGTGATTCATTATGATTGATCAATTATTACATCAAATATTAAATTACGAAGTACAAATAACTGCAAGATCAAAACAATTATCATTGGTCAAACCATTTGGCCCTTTTTTTTTTTTTTTTTGGTTCTTATTATCATTACTAGCGGTCTGTCACATATTGTCCACGCAAAAATTATAATTTTATTTTTTTTATTTTGATTTTAGATATTATTTTTTTTATTTTGATTTTAGAACACGGATTTAGAAAAAAAAAATTACATTCAATGCTTTCATTGTGATTTTGGCCGAATTTTGGTGGACGGCGACGATGTGGCACTCTAAATTGGAGATTTTTATAATTTTCCCCCCATTTTGCTTAATTGGATGGGATGTTGGCCTCAACTTAAAAGAATTACAACATGTGGGTAAAATTATACTTTTGGTCCTATAACTCTGATTTTATAACATATTTGGTCCCATTAGTTTTTTACTTAATAAATATGATCCTGTAATTTAATATGGCTTTATATATTTGGTCCTTATTTTTCACACATTTGGTCCTGCACTCATAAATTTGGTCATAGGATCTCAAATGTGTTCCTTTTTTTTTTTTTTTTTTCACACATTTGGCCATAGGATCTCAAATGTGGTCATTTTTTCACACATTTGGTCATTCACTCATTTTTCATCCAAAATCGAACTTTTCTAGTCAGGGACAATGATTTGCACGTGATTTTTTTTCCCAACGGGTGAAATATTAACTAAGTCACCCAGCGTAAATTGCACTTAGATAATTTTTAGCAAAATTACTTCACTGTCACCCGCCTAAAAACCCCCAATTCAAAACCTTAAATTTCTCTTGGATGATTCGAGATATCTTTTTTTTTATGTCCAAATCTGAGTGGATAATCGAAAAAATCGTGGACTAATCAAAAAAATTTTATGCTGGATTTTGAGTATTGCGAGGGGTGGTGCCCTTTTTCTGGGTATCTGTTTGATATATTTTTTTGTTTGAATTGTGCACTTTTTTATATTTAATGGTGAATTATGCATTTTTTATAGTGTTATTTGACAATATAGTGGGTATCTTTAAGAATAAATTATAACGTTAATGCTATCTTTTTTTTAATACTCTGAATATATTTTTTGTTGATGAGTGTACTAAACATTTATTTTTTCCGGTCGGAAAATTTTGATTTTGGACGGAAAATGGGTAAAGAATCAAATGTGTGAAAAAAGGACCCAATGTGTAAATACAAATTAAATTAAAAGATCACATAAATCAAACAAAACGTTACAAATGTGTCACAAAACCAAAGTTACAAGACCAAAAGTGTAATTTTGCCCGACATGTGCCACTCACGGGGGATTCCATATTAAGATTAAGTTGCTCATGTTTGCTGATAACAAAATTTATATATGACTTACGTTTTATATCTAGTTGATTAATTATATTTGTTAACTATATTATTCTTTTCTCTTTAAATTTAATTTAAAATGTTAAGTGTATATTTTTTCTTTGAAAATATATTGAGCCCTATTGTATTTACTATAAGAAAATAAGTAAATTTGTGACAATATAACTAGTGATGATGATTTTTTTTCTCATTATTTATACTCATTTAGTTACAACAAATTTATATTGTCACAAAATATAGTTTGCACAATATCAATTTTGATAATTTAATATAAAAATGTGACAATATAGCGCAAAATTGACAATTTTATCACAAAATGTAACACACCTATTGTAACAATTCAGTGTCAATGGAATCTTATCACAAAATCTTAATAACAACTTTTGTTATCACCAAATTGTCACTATAGGTATATTACTAATTATTAATTGTGACAACTAAAATATTATTTCATGTTATTGTTTAATAATATTGTGATAACATAAAAATATTGTTACAAAAATAAAAAGAAAAACTTAATTAGTGACATAATAAAATATATTGTCACTTAATACAATCATTGGTAACAACTTTTATATTGTCACTTTTAAATATCGTTAATAATATTACTTTTTCTTGTAGTGATTTGAAATCATTTTTTTTTATGTATTTTCTAATTTGTAGTACTTTAACTTGTTTTAGTATATTAATTATTATCTATTGCATAATTATACCGCCATTGGTTTTATCATGATTCGCCCATGATTGAACCAATGACTCTTGATTCAATTGATTTTTTGATTCTATATGAGCGACCGAGTTTTAAAACAATATGTATCAGCGTTTATGGTGTTTATGTGATTTTTCATTTCTAGGGATAGAACTAAAGTTATGGACTAGGGGCAACTATATTTTGCAAAGAAAATTATATATATATATATATATATGTTAATGGTACCCGATCCATCTCTCTCTATATCATTAACGACGTTAATAGCATCACTTGGTTTCTAGAATCATAAGAAAAGCAGGCATTGGCCAATATCCATCCCATGTTCAGTGACTGTTTAGTCTTAAACAAATTCAGAGGGTATTTGTCAGAGTTGAGTTTGAAATTTTCTTATCCTTTTCATTAAACAGTTTAGAAGTGTTCGTAAGCCAAATTTTAATTATTGCAAACACGCAAAATCAGCTAAAAGCTAAAAGCAATATTCACCAAATTAATTTTTGTGTTTTTAGCTACTATTAAAACAGTTAATTTGTAAATTTTATTAATTACACAACGCCCCCAAATTCACTCTATATTATTTGGAAAGATATAATTAATAACTTCAAAAATATAAGAATCCTTACAAATATTCACTTACACAATCAGGAAGCACCCTGCTCGTTAAAAACTTGTAATAAATAGATTACGTGACAGATACAAAATATTAATTTGTGATGGATCGTTACAAAATTTTATTAAAAGATAATTAAAATAATAATTAATGATAAGATATTTACTAACAAATAAAATTGATGAGAAAATATATTTTGTGACGTGCTCCGTTATATTTGTAATATTCTATTCTACCACACGAATGGGCACTAGTTGACCAATTGTCCAAAGCTCGACCAAAGGCATAGTGACATTATTAGACGTTATTTATGATAATTTTGTTTAATTAAATCACCATACATAGGTACGGATGAAGGATTAAATTATTGGAGTTAGGTTATCTTGTGGACCCAAAAATCGTAAATAAAAAGAAGAAAAAAAAGTCGTTAATTATTATTGAAATGTCTGAGATTTCAAATTAATGTACTCTCCCCGAGTGCACGGGATTCATGAAAGCAACTTATGACCAAACTCACCAAGAATCATCTGAATACGAACAAACTAAGTCCCCCCCTAATTATTCTCCTAAGCTTTATAGTTTTTGTCTTTTAATCATGTGGTAATGCTTGAAAATCGTAGCGATTTCTACATTTCCAGAACAAAATTTCTTCTCCTCCGCTGTTTAACCGCGTTTCTGACTCTTGTTTTATTTGTTTTTTTAGTCATACAATTTTTTTTTTGTTTAAACCTTTTTTTTACACTTATCAAAAAATCAATATATGCTTTGAAAATAGTTTTAAAAAAAATGCTCATATAAGAAATTTAATCAATATGTATAATTTTGCACTATCAAAATTCGAACATATAATTAAATTACGTTATTTCTTATTTTGTACACGCACCTATTGTGTTGCGTCGCTAGTCTGTATGTATAACGGTACATAAAAGTGGCAAGATGATTTTAGAATCATGGGTCCAACCCAACCTAATCGGCAGTTGTGTTGAGTTAGATTTGACATATTTCAAAATTGGTTGCCTTGAGTTGGGTTCTATTGAGTCAAGGTTGATGTTGAGTTTTGAATATGTTTAAATGGGTTGGAGACGTGTTGATATTGGTTCTTAAATGGATTTAGTCTACAAACAAAAAAATTAATTTGTTTTCTTTGGTTTTAATTTATTTAGTATTAAAGTTATAATTATATCCCTTTAAATAAATTTAGAGAGCTATTATTACAACCTTAACAAATAAAACAATTACATTTGGAAGGGCAAATTACAGACCTCCAAATTATTCTCTGGACTATGATTGGCTAATTAGCTTATCTCTCAGATACAATTACAATTAATTTTGTTATTTTGTCTAAAAATTAATCAATTAGTATGTAATTATTAAAATTCAGAAACATGCTATAACTTCAAAATTAAGACTAAAATATTTGAACTCTAGTACTTATGTTTATGTGGAGTATGTGACTGTGAATATATATAATGTCAAGTGTGTGTGTGTGTGTGTGTGTGTGTGTGTGTGTGTATACACACACACGCTATAGACGTAATTTTATTTATTTTTTGATGGTTAACTATACACGTAACTTGGTTTTATAATATAAAATAAAACGGATAGTAGAACAAAAATTCTCAGTGAAGATAAATTAATTGTTCCTCAATTGTGATATCCTGCTACTAATTAATGCATGTTAAACAACAATAATTGAAAAAAAAAATAAAAGAAAAAAGTGAAATAGGCATAGGATGTGCAATATTCGAATAACCCATGAGAAGATATGGGCTTTTACTTGAGCCCATTCAACCTCTTAGCCATTGGGCTTTCTATTGTTTCAAAGTAGAGAAAAAAATATGAAATATCAGTTAGCCCAATACTTATTATATAAGCTTCAGATTATCGTGTAATATAATGTTAATAGAACAAAGATGAATGCGTGTATTTTTGTATGTCCAATGTTAAAATACTTTATGAGCCTGTGCAGCCCAATGGGCCTCCGAATGAAACAAAAATATCATTAGCTTCCCGAACAATATTCAATTCATCATCTCGTCTTCTTGCACTTTTCTTCTGCTGTCTGCTCTGCTCTGCTGCTTCACAATATACATTTTTCACCTTTTTCTTTCTACTACATCACACACACACAGACCCACACCCCCCATAACAGCATATTTGAGAAGAAAACGATAAAAATGGACTTAGTTTTACCGTTTAAAACACTGTATTTATCCTCAAAATCCAAGAATTATCATTGTTCGCCAATCTTCTCAAATGCTCCGCCGCTTCGAGGTTGCTCAAAGCCCAAAAGGATTACGGTTCGCTCCGAATTCGACGGAAAAGTGAATGGTGCTCTCTCCGCCGAGTTCGACCCTCGTTTCGTAGACCGGGTTAGCAACCATAATTTAATTCTCCTTCTAACTATCGTTCTCAATGCGCAATTTAGAATATATGCATTTTTTAAATTATATTATTTGTTTAGCACAAAAGGGTTTTTTTTTCAAGTTGTTGATATGCAATGAACTAGCAAAACAGCTGTATATATAGTTACGATGGTTGGTTGTTAATTATTGATTTAGAAAAGAAAAATCAGTGTTGTTTGATTGCTGCTTATAATTAGTGGGTATCCCAAATATGAGGGTCTAGTTACAATCTATTTGTTTGTGCCATCTGCTTCTGTGCTAGAATGCTTTGTAAAATTAATGCAGAGAACCCATAAAATATGGTTAAGAGTAGGAGGTGAAACACTTTATGCATATTACGTATGTTTAAAAATTTAGACACTTATGTCTTTATACCATTGAATTTCTTCATATGTTAATAAAATGAGAATTTCCCCCACATAGCAAATATTTATTTATTTTAGATTTTGTTTGTAGTTAATAACCAGTGGAAATATAATTAGGTTGATGTATCTCCACGTTGCAAGTTTGGTTTTTCGTTTGATGGGGTTATAAGGGAAAAGAAGATCTTCTTGACAATGGCTGTGGTGAGGATCCTATAATTGAATGCCATACAACCGTTGTGGAACGTAGATTTCCAATAATTGATCTAGAGTTTGATAGTGAAGAAGCGACTTATTATAATTTTTACAGTGAATATCCTTAGGTAGTCAGATTCAGCATTAAAAGCACACGATCCATACAGATATCAATGAGGGGATTGTTAGATAGAACACTTTGTTGTGCATGTCGGGTCACAAACAAAAAGATAAACGATACATGAGTGTTAATCCCATTGCCTGAAAACAAGGAAAGGTTGTTATGCAGGTTGTTATGCAATGATGCGGATTAGAGGTTGCTATACTGAGGTAAGTATTAGATTGTCACTGATTATAGTGGTCATGATCTAGTGAGGCAAAATAAAATACATTTGTTGAGGTCTCATAGAACTATTACTATTGCACAAGCATTGCAAAATAAACAAAATCTGAAATCAAGAAAGATTTCCTGTGAAGGAGAAATTCTCATTTTAGTAACATATGAAAAAATAAATTGGTTTGAAATTATTACAATCAAATACCATTATTTTCCATGCCAAGAAAGGCTATATTGTACACAGAGGCAAGATGGAAGACTTACATCCTTCGTTGTTTGTGTTCTATAGAGGTACACCATACACCAACAAATAAGGCAACCACAAATAGAAGGCACAATAAGATTTTAACTAGGTCTGAAAGTTGCCAAGAATTTGACTTTCCCAGACATATAAATTGAGTGATATTCACGAACTATGAGTTGCAATCAGCCACCAGTTTCCTTTTCTTTTTTCCCTAAAATCAATCAGTAATAATTAATTAACAGCCAGCCGTCATAATCTTTTATAGTTTATTGAGAGAATCATTATTATAAGTTGTCTGTGTATGTATATACATCAAGATATATTAATACTTGTTTGGCTAGTTCTTTGCGGGAGCATGTCCAGAACTTCAGAAAACCCTTGTTAATTTCAATTAGTTCAGTAGCCTTTTCTCTCAGCAAAAAGAACAAATCCAACACTGCATATATTCTAAAATGTGTATTAAGAAATACTTCGTCAGTACGAGCAATCTAAGGAAGATATTTTGAACATATAAATATAGAAACATGCATCGATTTGAAAAGGATCCAAAAACAAAAACTAAAGATTACAGTTTTGACAGGGTGAGAAGCTTACCTTCTTTTTTTTTTTTCTATTTTCTCGGATTTGCACCACTCCAGACTTTTCTTCTCCATCTCATTCTTTGTGCTGAAAGAGCACAGAATATCTTGAACTTCTTATGCGGACTAATATAACAGTGTTTCCTCCCCTTGGTTAGTTTAATCTATTAATTGCCATGTGGCTAAATCCCCTTCGTAGAATAAGCCATTTACAGATTCGGCAGACTCTATGTCTAATCCCAGAGATTGGTTACCGATGAGTCACACTATAGGTAAATGGAACAGAGGATCCTATCCACAATAGAAGCTATGTAATTATGGATGAGTCATTACATGTAGTTTAATTTTTGAAAGCTTATGGTCTTTGCAACCCATTTTAACAAGTGAAGTGTAAAGACACTGGTGGAATTTGTGGAGTTAATTCAAATTTTGGGGATACTCAAGTTTGGTGTATAATTTCCCACACTATATCCGACTTCTGCTGCCAACTTCTATTTTTCTTTCTTTTTAGCTTCCGTTTGATATCAAGGATTTCCTGTCATTGTTGTCTAAGTGAATGCATTTGACTTGCTTCTCTCCTATTACAGCAAAAAGCGCTTGATGCTGCCATGAACGACATAAATAGCTCTTTCGGGAAAGGAAGCGTCACAAGACTGGGAAGCGCTGGTGGAGCTTTGGTGTAGGCGTCTTTCATTTATGCCGATTGCTTCTTTGAAGCTTCACAACCCCATTTGCACACACATGAAATCATTCCATAAAGAGCATTAAATTAAATGTTCATGCTTATTAGAGTCAGACCATTTATTCTGCCTGTTATTTAGGGAATTTATCCATAGTTCTCCTAGAAAACGGATGACTTGAAATCAGCAAATGTTGTCTAAAGAGACCAAGAGATGAGGCTATTCAACATTTCTCTACTTCCTCGATTTATGGATTTGATATTTTTTATTCACTTTTATTTTGTTTTTTACATCTCCATTTGTTGTAGTGAAACCTTTCCAAGTGGCTGCTTGACATTGGACTTTGCTTTAGGTGGCGGCCTCCCGAAGGGAAGAATTGTAGAGGTCTTATAATTATTACTTGATGCACTATCCCCTCACAGTACATTAATTATTTATTTTGGTTACATATGTGAGATGGATCTTTTATTCCAATATGAATAAGTATTTTATGTGGGTGCAGCATATTTGACCCAAAAGTTTGTGTGCCCACAAATATTTGCCAAATGATGGGATTGCTGGCCCAAAGTTGATTTACAATAATCTTTATGATTTTTCTTGTCAGATATATGGACCAGAAAGTAGCGGCAAGACTACTCTTGCACTCCATGCAATCGCAGAAGTGCAGGTCTAGTATGTGTTTACTTTTTATTTCTGTCTGTTACTGACCACTTGTAAATCCATTATAATAAGCATGTGCATTTAAAAAGTTAGAACCCAGAGTTCTTTCTCATGCTGGTTTCTGTCCACATTCCCCTTTTAGAACATCCTGAAACTCGTTAATGTTGAACAAACAGAGACTTGGAGGAAATGCTATGCTTGTTGATGCTGAACATGCTTTTGACCCGGCATACTCAAAAGCTTTGGGAGTTGATGTAGAAAATTTGATTGTTTGCCAGCCTGATAATGGAGAGATGGCACTAGAGAGTAATTTATCTTTCCTTGTTAAGATTCCAAGAAATTAACTGCAACTTTCAGATAGGTGGTACAGCCTGCTTTTCTGAGTCTTTTGTCTTCTATGTGTTAGTCGCTGATCGCATGTGTAGATCTGGAGCTGTTGATCTCATTTGCATCGATTCAGTTTCAGCACTTACTCCCCGAGCTGAAATTGAAGTAAGTTACACGTATTTTGCAGTATGTAAAAACCAATGGTTTCATCTTACAAGCATGACATATATTTATTATTTGGGGTTTGTGTGCTTTCTATCTAGGGTGAAATAGGGATGCAACAAATGGGCCTGCAAGCACGCCTTATGAGTCAAGCTTTGCGTAAAATGTCAGGCAATGCTTCCAAAGCTGGTTGTACGCTTATATTTTTGAATCAAATTAGATACAAGGTACTTTTTGATTGAAAATTTTTAATTTGCTATCTAATCTTGAGACAAATGGCTAATACTCATTTGTGGAAAGGTGGAGTTCATCAATAAACATTTTGATCTTTAAGTCTGCTTTTTTTTTATTCATAGTTATAATACATGGTTTTTCTTTTTTTAACTTGAACTTTTTCCACCTGAAGACTAGTGTTATTATGTCCTTGTCTAATTTAGATAGGTGTATATTATGGAAATCCTGAAGTCACAAGCGGTGGAATTGCTTTGAAGTTCTTTGCATCCGTCCGACTTGAGATACGTCCTATTGGGAAGATAAAATCCGTAAGTCCAAAATCTGCTCAATTTGACAATATTTTGCTTTGTTCTATTTGGTTATCATCTATTATTAATCTGAATATTTGACAATATCATAAATGTTGTGTGTTGTTAAAGGTTAAAGGAGATGAAGACATTGGACTTAAAGTTCGTGTTAGAGTTCAAAAGAGTAAGGTAAGTGATACGAGAAGATATTTTCTACCATCGTTTTTTTTTTTGGCCGCTTTGTTAAAAGTTACTTTCTTGAAAGTTTAAGGTGCTTAGGAGTTCTTCGCAGCATGGTCTCCTGAACTAAAATTCTACACTCTGACCTCAAATTTATTTTCCGTATTTTCTCCAAAATATTGGTTAAAGTAGTTCCAGCTAATCAGTTTATTTACAGGTGTCGAGGCCATACAAGCAAGCTGAGTTTGAAATCATATTTGGCGAGGGAGTCAGCAAACTGGTTTGTGTACCTGCGTAAATTGGTTTTCTTATTGAAATTTTTATGTTCTACTTATAAAAATAGAAGAAAAAGGAAATTTCTATTTTGTGAATCTAAGGCTATTCTATTGATCTTCGTTCCTTGCTAGGGTTGCGTGTTGGATTGTGCTGAAATGATGGATGTTGTCTTAAAGAAAGGGGCGTGGTATAGCTATGGAGATCACAGGTTCGCTTTGCTTAGTTTCAGTTGAAATATGAATAATTTTAACATGCTTGTACTGGTATTAGTAACATAATTGAAGTGCATTGGGACATTTGATTGATTTAGTTGGTACTCTGAACTGAATGTCTGAATATGTCATCTATATGTGGTGGTTATTAGCTGTCTAGTTGAAGTATAATTTGATATTAATGGTCTATGGCATCATAAAAGAACTATCGAATGATGTAGACAATTTGTGACTTCCAAAGTCATACGCCCCCTCCTTCAATTCTGGTGAAGTCTGCAGCACTTGAGCTTAACACACAAAGTTGAAATAAAAATATGAACCCTGATGTTCTATTTCACTCATGTTATTAGCATGAAGCAATATTCACGTATGCTGGGAAGTGGACGAGAGTAATATAGTGATAATAGAGATGTGTTTAGAAGTATAAGCAAGCTTCTTGCTGACCTAATCTTTACAATGTGGAAACCTAGTCTTGCTTTTATGTTTCTCTCAAGTATCCCATTGTACTTGGTGTTCTAATGTAGGTTGGGACAAGGAAGAGACAGGGCATTACAGTACCTGAAAGAAAATCCTCTTCTCTCTGAAGAAATAGAGAAGGTACAGAACTCCCCTTCGTGTGATTTTGCAGCATGAATCTTGTATATGCACGAAGTGATGATGCTATCCACTGATGTTCCTATAATAGAGATCATTTGTTTTGGTACCTCATGAGGAGGAACTAATCTTGACAGAGTGCTCACTAAAACGAACAAATGAGTTGATCTTAATTGGCTTAAAGAAAAACCCGCCATGAAGTAAAACACCGATTTTCAGTTAGTTGTTACCCATGTTGCAGTAATTGCAGGAGTTCTTTTGGCTTATAGTTGTTCATTACTGCGAGGAACAATAAAGATAATAATACTGCCATTTTTAAGTATTTGTGCAGAAAGTTCGAGCTGCGGTGACAGAAGGCACTGGACAAGTAGGTTCTTATGTGAAGTCCTCATTCCAACAACCTGAACCAGATGACCAAGACGTGTTCCTAGAAATGCAATGAGACCAATCGAGATCAAGCTCTTTTGCTGTTTTTGAAGGGAGATCACTGCAAATGGTGAATGGATTGGAAGCCCAGGAAAACATAGATTCTCTTAATTGAGTTATTATAGATTCTCTTAATTGAGTTATTAGTTTCTGTATTTGTATCATTAGCTGTCTAATTTTTTGGGGGTGCAGTGGTCGAAATGAATATAAATTCTTATGTAACATTATCGATTGCAAACGAGTTCAGTTGCACGCTCTCTCTCTCTCTCTCTTGTAGAATCCTGTTTCCTGGGTGCTGAGAAAGGAAATGACCAAGCCTCGTATGAAGAAGTAGGTAAAAAAAGTATTATAATGAAGTTTCTTAATCAAGAATTTTTAAGCACAGATGAAACAAGAGAAGAATATGAATTACAGAATGTGGTTATGAGATCCACAGAATAAGCAGAGTTAAATTTGTAGTCTACTGGGCGAGAGCACTTGTGTTGTAAACAAGAAGGGCACCTCCTGCAAGGAGACCAACTAGGGTGACAGCCCAGATGGCCAAGCCAGTGGTACCCCCAACATAAACATCACCACTTGGAGACCAGTCATCCTCGTTGTAGATGGGGCTGTATCCATCCACATTTGCACCATATTTGTCCGCAAATTGGTACACACCCTTCCCCTGATGTTCATTTGAACAACCACTAAGTAGTATTATAACAATGGAGATAGTTTCATGCTACTTGCCCAATTCGTATTTTTAATCGTTGGATTTGAATATAATGAAATCAAAGAGTGTTAACAAATGAAATTGTTACATTATCTTGCTAAATTCAATAATTAAAAATATCAGTTGGGCAATAATTGACTGAATACATCTAATGAGCCAGCAATGAAAATGAGAGAAATGGCATATTAAAACTCACCTTAGGCTTCCTGCCGGAGGCATCGGTGCCGTTCCTCAAGGCCATGCCTCCGTTAATTCCTAATTCACAACAGTTAATTTAAGGGATTGTTACACTTTGCATCCTTGACTTATACCATATGTCGCTTTTGTCCCCTAAACTACAACGAGCTCCCGAAGTGTAGAGGAGCTAGTTTGCAATGTTTGTTTTTACCATTATGAGGGTTTAATTTCTTACGTTTTGTAATTTAAGGAGGTAAATGTGACAATGTACGAATAATAAAGGCACAAACCATAAGGCTTATCAGTCTTGATCTTCTTGCCACCACTGGCCTCAACTCTGAAAGTGGTGGTTCTGGCCAGCGACGGCAGCCCTCTCACGGTGGCTTTCTCCACATTGAACGAAGAAGGCTTTAGGCTCAGTGAGTTCATCACTGTTGCTGCCATCTCTTAACTGTTTTTATTTTTCTCTTCAAGTTAACTGCCACCACTGGGATATATAGTGTAGAACCAATTGCACAAAATCAGGAATTGGGCGATACCCATTTTGACACGTCGCACTACTCCTGTGGCTCAGTTGTGTATGGATATGATGTTTCATCCACATTATCAAAATTTTACAGGCACTCTTTTGAACACAACTTCTATTTGAGGCACACACGTTTTGGGTCTTGGTGCTATATCAATTAACTTGGTGTTCATATTATAATATTAAAATTTTATGATTTTTTTTTTACATCAATTTATGAAGAGAGAGTGGTGGAATAATTGTGAGGTTAGTGGTATAAGTGAAAGATCATATTTATAAATTTTTAATTTCATTTTTTATGGCCGTTTTCTCCACTAGTTGACCACTTATTATTTTATCCATTCATTCACCCCATTACCCCATTATTTCTACTTTATTGGCCCTTTTCTTTCATTTACATTATGGTTGTCCTTTACACTCATAATTAAGGGACATTCTCTTATCATGTCTTGTATAAATATTTTGTACAACAACATTAAATGCAAGAGGGAATTCTATTAGCCGGAGTGAGGTGGTCTTGTATTAGATCTTTGAACTCAATAATTAAGAGGTTGTTTGGCTAAACTTATTATAAAGAGTCCGTAGAGCTTATAAGATATTTTTGGAGTTTATAAATTTCTATATTTTATTTTACAAATAAGTTCCGAAAGTATTTGGATAAAATAAAACCTTATAGCTTATAAGATATTTTTGAAACTTATGAGTTTTTTGAAGTGGAATGATGACCAAAAAAAGAATTAATTTCATGTAAATAAATACTTTTTAAGATAGTAGAAATGTAATATTGAAAAAAATAAATATATTTATGTTATTTTATTTTTGAGCATTAAACAACTTATAAATTGTTTTAGAAAAAAGTTGGGGGAGTTTACTCTTTTTTGAGCTTATAAGCTGCCAACAACTTTTTTTTTTTGATCTTATAAGCTCCTTTACTAAAATAAAAACAAAATACCAAGCACTTTTAAAAGGTTTATAAGCTCTCAAATAGTTTGTATAATGTTTAAGGAGCTTATAATCTCAGTCAAGCACTCTCTAAGTCTACTTGAGTCATATAACACTACCAATTGTTATATCCTAGACGGAACAAGTTAAGAGGATTTTATTACGTGATCAATAAAAATTTTATCGCAGTAATCTTATATCTCCTTAAAAAGAGGGGTAATATTTGCGTCTTAGCCCGAAGAATTTTTGTTAATTGTCCATCGTACCATGACCAACAACTTGCAAATATTTTGAATATTCATACTATCTCATTTGATGAAACAAACTCATACGTGACACCTATACGTCAAGAGTCTTAGAAGTCTTCGAAAATATTTATACAACCCAAACAAAAAATAGTGGTGACGGATATATATAGTATATAATGTTTAAATTTTTGAAAATTACCTCTGGGAGTGGCGTACGCATTAGTTTCCACGACTTGTTTCCGACGATCAAGCATATTTGTATTGCTTGTGGGGTATATCTCATCTCACATTCTTGTGTGAACCCTACTCAAAAAAACTAGGCATGAGACTTGAGGCCGGAATTTTAAAAATGAAAAATTAGAAAGTTTGCGTGTGTGTGCGTGTGTGTGTGTGCGTGCAATAGAAATTAGAATACTTGTAAGGTTTGACTCAGCACCAACTCGGTATTTTGGTGCAGATTCAATCAAATCATTGACCAATTCCCAAAATAGCACCCTTTCTAACTTCATCATAAAAGAAGCAGATCCATTTTTACAAATTAAGTATTTTCATAAGTTAGGATTTATATCTTAATTGGAAATAATAAGAAATTCATCCCCCGCATATATACGATATCTTCATTCTTTTGAGTAATTTCCTAAGCGAATATTATTGGTTAACCATTGGGGTGGAATTTGAATTCGGCCGATAAAGTGGCACAAATGTGATGGCTAATCTATTAAAACTAACTTTTAGGCACATTCGATATGTAAAATAGGAATAGAATATAATTTAATTATGTGTATAAATTTTGATATTGAAGAATATTAATATTTATTAAATTTTTACTATGTATATATCAATGATTATCTCAATTTGCTTATTAAATTTATGCCAATATATATTTATAATAAAAATAAGATAAAACCTATATATTAAAAAAAATAATTGAGAAGAGAGCAAAAAATTGTTAGTGGGAGAGAGATGAGAGAAATAGAGAAGAGAGAGGAGAGAGAGAGAGAGAGAGAGAGAGAGAGATTAAGGTTACGTTTGAATGGGTTTAAAAAATATTTTTCGAGTCGTGTTTTTTATAATATGGGTTTTTTTAATCAAACACTTTAACATTTGTATGCAGTAATTAAAAGTATTTTAAAAAGTATTTTTATTTATAACTACTCTTGATAACTTCTATAAAAAAAAGCCACATTCTGGCTGCTAGTCTTTTTTGAAAAGTTTATCCAAATAAAAAAAAATTCATTAAAGTGCTTTTTTTTTCTTTTCAAAAAACTAGGTTTTTCCTCTACTAAACAAAAAAACTCATCCAAACGGACTGTAAAATATAATGAGAAATCAAAAGACACCCAAGTACCTACATAGTTATTACATGCACCTCTTCAATTGTAA
This sequence comes from Petrea volubilis, assembly GCA_026212405.1. Classification (NCBI taxonomy): domain Eukaryota; kingdom Viridiplantae; phylum Streptophyta; class Magnoliopsida; order Lamiales; family Verbenaceae; genus Petrea; species Petrea volubilis. Next base: position 8,824,774 of record CM047870.1, read on the forward strand.
ATTGTATATATATTATAACGTTTCAAAAAGTTCAACAAAATACTTTTCAAAAAAAAGGGATTTTTTTTAATTAATACCAAATGCCCCGCATTTTCCAAAAACACACAGCATTGAGTTTCTTTCCATTTTTTTTTTTAATTGTTGAAACCATTAGAGTTGTCCGGCGAAAAAATTTTAACTGAAATCATAGAATATATCTCTCAAGCTTACAGTTAGAACCACTTCAATTTCATGTTATTTCTTGGGCCAATTTTTTCCCAACCAAAAGTCACATGAAGAATCATCTTTTAGGGGTAAAACCATCCATCCTAAACTCGAATTGCACTTTAATCATTCAAAATTTGTATTATTATAATTTAATCCTTTAAATTTCATATTTTCATGCAAAACTGGCAGCCAAAGTATAACACCATAAGCTCCTGTCAATATTACAATTGCTATAGACTTCCTATAAAAGCCGAAAACTGAATTTTCTCACCTTGCAAAATCAATATATATATATATATATATATATATATATAATTAACCTTTCCCATAGGATTGAATCAATTCTTCATCTTGTTTTTTCGATAAGTAGGATTTGAATCAATTCAAGAGCACCTTATCATAACAATATTCCAATATAAACAAGTTGCAACAATCAAGGAATGCTATCATCAACGCTTATATATATATATATATATATATATTGCAAGTTGAGAAAATTCATTTTTGGTTATAGGTAGCGCACAATAACTACAAGAATGGTGTGAGCTTGCAACGCTATTCTCGCCAATTATGGAAGACCAATGTGAAAAAAAAAAAAAAAAGAAATTTCAAGGACTAAAGTGCAAGAGAATTGAAAACAAAAAATTGACCTAGATACTTTAATTACTGAATTTTGACTCCGGGTAAAATTCATCCATTGACGCTTAAGCTGGAAAATCAGCGGATCATTGCATTGTTGCAAATTAATCCAAATATCAACTACAGAAATTGAGAAAATGGTGAATGTAGCAATAGACAACATTCAGGATCCAAGGGAGCTGACTAACTATCAATAAAAGTCTAATGTATGGTTTAACAGTTAATCAACTAGCTACCCACTAACTAAAAATATCTACCGATCGAACTAATCAACTTACTAAAAGTATTTAGCCTAACTAAATTGTGCGTAAAAGCCACGTGCAATTTAACGGTTGACAATCATTTGGACGAGCATGTCTTTCGATTGACATTTATAGTGTTTCGAGTTATTGTATTAAAAAAAATTATAATTTTTAGAGATTTTTTAATCTTTTCTCAGCTTTGATTTTTTTGTTTTTTTGTTTTTTTGTTTTTTTGATGGAGGGGGGTAAGGGTGGAATTTTCAGACTCCCAAAATAATTCCACTCTTGCAAGTGACATTTTCATCATCCTTCCAAAGCATCACTGAAAAAATTTAGTAATGTTGAACCATTTCATGAATCAAAATATGTATATTTGTATTTGAAAACTTATTTCAATATAAATATATATTTTGATTATTAAATTACTGCAAAAATAATAGAATTTGACGTGGCACATCAATGAAACGAAGCTTAAATAAAAGGGTATTTATAATAAAATTTATCAATTCAAAATAAAATTAAATATACTTATTCTTTATACATTCTCCCAATCTATGGGAGGGCATCGGGTCGGATAATTGCGGGTTCGAGGTTTGCAAGTCGAGTATCGATATGTCGGATAGTTTAAATTGCTACTCGAATCCGACCCAAACTATATGGTTACCCAATTAATTAGATACCTAATCAGATTTGATTTTTTTTTTTTTCATTATTTCAAAATTAATACGTGAACGTTTAAATCAAAATAGTTCATTATTTAATGATTGACTTTTAAAAAATGTGTAGTTTTAAGCATGAGAATAAAATTTTAGGGAAGACAAGAAGTATGGCCGTCTATTAAAAATTTTAATTATTGGAGATTCGGGATCTCTACTAGCTACTACGAACAAGTCTTTGGTTTTAAAAGCTAAAACTCATATCTTAGTAGGGATAGAATTTTAAAAGGTAAAACCTATCTCTTGTAAGGGATTATGATTCTATACAAATTTAAATTCTCTATATATTTTTATTTTCTTTGTCTTTTGAAATTTTTGATTGGGTATTTGATCGGCCTCTTTGGGTAGAAAAATAAAATCCAAAATCCTACACACTTTAAAACTAGTCGGGTTTGGTATAACCCAAACCCGACTTTTAACACAAAATATCCCGTCCCGAAAGTACTTAAATCCGATCAAATCGAATCGAAACCGATTTACCTGATCCGAATACCCACCCCTATCCCAATTAATCAGCTACTAAAACATATTCCTCGTAAACACTTCTCTTAAAACACCCCAATACAGAACTTAGCACTCCTCCCCAGAAAAAACCTTGGTTCAATGGCGAAGGAAGGCTGTGAGATGGAGCCTGTGAACTCGTATTCTACCAATGTATAGTTATCAATTTACTTGATAATATTTTATAGCTTACTACGTAGTGATTTATTTACATTTGATAATCGAGTACTATGTAACAATTTGAGACGTAATCATTTATTTTTAATCCAAAGTGTTGATGTAATTGATAAATGTAATAGACGACGACGACTACTACTACTACTACTACTTATTATTATTATTATTATTATTATTATTTGTTTACACAACTTAAATATATAATTCATTTTTTTCATTACTAATTTTTGCACTATCAAAAATAGAAAAATAAATAAATTACAACTATCCCACTGGCAGCTTTGTTATATTAATCTACAGAATTCATTGTATCTGTAAGACATATAATTGTTCGATCTCAGCAATTGCTCAAAAACTATTATGAATATAAAAGTACTTTTAGAAAATATATTTTCTCGTACTGAGAACACCAAAAATCAAATCGTTTTTCATTTGATGCGTATGCAATTGACATTTTTTTCACGCAAACCATTATAAAAATATATTTTTTTGTTTCAACATAAAAGTCAAGAAAACTTATTTTCTATTTAGATTGAGAAAGACTTAATCTTATTACATGTCTTTATCATTTTGCCTGTCCGTGTACTGCGGGATTCAGAAAACAGTTGCTCTCAATTTGATTCGGAAAGAAAAACAAAAATCCTTCGCAGGCCCATCGCACCAATTAGTGGGATAAATATTTATTTAAGGTAAACTGACTCAATCCGGTAATTCAGTCATTGACAATATCAAATAAATACTGATAAGTTTACTGAACTTTCTTGTTTATTTATTTGTATTCGGCATTGTTTAAGTGCTTTTAGGCTATCATGTTTTCTTTGTAAAACTGCTATTGTATTATAATTATATTATCGAATAAATCCACCCACGTGAATATCGATTTTTAGATATTCTGGTCTATTGTTTTCCAACATATTTAATTAAATACAAATTTCACACTGCATCACATATATTTCACAATATCTCAATTTTAGTCTTTGAGTTAACTTCCGTTACGATTTTTTACGAGGAATGTTTGAGATTATCACGAAAATTCACAAATTATCGTGATGTAATACATCTAAGTTAAATATTTTTAAAAAAATAGTAGGATTACTGAAATTGAAGTAATTTGAAAGATATGGAATGTAATATAAGATATTCTTATTTAATGAGATTAAAATTGAACAAGACCTAATATATGAGACAAAAAATGATAATTTCCGAATCCGAAACCTTAATGCATATTAAAGAAATTGTTTAAGCTCAGAGAAACTTGGTCCCTTCCCTGAAAAACCTCACGATTAATTTCTTTAATGGGGGACTAAAAATCAACTATATTATTCAACCAAATGGCGAATAGGAACAAAGATACTGAAGATTGACGAGAAAACGGGCTATTTTCTGCGCTTTCACATAGGAGTATGGACATGTTTGGAAATCAAGAAAAAGAACAAAAAGAAAAGTGCCTTTTTTTTAAAAAAAATTCTGTTTGTTCTACTTCTTTTAAAAAAAATTAAAACAAGTTAAAAGTTTTAAACAGATTTCAGACTGTATTTTCCAATTTTTAATTATTTTTTTAAAATTCAATCACGATTTTTAACTTTCTCGTTCTAAACCCCGCTCATACTTCAATTTTTTTCCCCCCCCAATTTTTTCTACATTTTCATTTCTCCAAATGCAGTGTTTGTTCTTCAACAGGAATGTGGCGCGGGCCCACGGCCCGAATTATGGAAAGAGTTGGTCGTACTCCAAGGTTGACTTGTCGGGCTACGGCCTTTCGTCAAGTCTTCCAGCCATACTTGTCAAACGTTAAATGCCCCACGGTTACCAACTACCAAGTCTTCTTCGGTATATGCATAAATTTATATTCTCTTTCTTTTTTTCCCGTATTAGTATGAAATAATCCGCGTGATTTCTTGAAATGTGAAAGTTCCAACAGCCCACGCACATTTCTTGTTGTGACTTTTTGAAGATTTTTTTTTTTTTGCCTTTTTTCCTTTCTTTCAAAGATTCAGGAGTCTGATCCATATCCTCATTACTATTATTGCTTTTGTGTGGTCTGCATAAGCTGCCTGATTGCTCATAGATTTTTGTTTCTCAAAGATTCTTTTGCTTGGGGGGTTTTTCTCGGTTTTCAGGTGATTTTCTCATCTGGGCTCTGTTTAGTTTCTGTAATATCACTACTTTTATTGTTTACTTTTTGGGTGTTTGACTCAGTTTTAGAGATTGGTCTCTGGGTTCTTTGTATTTTATATCTTTTATGTATGATTGATGAACTTAATTTGTTAAGCATATGATCCTTACATCTCAAATTGCTCTGCTTTGTGGGCTTAGCTTTTCCCCCTCAATTGAGCAAGATTTCCTATCCTTCTCTTTGTGTGTGTGTGTGTGTGTGTGTGTGTGAATAATCCTATGTTTTTCAGATTTTGCTTTCAAGAGATGATATGAGTGTGAGTGATTGCAGATGTGGTGTTCAATAATAATTATGTCACCCACCTGCACCAGAAAATCACTCTATTTTGCCTTTTGTTATTATTTTCATACTATTCCATGTGCAAGTTCAGAAGGTCAAATGCTTGATTTCTTTGCCTTTCATGTGCCTGATCCTAACTCAGCATAATTTTTTTCTCTGTGTTCTTGGATCTTTCTATTTGAAATCAGTTATTCTACTCTGCTATTTATTTGAAATCAGTTATTTCATGTTCTCCTTGATTTAACCCTGCCTATTAGAAGAAACCAAGCAAGGCCCTGTAAAAGGTGTATTTTATTTCTAGTGGCTGAAGCATGTAGCAAATCTCATTCAGATATGTAAATTGTTCGCAAAAGACGATCAACAAATTACAAACGTTTCTTGAAAAGTTTGTAAATTGTTTATGTTACATTTATTTTTCTCCATCAGGAACAGAATTTTTCATTATTCCAAGCTCGTATAAATGCATTTACATGATCACACCATTGCCCTTTATCTGCTAAGACTAAATGTACAAGGTTCTTTTGAGTCATAACTATGATCTATTTTTGATTTATGGCAGCTTGTACATTCAGTTCCTTTTGAAGTAATCTGTCTGTAGCAGGACGAAGGTCACTGGTAAATCCCAGAGTTATGACCTGCCTATCTTTTTTATGCTGTAGAAGATTGCGTACGGCAAACAGACATACTGAGTTTGGAGATGGTAAACCTCAAAACCTAATCTACCATCACTCTTTCATTCTCTTGCCCTCCGCTTTTGCACCTACTATTTGTGCATATATCTTTAGGGATAATTACGCCTACACCCCGCAACCTTTGGTTTAAATACACCCCTAAGGTTCGCATAATTACAGAAAACACCCTTGCGGCACGAGAGGTTCTGTAATTATGCGAACCTCAGTGGGTCTAGATGTATTTACACCAAATCTCCGGGGAGTGTAAGTGTAATTACCCCATATGTTTATTATTCATATTTCTTTGGGTTGGGATTAATGAAGCTAAATTATGCACAGAGCTTTCACAGGCCCCCAATGTTACTCTTTACTCATACAGGGAGCTGAGAATTGCTACCAATGATTTTAGTCCAGCTAATAAAATTGGGGAAGGAGGATTTGGTTCTGTCTACAAGGTAACACAAACTCTCTCTCTTTCAGCTTTTATTGTAATAGACAAGAAAAATAAGTTAACTTTACAATTTAGAGCTGACATAAATCTCTTGGATGAGTAGGGAAAGCTTAAGAATGGGCAGATGGCTGCGATTAAGGTTCTCTCTTCTGAGTCGAGACAAGGAGTGAGAGAATTCTTGACAGAGATTAAAGTGATTTCCGACATAGAGCACGAAAATTTGGTGAAGCTCTATGGTTGCTGCGTGCAAGACAATCAGAGAATTCTTGTCTACAACTACCTGGAGAATAACAGCTTAGCACGAACACTTCTTGGTATTGCCTCTTGCCATGTCTTTTTCAATCTCAATCACTATTGTGTATCATTCTTCAGTCATTTTTAGTTGTACAATAAATTATGGGGTTAATTACAAAAAATCCCCAAGGTTCGGACCCTTTTCAAGTGTGGTATGAAAAATTACAATACCCCCTAATGTCTGGTCTTGTATTACATATTTCCCCTTAAATATGGGGTAGCTGTAACACTGAACTAGATACAAGGGAGTCTTTGTAATTTTCATACGACAGGGGTTTGTAAAAACAGGCCTAACCTCAAGGGTTTTCCGTAATCACCCCTAAATGATGAGTAAAAATTAATCTGGTAACCTGTGCTCACATAAGTAAAAATTGATCTGATGATCTTTATAATCCCCTCCAGGCGAAGGTCACAGCAATATCTACTTTAGCTGGAAAACCCGAGTTAAAATTTGCATTGGAGTGGCGAAGGGGCTTGCCTATCTTCACGAGGAAGTGAGACCACATATTATTCACCGGGACATCAAAGCTAGCAATATTCTTCTTGACAAAGATTTGACCCCAAAAATTTCAGATTTCGGTCTTGCCAAGCTCATCCCTCCAAACATGACTCATATCAGTACACGTGTTGCGGGAACTATGTAAGTTATAAAATCTTCTCCAACTTCTCAGAGCATGAAATTCTACCTTGTGGAAAACTTCATTTGTGTCTAGAAACTTCTCGGGGTTAGATTAAGATTTACTTTATGGATTTTCATGTATGTGGGATCATTTGCTTTCCAGCTTCCAATCAGTTCTCATCCTGTAAATTTGTTACTTGGAAAGATTGTGATTAAAACGATGTTCGATTTTGTGTATTATTGTCAAGATCGTATTGTGATCCATACTGGCAGTCATTCAATATGGTATAAGGGTCAGGCTGAACGGGAGATGATGGGTTCAAATCTAACCACCACCCATCTATGTAAAAGAGAAGATATGAGGCTTGATAATATAGAATGCCACTGTCTTGTTTCTTTTTCTACATCTGAAAGTGTGGATTAACCAACTCAAATCTGTGTTGCTATTGCAGAGGTTATTTGGCACCAGAATATGCAATAAGAGGTCAGCTGACACGGCGGTCTGATATTTACAGTTTCGGTGTTCTTCTTATTGAAATAGTCACTGGGAGATGCAACACTAATACAAGATTACCAATAGACGAACAATATCTTCTCGAAAGGGTATGCATTTTGCTAGAAACCACCTACATGCATGGATTAACATTTTTAAGACAAGTTATTAAAAGACTTAAAAATTTGTTTATTTTTGTGCAGACATGGCAACTCTATGAGAGAAAGGAGCTCGTTGCCCTGGTGGATACAGCTCTTAATGGAGATTTCGATGCTGAAGAGGCCTGCAGATTCTTAAAGATTGGCTTACTCTGCACTCAGGACTCTACCAATCTTCGACCCTCCATGTCCACTGTTGTTCGAATGCTCACCGGCCAGAAACATGTTGATGACGATAAAATAACGAAACCAGGATTAATATCCGACTTCATGGACTTGAAGATTAAAAGCTTACCCAAAACGAAGCCGGACATTAATCCTATTACATCTTCGAATTACAACTCGTCGGGATCCAATACTTTGGACCATACAACATGGACCTCAGCGCCTTCTTCTCAGGCTACCATGACATTTACTGCAGTATATGATAGGAGCATGTGAAGAAATTGAGTTTTTGCCATGGATATAGAGGGATTTTTCAAAAAAAAAATTTGTTAAATATTTATATGGTTGATTTTCTTGTATAAATTGAGGCTGGCATTGTCTAAATTGTTTTTGCTGCCTTTTCTTTGTTTCTTTAGTTCTCTCTGGTTTTGTCTAAAGCTTGCCCTTTTATATTTGTTACTTATCCTTAAAAAATCACGAAGTGGAATACTATGTAAATGCAGTTATTTTGTCAAATGATGATTGACTTAATAAATATGAGCAATGGATTGTGTATTTTCCGAATCATCTGCTACAAAATGGTGCTACTATCTTTTCCTCCATTCACCGTGTATTGATGAGCGATTAAAATAGGGAAAGAGAATCTTTTTAAAAAATTTCATATAATAAGTTTTTCTCTTTCCCTATCTTAACCGCTCACCAATACACGTGGCGTGTGTTGGTGAATGGAGAAAAAGATGTAACACCGTTTTGTAGCAGAGGATCCGAACTAAATTAAACTAGAACCAGCTAAATAAATTAAAAGATTAATGCCACTTGGTCCCTCAAACTGTGCTTCTAGTGTTATGTGGCCCCTTCAATTTTCAAAATAGACATTTCACCCCTTCATCTGCTAATTACAAGATAATTAATAGAAATTTGACCTCACGTGGTCATTTACCCTTTGATCTTTCATAGAGAAGGATGCCTTTCAATTTCTTTATGAAAAATAAATTGGGTATAATAGATAAATAGACATGAAATAATAAAATTTACTAGATAAGAAATAAACCTCTTTAAATTCGTTTTATTGAATTAAAGATAAAAGGGACTGAAGCACACATATTTTAAAGAAAATATAAAGGGGTAAAATTGTTATATAATATCAAATTTCTTTTAGTGAATATGAACAATTATTACATGTATCAGGTTTTAGGTCTTACATATTCATTAATTAAATGGTTTAAAATTGTGCCACATATTTAAATTATTTAAAAGTATCTATTAGAGAAAGAGTATTGCAAAATATTAATCATTTGTAGGGACGGCGCTATATGGAAAGTTGAAGAGAGCGAGCGCCAACTCAAACATTTAAAAAAAAAAACCAATATATATATATATAAATTAAACACACACACACACACACACACACACAAGCTCAATTCTCATTGTTTTATTAAGAGATTAACTAAAGTACCCATTAATTTATAAAACATTGTTTATATTATTTTGAATAATAAATAAACCATCACTCTAATATGCATATTTCTTTCATTTTGATATTCACCTATTGATGGAAAACATATGAAAATATTATAAATAAATAAATAAAAATTAAATATAAAAATAATTGAGTACAAAAACAAAATATAGTATAATCCAAAAAATGTATATTTTATTAGACAAATAAAAAGTTGAACATAAGTACTTTTTAAACATTCATATCACCTAATAGAGTTTCGATCAAGCTATCTAGTTCATACGTCTAACTCTGAAAAAAAATAATAATAACAAGAATAAGCAATATTTATATAGAAGAAAATAAAGTGCATGCGTTAATTTGTTTTTTGGATTTTGAATTTTTTTTTTCTCTCGTTCATGGCTACTAAAAAGTCGAGAAAATAATTTGGCTTTTTACTTTAGGTTGTGGTTGTTGTTCCGTCAAATTGAAAATAAGATGAATGAACGATGATGTAGAGTAATTTTAGACAATAAATCAAATTAAATGATCTTTAAAAAGTAAGAGGGTATTTTAGTCAAATATCGAAAACTAGATATTGAAGGGGAGTGTCAACATTAAAACTTGAGGTGTTAATATCATTTCCCTATATATATATATATATATATATATATATAATGCTGCCCCCCTCAAAATGGCAAATTCATCTTTCTATAATAGATGAAATTGGTATCCTCATTATAATAGTTTCAAATAATAGAAAGGTCAGCCGTTGCCAACAACAACGAAAATAATAGTTTATAATTTTTTAATAGCATTATTTCTATAAAATGCGCATAAAAGAATTCCAATTGTGCAGCGAAACAACCCACAAACTCCCTTCTATTCATAATTATTGTTTTCAATAACTCCCTACTTATAATTAATTAAGACATTAAGGTTTCTATAGAGGTCAGCTAATAATTAATTAGCTCTATCGCTTTCGATTTAATGGTTCAAAGGAATATTAAACATCCATTAACATTCATTATCACAACATACCACCATTCTTTTTGTAAATAACACATGACAAATTATTCAAATAGGCGGGCCGTTGACACAGATTTTGAGAGCTAGTATGTGGTAAATTGATTAATTTGATTGGGCATGCAGTGTTAAATATTTGTTACATTTGCTATATTTCATTTAGCACTTGAACATTTTTAATTTTGATTGACTAAGTTGAGAACTGCTATACTTAAAAAAAATAAAATAATGAGAAATGCTAAGTAGTATTACATAATAAGATGGCCTATTATTATACAATAAATTCGAGACTTACACAAGTTTCATTTTGATTTCTGTCACCCATTGTCTGATTCGAAACACTTCCCCCTCCCCCCCAAACAAACACACACACACACACACACATATATATATATATATATATATATATTTAAGATACGATCAATTTGGGTTACCTTATAAATGTCAATCGGAAAGACCCCCCCCAAACACAAAGGAAAAAGAGGAAGAGGACAAGAGGGTTCAAACTCAAAACCTCATTGTTACCAAATTCAAACTCCTATCACTCAACTCCAATCCCGGTGGCTCTTTCCCCACAGTTACTTGCTGCTTAGGATCTTGTTTGCTTTTTATTTATTGGTGTTTTGGCAAGTTAATAAGTTATTTAAAATATTAATAAAATATTTGAAAGGTTGTAAGATATTTCAAAGTATCTAGTTAAATTTTTAAGAGAAAAGTTTATAAGGTATTATCTTTTGGTTCCATTTTTTTTTACCTTAAATGAAGACTTTATAACTTAAATTTAAAATTTTACTGATGCCAGTCATATAATTGTCGTTGCTAGTCTTTATAAACCTTGTAATTTTATTATGTCTGTACACTTCAAGAGGTTATGTATATAATAGAAAAAAAATTCAAAAATTTAAAAAATAGTTTATAAGATAAAGAATTTATAAATCTCTAACGTATATATAATTTTCAAAAAAATATACAGAAAGTGTTTAATATTTTAAATATTAAATTAATGTAATATAAAATTTATTTATCACATGGCATCCCTTCATATGTTCAAGCCAACAATATATGGTCCAAATGCGGGGTTGGACTACAAGTCCTTGACAAGTGCCATACCATGAGAAGCAGACCCCTAGGAACTTAAAGGCTTCCGGGGCAAGGTGAATGTTGAAGGCATTCCTCTATCGAGGAGCCACCTTGAGAGTAGCCCTATATGACCTATCCACCGGAGAAATGCCATTCAAGAAAGCTTCTGGAGAGGACACCTCTATCTAGTGAATCCTTATCGCCGCTTACCACTTAATCACCTAATGGTTTGCACATGAATATTCATTTAAAAGGTCCATCAATGGTCAAATCCTCATTAATGAGAGTTACATCCACGCATATCAATTATTATATAGTAAAATTTTTAAAAGAATTGTTCGATACGACACTTTTAATGATTGCCATATAAGATATTTCTTACTTTAAATTCATACTGCCATTCATTTAATGCTAAAGTATGACACGTTATGCCCTAACAAATTTCTCGAAATGATATCCTTTAAAATGTCATTTTGCCTTCAAGGGCCACTAAAAGGTATTAACCAATTAGGTTTCGACATGTCATCAAAGCTCCCCTTAAAAATATGTCATCATTCAAAGGGGCTAGTAAGAACATTTACTCCATCAACATTTTGATATATTCTCCTCGATATTATCCTTTCTTCTCAAGTTTCCCCATTAAAGAGTCGGAGAGCCTTAATTAAAACCTAATTCCAACTAGTTTATATTTGTTCACTCTTGTGCAGGAGGAACAATCTTCTCCAGTCTCTTCCCTTTGATTATGAAGCTTCCCATGTTCAGATTGCAAACACACTTGTAATCCAATTTTAGTGTTTTAGAGCTTCAAAATACCAATATTTGTTGTATCATGTGACTATTTTTTATTTCACTTTAAACAAATTCAAATTATTATTTGTTTTTGCACATGAAAAATAAGTATTCATTGGTCCTGACTTGAGAGCAACTAACAGACATTTACGATTTTGTAGATATGTTCATAATATAATGTATTGAGTGGCTGTATGAAAATTATTTGTCCATTTAATTCAATTTTGTAATTATTTTTAATTTATTCCACCAAAATTATAACATCGCCTTTAACATATGATATTCATTCAATCACCGGTACGATGCAACAAGTGTAATAAAATACATTATTCTTTAGTTTGGACGGATAATAGTTGGTACTTTTCTTTTGAATATCTATAAGGCTTGTTCGGACACATTTGTTCAAAAGAAACGTCATTATTTATTTATTTTTTGTTTCAAAAAACATGCTTCAATGAGAAAAATCAGTTATTTGGTTTGGTTTTATTAGAGAAGTATAAATCAGAGAAAAAAATTCATATATGATTTAAAAATATATATATATATATATATATTTCCATCCAAACGCAAAAGTCAAAATAACTTAGTTCTGAGAAGAAGGTTTACCATAAAAAAACATAGAACCCGACAATTTTTTTTCTTTTTAGTTCAACATATTTAAAGGTGCATAGATTCATAAAAATAGAGATGTGAAGCACTGAAAAAAACAAAAGGTTAAAAAGAAGTAAGAAAACTGTGCCTGCTAAAAATACAAGAGAACACAAAAAGAAACAGGTCTGAAAAAACAGAACCGGATGTGGGTCCCGTCCAATCAAACAAATAATCAGTCTATTTATGCCCTAATCCACACATACTAAGATTAAATTCCCTCTCTCTCTCATCAAATACTTCGTCCTTTATCTCTCATCATCACTGCTTATCTCACTCTTCATGACACTTTTTGAGACTTTTTCAACCTCCTCTTTCACTTTCTTTTTTTTTTCACAGCCACAGGCATTCCCTGAAAAAGCAAATAAAAGCCTAGGGTTCCTACCTTTTTCTCCCATTAACCATACATTGACAAGGAATTCTCAGCAATACTAGCTGAGATTTTTCGCACTTCTTGGTTCTTTACTCTGAACTTGGCGTATTTTATTGTAATTTTTGTTCGTGCAATTTGGTGGGTTTTTCGCTCGTTCTTTCCTGGGCATTTTTTTTCGGAATTTTTCTGGGAGGGGGGCTGTTGGGGTCAAAAAAAGTCAAAATGTTGGGTGTTCATTTATGGTTTTTTGCTTTTTGGAAGACGTACATGTGAAGCAATGAATAGTGTTTTGGTTTCAGTTCCTACTGATTTCCGAACTGAAAGCATCAGTCCTGGCTTTTAACTGTGTTGAGAAGAGATATTCTGGATCTCTTGTGCTATTGTTTTATGCCACTTGTATGCTTGGCTGTGGATTCACAATTTGGACAACTTTTAGTGACTGAAAAAGTGGAAATTGAGTTAGATTTAAGACTTGCTTTATAGATTATAAGATGCCAAGGTAGAAACTCATTGCAGCTCTTCTAGACGTCATTATTGCAGGATTTTTCGAATGTGGACGCGAAACTAAGTTTTGTCATATGGGATTTGGTAGTTGCAGTTAAATTTACTGTTTTTTAGACAGTATTTTAAGGTGTTGTTAGGTGATGGAGGATATTGGACTGTTCAACCAAGGGTTGAAATGGTTGCAATCGAAGGACTGTTATTCCGTAGCAAAGACAGCGGTGAGCTGTTTAAGGGACAAGATTGGAATTTTCATGGAGCAGCATTGGCCGATGGTTTGTGGTGGGTGTGCAAAACTTGGGAGAGGTCTGCTGCTCTTGTTGGTTTATTGGAAAAAGTGTTTTCTTTCAGGATTTCAGTCATTTATTGGGCTGGGATCAGCGGCTCTGCTTGTCATTATGTGGAGTTGCTTCCTAAGCTTGACATCAATGTCATGTCTTCTATATGTGCTTCTTAGTATGGTAAGCCTCCCAATCTTACTAAATATGTGCAGTGTCTATATTTTGCTGTTCGACTTAGTTTTGTGCTGCTTATTTATTGGAATTCCGAGATCTTCTTTAATTTACAAACACTAAGGTCGAATTTTCTTGATCTTGATTCCGTGGATCTGATATTATCGATGAGGAAAAGTTTTATATGAGTTTTGGGTAATATAGGATGAAACGTGATCTAGAATCAGAGACTCAGAAATTTCATTTCTTTAGTTAGTTGCTGGTGACTTCAAATGATTCAATGGAAAGATAGGCATCCTTACCCACTCATCGGCGACCCCCAATCCGGTGATAGATAAATCAATCAATAAATAAAAATTGCTCGAGCAATTATTAGAAGTGTTAGAAATCTATTCCATATGCATACTTTATTTTTACTCACTTAAAGATAGTTTGGATTCATGGTGTTTATGATAGAGGGTGTGGTTCACTTCTGTTTCATGGCATGTTAGGGATTTTCTGCCAATACCCACCTTTTGCTTTTTAGAGGTTTAAGTGATCCCAGGGAGTAACATAAAAATATACAGAACTCTGGAACATGACCTTCATAGCAAATGATCCAAATAAGAGCATTTACTTAAGTACCTGTTATTCCCCACTTGCTATCCAGATGGAGAGCACTGATATTGAAACTTTATCATTGATACACACCCACCTATAACCATGTTAAAGTGGACTCCCCACCCCCAAAGATTGTTCTTGGATGTACGAATACCCCATTTAAAAATTAAATATATGTGAAAAGAAATGTTCCCATAAAAAATGTACCAGATAGCTTTCTCAATTTGAATTTGACGAGGAAAGGCTGATTCTGCCAAGTAGAATTTTCATCTTAGAAGATCAATCCAATTTAGTTATTCTGATTATGGGAAAAGAATCAAGGATAACATCTCAGCATAAATATGAGCTATATATTGGAACTAGGAACAAGTTATATCTTGTTGGTCTTTGATCGATTTGAGTTATGACTTGGGTGAATTCCAATCCTTCTATTACTAGTCCATGATGCCTTTTTGACTGTGCAAGTTTTCGTCTAACAAAACTTACTTGCTCTGAAGAAATTTATACAGATGTCGTCGTTTCCTTCATTATCTGCCTTGCGTTAATAAATTCTACCTTTAACAGCTAATATGAATACCAAAGTACCGCATCTGTGGTACATGCCCTGTTAGAAGATCTAATAGAATATTTGGTAGGTTAGCATATTATGGTAGGGTTAGGATTCCTATATCAATTAGGATTCTAACATTATTTTGTTACCTTATTTTTAGTTTGTTTAGAACTCTTGTATTCTTCTATTCCCATCTCTATATAAAAGAGATAGGAGACTATGAATAAGATACGAACATATTTTTTCTCTTACAACATGGTATCAGAGCAGGTTCGAAAGAAGAAGAAAAAAAAAAAAAAAGGCGGTTCCAACCTGCCCTCCAAATTTTTTTTTTCTCCTTTTTTTCTATCTCCGCCACTCCCTGACGTCGCCGCCCGTCGTTGCCGGCGGTGATCATTTATCTCCTCCATCAGATCTCCGATCTATTAACTCTTCCCTCTCCTCTCTTTATTGAAAAAAAAAAAAAAAACCGAAAAAAAAAAGTTCAGAAACCCTAAGCTGTTTTTGAAGGCTGCATCCCACCCTCCCAAACCCTAGATCCGCCGCCGCGTGCCTCACCGGAACACCTCCCTCCGGCGCTGTGCCCTCTTCTTCCTCGTGCGTTCTCTCTTCACTCCCTACTTCTGCGCTGCCCCCCTGTGCTCTCGTTTTGTGCTGCTCGCGCACTGCCCAGCAGTGCCCTCTTTTCTCTTTCATCATGTGCGCCCAGCCGCGCTCTCTTTTCTCCTTCCTCATGCGCCGCCCAGCAGCGCCCTCTTTTCTCTTTCATCGCGCGCGCCCAGCCGTGCTCTCTTTTCTCCTTCCTCGTGCGCCGCCCAGCAGCGCCCTCTTTTCTCTTTCATCGTGTGCGCCCAACCGCACTCTCTTTTCTCTTTGTGTGGGTATCATATTTACCTCACACTTCTCATGGCTTTATCTCTATTTCTCGTGATTTATAAACTACTTTCACAATTTACTCGTGCTCTTTCTCAATCTATCTTGGTGTTTCAAGCTTTCAGAATTTTCAGCTTGAGGGGGAGGAATGCAATATTTAATATGCTAGGATATTTTTTCAATTTGTTAGAATTATTTTTATGTCTTTCATTGTTGTTTTTCTTTTTAGCAAGCTGTGTATGTTTCTTAAGCATACTCCAGCTTGAGGGGGAGTGTTAGAAGATCTAATAGAATATTTGGTAGGTTAGCATATTATGGTAGGGTTAGGATTCCTATATCAATTAGGATTCTAACATTATTTTGTTACCTTATTTTTAGTTTGTTTAAAACTCTTGTATTCTTCTATTCCCATCTCTATATAAAGGAGATAGGAGACTATGAATAAGATACGAACATATTTTTTCTCTTCTAACATGCCCCAATAATGATCATTATGATTGTTTGACATGATCTGGATTTGGATATCCTATTTGAATAGACTTCAATTGGTTTCTGCATGTGTTTGTTCTCTTGCTCTTGGTTGACGTTTGTAATAATTTTCAACATAAGTTAGTCACTTCAAAGTCTCTGAGGCTTTCTCCAGCACTAACTTTTTATAACTCACAAGTTGTTCGAATTGTGTTTTCAGGGTGCGGCTGGGGTTGCTGTTCAGTACTTAGGCTATGGTCCAGGATTTTTTATTGTGGGGCCGTTTTCCATTTTAATCTTGTGGATGTATGCTAACTTTTGGATAACGGGTACCTTGTTCATAGTTGGTGGTATGCCTTGATTCTCTTCATTAGTTTGAACTCAGTAATGATGGCATTATATGCTTATCCTTTTCATTTTTAGCTACTCTACTTCAGCTTTGTTCCAACTCAAATTTGTTTCTTGTAAGAATTAGGATTTAGGAGGACTCGGCTAGTTTTTGCTTTCCGGGGAATAGTCTCTATTAGATCAATCCGTTCATTCTCAACACCTCACTTAACGTCAATCCTGTTTTCAATGATGAAATTAGGGAGTTATCTTCGATTTGTGAGCTGTCTTTTATTTGGCTACTCTCTTTAAGTAGGGGGGAATTTTTCAGTTGATTACTTTTCCTTTCCTGGAGATGCGTGGGATGGATTGTAGGGTTCCCAAGACATGTTTCCCCTTCCTTTTACCTTTTTCCAATTGCTCGGCATCTTCTTGCTGAACATGCTAATATGAGCATAATTTTGGGAATGCAGGCTATCTGTTTTCATTAAATCATGCACGGCTGGTGGTGATTATGGCAACCTTATATGCTATGTATTGTGTCAAAATTCGAGTAGGATGGCTTGGAGTGTTTCTCTCGATTAACCTTGCGTTCCTGTCAAATGATGTGTTGAACTGCTTGATCAAATGGTGTGATAATTTGAGTGAAAGCACTCACTTTGAGGAGCACAAAGAGTCTGAGTCATTCGTAGAAGATGATTTCCCCACGGAGTGTGAATACTCTGCCCCTGCTGAGGTAGAAGGAGAAGAAGAAGAGAAGTTGCACTCATGTAAATCAGCAAGCAAACCTGCTAGTCCTTCATCTTTTGTGGAAAAGCCAAAAGAATCTGCTGCTAAAAAAGTGGTTAGAGAAGATGTGAATTCCATAGCTGAGATGGAGAGGATTTTAAACAGTGACAATCACTACGAAGCCCTTGGGTTTCCCCGCCAAAAGAAAATCGATGTTGTGTTATTGAAGAAGGAATACCATAAAAAGGTTTGCTAGCCTGATATTTGCATTGTGAATAATTTATATGTAATTACCTCGTGCGTATGTTGGTAAAAATATAATTTCTTGAAATTCCGTATCGCTAATTTTAGTCGTGATTTCTTTGAATTTCATTTGCATTTTAATGAGGTATAAGACGGGGACTTTTAGTATACTGTTCCACTTCTCTCTATGCTAAGGGGATGCATTTGTTGTTGACCTTTAATAGGTTACGCACAATAATACTGTTTTTCACATGATTTGGTAGTACAAATTTTATTTGTATACACGAAAATGGGGGTTTTGTTTGGAGTTTACTGGAGGAAATATATGTGAGCGGGGGGTTACATAAGATTTCAACCAGAGAAGAGAAAGGAAGATAACCCATCCTATCTGAGTTTTACTTCTGTTTTTCACATTCAAGGTGACAGAATTTGCATTCTTCATTGATTATCATCCTTTACTCTGTAAAAAATTTAAATGTACCCTAAATGTTGGTGTGAGGTTTTATCTTTTTTACTTTCAAAGTATCTGACAAACTGGAGACAATGAGGGCTCATGAGGTGACTTTGTGAGGGCCAAACTAGAAAAATTATATATTTTACTCTCTTTCAAACTCTATTGTGTTCTGCTTGTGGAAGACAAGGATGAGATTACATTTGATTTAACCTGCTGTAGCTCCTTTCTTTTTAAGAAAACGATCTAAAAGAATTTCCCTTCAGAAGTTTGAGTGTTACAGTTCTCTGCTTTGTTATAAACTTTTAAAGATACAGTATCATTCTGGTTTTATGACCCCAGGATTTATGGAACTTGCGTGTATATCAAAGTCACTAAAGTTAGGTTGGGTGCTAAATAAATAATCCTAACCTGTGAAATGTCTTTCCCTGCTATTTACCCAGTATTTACAAGTGTGTGGACTAGCTCATAATGTCAGATTAGTTGAGAATGTGTACGGAACTGCAATTTGGTATTAACTTTAGGAGTGTGTACTGGATGTATTTAAAAAATATGGCATCAGTGTTTTCTGAAAAGTACTTATGAGTATCTTTTCTCTATTAAACTCTGTTGTTTGCATTGTTTAGGCCATGCTTGTGCACCCTGACAAAAATATGGGAAGTCCGCTGGCAAGTGAATCATTTAAGAAACTTCAATGTGCATATGAAGTAAGTATTTTTCAGATTTTTTAAGCTACTTGAAACAGAATTGTGGCTACATCCAATGGCTGCTCATGTTGGTATTAATGCCAGGTTCTTTCTGATGCTGTAAAGAAGAGGGACTATGATGAGCAGCTCAGAAAAGAAGAATCTAAGTGTGTATTGCAGAAATCAGCTAGCACTTCTTATCAGGTAAAAAAAATAAGAAGCACACAAGTTTATTTATTTCTTTATTCATGTTTTGCACAGATCTCACCAAAATGAAGCCCACAAGTTTATTGTAGCTGTAGATCTTAGAAAAGGAAACAATTATTAGAGCAGTTATACATGAGAAGTTTTTGAGATGTGTACACTCATGGTTTTAAATTTCAAATATTCTGGAGTCCAAAACTTGTATTGTTAACCTGCATTGTTTGTTCTTTTAACCTGTGTAATTATTGTTTGTAAAGACAGTAATATGTGTGACTATCAAAGGTCTGATTCTTTTATTTGATTTAGTTTTTGAACCAACAGAGGGGATGTCTTTTATGGAGTCTTATTTTCGCATGTGATTGTTGTCTGGTTCTTGACGGTATTGAAACATGGCTACTTTGCGTTATCACATGGCTAGAAATGAAATGATCTTATATTCATGATACAGAGTACTACTGACTTTTGCTCTGAGGAATCAAGGCGCATACAGTGCACAAAGTGTGGAAATTCGCACATCTGGGTTTGTACAAATAGAACCAAGGCCAAGGCAAGATGGTGTCAGGTTTGGCTACCCTCTGATAATAATAGAATGTTTGTCTTTTGCTTGATATGCATACCAATTGATTATGATTTTCTGGATACAGGATTGCTGTCAGTATCATCAAGCTAAAGATGGTGATGGATGGGTAGAGTACAAAGGCTCACTTGTGTTTGATCGGCCTCAAAAGGTTTATTTCATAAATCAATTCTGTATACTTCTCGCTGTATGGTACATTTAAAATTAAATCATGCTGTAGACATCTTGTAATGTATACGAATATCTGATTACTTGTATTACATTCCTTGTTTGTTAGTCCCATGGGGTGAAATTGTCTTAATGATGTTCCTTAAATCATTTCCTGAGGCATAGGCATGCTTACTAAGAACTTACATGCTGTAGGGTTGCTAAGGAAGTTTATTCTGTACCTCCACTTTTTTCTTTTTTGGCATTAGCAAGACTCGCACTTTGAGGGAAATGGATGTTCATATTTCCCTTTTTTCATTTCTGTTTATCTGATATTTAAAGAAAGCCAGATTGCTGTGTTGTTTCTTTGTGCTCTCGAGATTCATGATACTACATTGTTTATGCATTCTTTCTGATGTAATTTCTGTAGTGTGTTCGGCAAATATATATTGTTTCTTATTATTATTTTTTTAAACTTAATTTCTGTGAGAATTTCTTTAAGGTCTCTGTCACTCTCTCTTGTTGAGTTCCTAAAAAGTATATCATCTATCATATGCAGGTGGAAATACCCCGTGCTTTTGTATGTGCTGAAAGCAGGATTTTTGATGTGTCGGAGTGGGCTATATGTCAGGTTAGTCTGTAAATTCTTGTGACCATGTCATCTATACTGTGCTGAGAAAGATATTGTGTTGAAGATTAACTCAATGAAACTATTAGCTGTTTTCTGCAGTTTTCAGTCTCACTTTGTGTTTCTATTTTGGTTTTGACCTGACCATGGCATTAGTGATGATAATTTATTGCTCTTATAGAAGTTCTGTGATCTAATTGTTATAGGAGTCATGCATTTTTCTTCTGATGATTTTGATTTGTAGGCTCTATCTGTTGAAACTGGATTTTTGAATGTAAAAAGAAAAGGATTTCTGGTTCTTTACTGGAGGGGATGCTAAGAGGAACCATAAAGAAATTCATTTATCTTTGATGCCATTCATTGGAGGGGTTCCTTTTTGGTGTTATTTTGCTGGGAGTAGAAGAGAGAGAGAGACGACTGCTTAATTTTCTAAGGCAGTGCTATGTTGAAATCTCATCTATTCGGGAGTAAATCTATGTATTGTTACTATCTTGTGTCTTTGCGTAGATTCACAGTTGACCTGTGTGACTATGAGAAGTTGAATGATGATTCAGAAAATAAACAGTAATAGGTAAGTGGAGTTTTCTCTGCTATGGACATGATAGTCTAGGTACATCATTATAATCCCAAAGCTTCGTCCTTTGCTGGCATATTTGTCTACCCAAAAATAATGACCATTTGTGCTAGCTCCTGTAAAATTCAATTAAATGGCCAGACTGTTGCATCTGATCAACAACTTGATTTAGTTATCAACTTGATTTAGTGATCCTGACAAAATAAACAAATTGATTCAGTGACTGCTGATTTCTATCAGTTTTGCTGTTGTACTTTTGTGTCTTGACATGAAATACATGGAAAGCCATCCTCTCTTTGCTAAGATTAAAGGAGCTCTAACTTGTGTGAGTGCAGGGAATGGCCTGTAGACCAAACACCCACAGGCCCAGTTTCCATGTAAACATGGTTGGGTTGGAGAAGTCGAGTCAGAGGTCCAACTCAAGCAGGTATCCATGGGATTTGGATGCCGAGATGATGGATGAAGAGGATGAATTCGAAATGTGGCTCCAGCAAGCTCTTGCATCTGGACTATTTTGCGAAACTTCCAAGCGCAGGAAAAGCTGGAGTCCTTTCAGGCTGGCTCAGAAAAAGAAACAGTGGCGGAGAGCATCATAGAAGATGATTTTGCGAGTATATTTATGGTATCAAATTTCTTCCACCACTGCTGAAAACACAGCCATATTGGGTAACATATACCAGGACGAGATCATTTTGCTCTCTTGCGCTAGAAACTTGCGAGCTGACGAGAATGTTGGAGGTGGATTGAAGGATGTAAAAACTACTTGTTTTACACGGGTGGTTCTGTAGATAATGCCAGATTCTTCTAGTTTTTCCTCTGTTACATTTCAGTTTCTGCTCCCATCCTTAAGCTTAAGATCAAATTGAGAGTAGTAGCAATGCTGATGCCGCATGTGTAAATTAATTGATAAGGTTTAAGCACCCAAGCAGATGAAATAAAGTGAGAGAAAGAATTGAATTCTTCGGCAATTTATTGTCATTTAGGACACTGGTGAAATTCGCAAGTCATCGTCCGAAAAAGCATATTATTCTGTGGTTTTATCACTATCTTAAAGGCAAAAATTAGCTACAGCGGTTTCTGGTTGAAGGTTTTAGAGGATCTCTAAATCTGCTGGAATGGCAGTCTTCCATTTCACAGTTCTCTCACAATATGCGTTATTCTACATTCAGTAAAACCAACACAGCTATACACAACTCAAAATTGTGGATAACCTATGCAAGACTATTGATTGGTAGAACTCATGATCTGTGTCCAGTAACAAATCTTTTGATTCCAACTAAGTCAGGTAGGTACTTTAGACTGTAGAAGCTGCCCTTCATCTTAGTATCAATGTAATCCACAAGAAATTTACTCTGTTTTGCCATTCGTCTGCAACAAGAAAGTGAATGAAATATGAAACGAGTTGCACACAAGCTCAACAGAAATCTGCCCAAATAAATACATCTAGTCAACACTTATTTACAAACTCAAGCATAGTTGTATACAAAAATTATAGTAGTTTTCGAGCAAATTGAGAACATTAACATTTGATTCGGAAATAGATATTCAGCAAACACCTATTCCCTATTACGCCAGCCATTGTATGTGTTTGTGGTCATATAAAAATTGACAGCAGATGAAGTTGGTCCTTGCCCCTTCCAATATTTGATGAACCCAGCACAACTTGCTTTCCCGCCCAAATCCATTATAGAATTACATTTAAAGTAATTGTTCTTATGGTAGGGATAAATAGATGTTCTAGTCCACAAGAGAACATAATGCATCTCATACATCCTCTTTTGCTGGATCAAACAATGTTTCCCCATGATATTCTTGTTTTAACTCTACCGTAATAGATACAGCGTCACAAACATGCACATTATATCCTCTTTCAGTAATTTATTGGACCTTTCAGACTAGAAATGGAGGATATCTAACCAATTTTTGACACACAGGTGAGTTCATTAGCTTTCTTAATAGGACAATCATAACCTTATTTGAAATGGGGTTGAACTGTAGTAAGGTCTGCAGCCTTTTTGACACCAGAATAATCAGTAAGGCATTGAAGTGTACATCAGCTTAAGTGAAAGTCATGGAAAGTTGAGCAAAAAGCTCAAAATGATTCTTAGTAATGACTTTCAGAACGAAGCGAGTCATAAGTCGAGAATACCAAAAAGAGACCAAACAACCGATTCACCAATAATAAATTGGATTCGGATGAACATTATTAACCTTATGAGTTTGGATCCCCACAAACAAGTGGCATATATGGGCGGAAGCTAGATAGCATAGTCTTTTAATAAAGTCTTAAGCATGGTCATGAAAGAACCTTTACTGAATCAAGAAGAATAATGATCGATACCTCAAAAGCAAAGAATCCACCAGGTTTTAACATTGAAGCAGCTCCATTGCACAGATAGATAAGGTCCTTCAAGCCATTTGCTCCCCCATCCAGAGCAAGCCTTGGTTCATGTATAGGAACTTCATCTTGCAACCTATCAATCTCTTCACTGGGAATATATGGTGGATTACTAACAATCCCAATAAGTTCCCCTTCAACATGTCTCAGAGGATCAAATTGGAGCTTCTATGCTTTTACAAAGTGCCACCAAATTGGAGCTAGAAAAAAGGTTCAAGAAATTTCCGATAGTGTAAAATACGGACATGATTAGGTCGGTAACACATTTCCTTAAGTGTTCAAACTCCATACCAACTGTAAAATAATGGAGATTGTCAACTACCAAAGCATTAAAATCACATCACAACAAAATCATATAGATTTTTGGGATGCTTTAATATATTCATTCCTCAAATTCAGAACCAACACAGACTATTCACTCACATACACACAAGAAATCAAACAGAGAGCAAAAGGCAGGCCTGCAAATTCTACATTTGAACATTATACGATGCAACGGTAATAGCAACAGGGCCTCAAGTTCATCGCAACCACTCTCCCAGAACCCATGCTCAAAAATAATCTCAGTATCACGCCTGGGTATCAAAACCTCTTCTTCAACACTCAATACCAAATCCCTCCGGTGCTCACAGCCCACCACATACTGAAGCGCCCTTCTCTCCTCAATCCTCTGCTTCCACAACCTGTAGAGATCGTCCAAACACGCCCTCATCGTCACCGGCGTGGCATCGTCGCAATTGCTCCGACAAATTTTTGGCGATACCGTGGCTGGTTGTTCAAGCGCGTCCTCGACGAGCCATTTGAGCTCCCTGTGGAGGAGTTCGGAGTCTGGGCCATTGTCGAGGTCCAATAAGGTGGAGCCGACTGCGGCGGCCTGGTTCTTTGCCCAAATATGCCATTTAATTTTTTTAGCTCCGAGCGGGTAGCCCGAAACGCCGGCGGCCGGAGGTAAAGTGGAATATGGGGTTTTGGTAGAACGGCGGAGGATAATATGGGTCGACCCGGTTTTAGGCGGAGCGAGAAAATGGGCTGCAGTAGGGAGGAGAGAGAAGCAAGCTAATGGACTTCATCGTCCCTTTGGGCAGCTCTAACACGAGCGCGGGTATGGGACCTTCTATCAACACTTTGGGTCTGAATGTCTGTTTCTGGGCCTTATTGCATATAGTTTGTAGAAATTTCAAGTTGTAGTTATGTTGAGAAAATGTCGTCACTTATTAGTGACATTTTTTAACATAAAACTTTTTAATTTTTTTCTGTAATTTCCTATAACTTTGGACTCAGGACAGCA
This sequence comes from Petrea volubilis, assembly GCA_026212405.1. Classification (NCBI taxonomy): domain Eukaryota; kingdom Viridiplantae; phylum Streptophyta; class Magnoliopsida; order Lamiales; family Verbenaceae; genus Petrea; species Petrea volubilis. The sequence goes on from CM047870.1 coordinate 8,849,612, forward strand.
TTTTAATTATTTCGGCCTTGCATAAGTAATAAGTCCTTCTTTATTTGACAATCAGGCTGCCAAAGAGCAACGTGGAGAGCGTTGCTCCAATAATACGTTGGAAATGCTATGATAATGGGGCCATGAGCCTATGTCTGCCAAATGGTATTTAACAGATTATCTACCGGATGGTAGTTTATAATTTTATTGAATAATAGTTTTTTTGTATTATCTATAATAGTTTGTTCATTTTTTAGTCTATCAATTTCTTTTTTTCTTTTACTTTCTCTCTCCTCTTGCACTGTTTCTTTTTTCCTCCCTTTTTTTTCTCTCCCCTCTTCACCCTTTTTTTATCTCCCAATACTCCTCAATTTTTTTTTATTTCTTTGGAATTTTTATCTTAGTATTTTATTTTAAATTATTTTGTTTTTGCTTATTACTAATTTTATAAATCTATTAAAAATATGTTGATAGTTTAGATACTACTAAAAAAGTTTAGTATGTCATTAAATTAAATTATTAATTTTATCATGCACAAGCATCGAATGTGCCAATATCACTACTTATTATTTACATCCTATAAAGTGTGTGGAGGGTTGTGACCCATGCATTGAGCAATGAATATCCTTCGCAACTTAGGATCAATATATATTCTATTGGTTTGGAATTTTGATATTCGATTTAATTGTGGATTCTTGAATTTCAAGGTTCTATTCCAAGTAATTGGGTTGTACAAGTCAGCATTTGTTTAACGATCAGTCTGGAGTTTTTTGCTCCAAAATGGGGTGTTACGACAACGATGATGATGATGATTCACTTACGAATTCATGCTTATGCGTGGCCATTGATTTCGATCCACCATTGTAACATGATCCACCATGTACATTACAATTCTTCTTATTCCATTTGCCAATCTTTTTAAATTGCGAGGAAGTCCAATACTGACACAATCGTCATATATCAACTCCGATATTTATAGTGGCTTTCGTCCAACTTCTCTAAAGTATTAATAAAAATAAGACAATTTTCTAGACCCACATGTGTTGAAGGCTTTCCACATATAGTTCTCGTGCTCAAGACTCCAATAGATATATTTTTGCGCGAGTTTACAATTTAATATAAAAATTAATAATATATTACATGTGTAGCTCGGGAGGAATGAAGCCTTCCACTTATTGAACGATACCGAATGAAGCTAGGGAGGAGGCTGGGTGAGAGGAACCAAGGTTGTCATCCGGCTCTTAATTGCATTGGCGGCGAGAGTCCAAAAACAATCAAAGAACCACTTAAGGTGATGGAAGAGGGAGAGGGAGAGGGAGAGTGTTAGAAGCCAAAAATGTTTACCAGAAATCCATACCAGCACAGGGTTATTTACGTGAAGAAAAGAGAGAAACGTGAAGAGGAAAAAGACGGACAGAGATCGCATGATTTAAACAATACGTTTTTACTAATAAAGTCGCACTAGATTAATATAGAAGTGTTAGTCAGGATAAGAGAAACGTGATTATTAATTGTGGGAATAAAGGACAAGAAACACTGGATTGTAAAAGCGTGTCCCAACGGGTATTACGCGTTTGGTTAGGCCGCTTAGTTAGTTTTAATTCAAAAAATTAGTTAGTTCGTTGGTTATAAATCTCAGAAGAACTCTCATGTAATTCACCAGATGTTTTTTAGTGAATTGTATGTTGGTTCCCAATCTCTCTCTTGGTTGTGCGTGAGTCTGTGTGCGTATTGGCTTCTCGGAGATTTTTCTAGCCCTAATCTCCCAGGCCGATTCGGTCATTCCATCTCCCTGCGTTTTGTGATCTTACAAGTGGTATCAGAGCACCGATCCTCGGTCGGTGGAGCTGGTTAGATCAAAGTATGGCAGACGGAATTCAGACTGCGAGCGGCGGAGCTCCGCCGTGATGTGGATGTACTATCGGAACAGTTGAGGATTAGCAATCAAAATAAAGAGAAGAGCTTCGAGCAATTGCGTGCAATGATGACATCTATGGCGGCAACGCTAAGCGCATTCCAAACGAATGGCAGGCGCTGTTCCATCTCAAGCTCCGATCGACGATGCGACGGAGATGCGTGGAAGAAATCGTGTAGGTGTGTATCAGATTCCAACTCGATGTTCGAGTGTGGAATTTCCTCGATTTTCTGGCGAAGATCTGCGGGGATGGGTCTACAAATGTGAGCAGTTTTTTGATGTAGACGTCACTCCTCCCGATGCGAAGGTGCGGTTAGCTTCTCTTCATCTGGAAGGGAAAGCGTTGCAATGGCATCAGATGTACATGAAGGCGAGGTTAACGAGAGACACACCTGGTTGGGAAGAGTATGTTTGAGCTCTTAACGACAGGTTTGGTACCTTGGTATTTGAGGATCCAATGGCGGAATTGATGAATTTGAGACAAACTGGCACTATTGGGGAATACTTGGACAAATTCGATGAGTTAGTTAATTGTTTGGAGTTGAATGAAGCTTATGCAGTTAGTTGTTTCCTGGCGGGGCTTAAGAATGAAATTTCAGTGCAGGTGAGAATGTTTAAACCAAAGAACCTTCAGGAGGCAGTTAGCTTAGCTAAGTTGCAGGAGCAAGTAGTATCATGTCATTCGCGTAAATTCAATTCCCTTCCAGTGGTCAAAACCCCTTCAACTTTTTCCAGAACCGTCTCCAGTGTCTCTCAAACCAGACCACCAGCTGTATTCTCGGGGAGCAGTCACCACAATCTCCAAACTGCACTGCCTAACAGAACCATAGGACCTAAGGGAAATCCTGGACCAATTATTCCCTCTAGAAGGCTATCACCACAGGAAATAGATGAGAAAAGAGCTAAAGGCCTATGTTTTTGGTGTGACCAAAAGTTTGAGCGAGGGCATGTGTGCTCTAAGAGAAGACAACTCTTTGTCTTAGAGTTAGAAGAGGAAGAATGTGAGGCTGAGTTTGAAATGTGTGAGGAAGAAAAGGGTGATGAGCTGTTGGACGATCCTTCTGTGGAAGAATCCCCATCTCATGTGTCAGTGCATGCACTCACTGGAGTACATGATTACAGAACCATGAGATTGAATGGCAATGCCAATGGCAAGGTAATTCACATTTTGATTGATACTGGTAGTACTCACAACTTCTTGGATGTAGACACTGCAAAGAGGATAGGGTGTAAATTAGAAGCAGTTAAGCCCTTTTCTGTCATCATAGCTGATGGCAACAAAATCATGAGCACACACATCTGTAGAAATTTTAAGTGGAGGATGCAGGGGCAAGAATTTACAACAGATATGATGACCTTGCCTTTAGGAGGATGTAGCATGGTTTTAGGAGTACAATGGTTAGTAACTTTAAGGGACATTCAATGGAATTTTGATAAATTGAGGATGGAGTTTGTTGTGGATAACAGGAAGGTGGCCTTGAGAGGGATGCAGCCGCATTCTGTGACCCTAGTGAATGGCAAGAAAATGAAGAAAATGTTACAAAAACCGGCTTCCCTATCCTTGATGTGTATAGGTCAGCTGCAAAACACAGAAATAGAGGTGGAACAGGTTCTGGAAGGAGCAGTAGGTAACTCTAAAGTACCATTTCAGGACAGCTTAGAACGGCTTATGAATGAATATCAAGACCTCTTTGAGGAACCTAAGAAATTGCCACCACCTAGGGAGGAAGACCATAGGATACACTTAGAAGAGGGAGCTAAGGCAGTGTCTGTGAGACCATACCGATATGCTCACATTCAAGAAAACGAAATTGAAAAAATCGTGCAGGAATTGCTGAGTTCTGGGGTTATTAGGCAAAGTCACAGCCCTTTTTCCTCCCTAATTGTGTTAGTAAAGAAAAAGGATAGTAGTTGGCGCCTATGCGTGGATTATAAGGGAGCTGAACCGAATGACAATCAAGGATAAATTCCCTATACTGGTGATAGAGGAACTCCTGGATGAACTTGGGGGAGCTAAGGTGTTCACCAAGCTAGATTTGAGGTCGGGATACCATCAAATCAGGATGCATGAAAGGGACATTTTCAAAACTGCTTTTAGAACGCACCATGGCCACTTTGAGTTCTTAGTGATGCCTTTTGGTCTCACCAATGCCCCTTCCACCTTCCAAAACCTCATGAACTAATGTTTTCCAGGCCTTCCTTAGGAAGTTTGTATTGGTATTTTTTGATGACATACTGGTGTACAGCCCTGATCACTCCACACACTTGCTGCATTTAAAACAGGTCTTTGACAAACTTAGGCAGCATACACTCTTTGTTAAAAGGAGTAAATGTCAGATTGGGGTTCCCCAAGTAGAATACTTGGGACATATCATCAACAAGGAAGGGGTGGCAGTTGATCCGGACAAGATCAGAGCCATGAGGGATTGGCCAACTCCCACTACTGTCAAGGAGTTGAGAGGATTCTTAGGACTAACCGGCTACTATAGGAGGTTCATCAAGGGATACGGTTTATTAGCCAAACCCCTCACGAATCTCTTAAGAAAAAATAATTTTTGTTGGAACGAGTTGTCACAGACAGCCTTTGACACATTGAAACAAGCCATGTCTAGTACGCCGGTGCTAGTGTTACCTGACTTTACGAAGGAATTTGTCATAGAAACGAATGCATCACAAACGGGAATTGGTGTTGTCCTAATGCAGCAGGGTAGAGCTATAGCTTTCATGAGTCAAGGACTATCTGGAAGAAATGTGGGATTGTCAGTATATGAGAAAGAAATAGTTAGCTATAGTGAGAGCTGTACAGAAATGGAGACCTTACTTGATCGGTAGACGTTTTGTCATTAGAACGGACCACCAAAGTTTGAAGTACCTGTTAGAGCAAACAATTTCCACCCCTAGCCAACAAAAATGGTTAAGTAAGTTGATGGGGTATGACTACACCATAACTTACAAAAAGGGGCAAGAGAATGTGGTGGCTGACGCCTTGTCAAGAGTACAGCTCCCTTCTAAAGCCACTCCTTCTATTGAAACTGAGTGTAATGAGCCGTTTCCCAACTCTGAATTGTTATCCATCTCTAGTCCCACCTCTGAACTGTTAGAAGAGATCAAGACCAGCCTGGAATTCTGATCCTAAGATACAAAAACTCATCCAACAAATCATTTCAAATCCCAGTAGTAAGCCACATTATAACATGGAGAATGGGGTGTTAACCAGGAAAAGGAAGCTAATGGTGGGAAGTGATGATGAGTTAAAATGAAAAATTTTAGAGATATATCACAATAGTTCAGTTGGGGGGCATTCAGGCGTGGAAAGGACTTTGCACAGGATCAAGCAAGGGCTGTATTGGAAGAGGATGAAGAGGGAGGTGCAGGAGTATGTGCGCAGTTGTGATGTATGTTTGAGGAATAAAGGGGAAACTTGTGCTTCTCCTAGCTTACTCCGTCCACTTCCCATTCCGGAGAGGGTGTGGGAAGACATTAGTATGGATTTCATTGATGGTTTACCACTCTCTCAAGGCAAAAGTTCCATTTTGGTAGTAATGGATCGACTCAGCAAATATGGTCACTTCATTGCACTCAAACACCCCTATACAGTCATGATGGTGGCTCAAGCTTTCTTGGATCAGGTTTACAGGCTTCATGGATTGCCCAAAACCATAGTGAGTGACAGAGACAGTATATTTATGAGCAGGTTTTGACAAGAACTCTTTACCAAGCTGCAAATGAAGTTGTTGACTTCTTCAGCGTATCATCCGCAAACGGATGGACAAACGGAGGCGGTGAATAAATGCGTGGAATGTTATCTAAGATGCATGGCGGGAGAACGGCCTAGAGAGTGGCTGCAGTGGTTGCCGTTAGCTGAGTGGTGGTACAACACCACGTATCAAGTTTCCATCAACACCACCCCCTACGAAGTCCTCTATGGGCAAAAACCTCCGTTACATCAGATTTATTTACCCTTCCATTCTGCATTAGAAACGGTGGATAGAAGCTTACAATATAGAGAGGCAACAATCAGAATGTTGAAACAACAGTTGTACAAAGCTCAGAATAGAATGAAGCAACAAGCCGACAAACGGAGAAGTGATAGAGAGTTTGAGGTTGGTGATGCGGTTTATGTTAAGCTTCAACCGTATAGGCAGGTTTCCATGAGGACACAGCCGTTCCACAAGTTATCCCCACGTTATTTTGGACCTTTCAAGGTGTTGCAACGGATTGGCTTGGTAGCTTATCGCTTGGAACTTCCCGTAGATGCCAAGATACACCCGGTCTTTCACGTTTCACAACTAAAGAGAGGGGGAGGAAACACACCATACAGTCACAATTACCGATACAAATCACAACACACGGGCACATACTATTGACTCCTGAAAAAATAGTAGACAGGCGGTTAATCAATAAGAATAACAAGCCTGTCACTCAAGTTCTTGTCAAGTGGTTTAATGCAGGTGAGGAAGAGAACTCTTGGGAGGACCTGATGCAGCTTTAGCAACGATTTCCAGAATTTGATCCCTTCGCACAGCTGACATCCTTGAGGACAAGGATGCTCTCAAAAGGGGGGCAGTTGTTAGAAGCCAAAAATGTTTACCAGAAATCCATACCAGCACAGGGTTATTTACGTGAAGAAAAGAGAGAAACGTGAAGAGGAAAAAGACGGACAGAGATCGCATGATTTAAACAATACGTTTTTACTAATAAAGTCGCACTAGATTAATATAGAAGTGTTAGTCAGGATAAGAGAAACGTGATTATTAATTGTGGGAATAAAGGACAAGAAACGCTGGATTGTAAAAGCGTGTCCCAACGGGTATTACGCGTTTGGTTAGGCCGCTTAGTTAGTTTTAATTCAAAAAATTAGTTAGTTCGTTGGTTATAAATCTCAGAAGAACTCTCATGTAATTCACCAGATGTTTTTTAGTGAATTGTATGTTGGTTCCCAATCTCTCTCTTGGTTGTGCGTGAGTCTGTGTGCGTATTGGCTTCTCGGAGATTTTTCTAGCCCTAATCTCCCAGGCCGATTCGGTCATTCCATCTCCCTGCGTTTTGTGATCTTACAGAGAGAGGAAGAGGGACATTTTCGACGGCGTAGGACGGCAACCACTGTGAAGAGAAAAGAGAGAAGAAGATAAAAAAGGAAAGAAGAAAAAGGGGATTGGGCCGACGTGAAAAGCCCACCGAATTTTTTTCAAAATTCACTACTAAAAAAATTATATTTAGCCACGGATTTTAGTTGTGGCTAATAGCCACGGAATAGTCACTGATTAGCCCTAGATTTTTTTTTTTTAAAAAAAAACCACTACTAAAAAATGTAGCCACAGATTTTCGTGGCTAAAATTGGTGCAAAATTTATCGCCAATTTATCCACATATTAATCCGTGGCTAATTCAGCTACGGATTAGCCATGGATTTTCCATGGCCATTTTTAATTAAAAAAAAATCTCACACTTTATGTGGTTTGAACTATTGATTGAAGTTAGAATATCAAACTACACCACTTTAATTTTTTATTTGAGAATTAGTGTTTACTATACTTAACTAATATAAATTATGTGAAATTCTAAATATAAATTATCCAAATAAATTTTTTATATAATTTTTGTTTTTTTATTAATTTATTAAAATTTGTTATAATTAATGGTTTGAGAGAATTATTTAGCAAAAAGTATGTTTTGATAATGGGTTGAGAATTATTTTATTATATGTTATTATTAAAATGATATAATAATTGATATATATATTTGAACAATGTTTGGATGAAAATATAGTTTTTTCTGATCATGCCATCATTTTAATTGGTTAGAATATTTTAAATATTTAAGAATATAAATTATTGCAAAAGAAACTTATAATTTATTTTAAGAGTTTAAAAATACTTTCTTACGCCATTCATTTGTGAGCCTGTTTCTATTAATCAAATTATATAAGGTATTCATTTTTTCAATACTTGGTTTCTATTATCTAAATAACTTTTTGTTATAATTTTTGGTTTTGTTGTTACTTTATTAAATATTTGTTATAATTAATAAAATCACTTGTTCAATCACTAAATACTTTTCAATAATAAAACAAGAAAAGTCGAAGATTAGGAAAAAAATTAAATAAATGGACCATGATATACATAACATGATATATTGGATTTCAAAATATTTGAAGGCTATAAAACCCGAATAAAATCTCCTATTTCAGATGGTATTTTATCTTTCATTTCATAATACATATTTGTGCTATAGAATTATGTGTTTAAAATTATTTTCTTAATTATACACTTGATTTAGAATCTTTACAATTGACGTATATTTATGCAATGAAGTAGAAAATGAATAACGAATATTGAGGGTTATTGACTAATTCAATAAAATAAATTCAAATATTTGACTCATGTATTTAAATTGATTGAGGGTTATTCATTTTACTTAATAGGAAAATTAGATTAGTGTTTGAAATTGTTTGAATAAATGTTTAATGAAATTTATTTAGATAATTTAAATTTAAAATACTGCACAAATATATTTTAAATATAAAAAAAATCATTTAATAACCAAAAAGTTCATTTGGCCCAACAGTTACATGCTCCATTTACAAACCCCAGCTTGGGGGCTTGCAGGTGGTTGGGCGTTGGGCGAGCACCTGCACAAGTCCGAGTTTGGGGCAGGGGTGCGGGTTTAGTGACTCCCCGTTTTTTTTAACATTAGCCACGGAAAATCCATGACTAATCATTGCGGATTTTCCGTGGCTATTTTGGTTTGTTCTTTTTTTTTTTTTTTTTGGCAACGGCTAATTTTATCTTTTGTGGCTAACAAAATCCGTGGCAGAAAATTTAGCAAAGGAAAAAATATGTGAGTAACCCGTGGTTATTTTATTTAGTTACAGATTTTTTTTTTTTAAATTCGTGGCTAAAATCGAGTTTACTAGTAGTGATTTTCGGCACAATTCCTGCCACAATTCTGGTAGTCATATTAAAAAAATAATTTAAAATCTAGTAGCTTTTATGGTGGAATGTCCGCTAGGAAAGTTAAAAATAAAAGAATAAAAAAAAAAGATTTGACAAATTCTGGAGGCCTAGAATCCACTCCAACGAAATAAATAAAACATCTTTGGTGAGATTGAGGCAAACACAATTGTTGAAAATATTTCACCAGAAAAAAAAAAATTGTTGAAAATGCTTAAAAGATGTTCAGCTGATCATTCGTCGAAAATCTATCACAAATTATTTTGTTTCTTTTTTTTTTTTATATATATAGCATCAATCACTACAATATTTCCGCCTATCAAAATTGGCATTTTTTTGTCAAAATTCATGGTTAAATCTCTATTTTCTAATAGTGATAATGAAAGATGGGTTAAATACTAATTCGAAACTTGGAGTTCTAAACAGAAGCCATCCTCAAGTCTTGAAAGTTTTGGCAGAGAATCTAAATGCTTGGAGATTTTGCAACGTTCCACAGCACTTTAGAAGACTATAAATAGATCTGGAAAGATTTAGAATATTGTAGACAACTCTAGAAGAATTCCAAATAGTTTCCAATAACAACCAACAAACTCAATAAACTTAACTAATACATAGGACACAGGTCTAGGCGAAGCAGCATTGTAGGCAATTAATAGAGCGAATTTTGATCCAAATTCTCCAAACTCACATTCCACCTATTAAAATATTTGACAAATTAGACTCAATTTCAAATATTCACAATATAAAATAAGTGAATCAAATATGAAATGAAACAAACTACCAGAAAATTCTAAATATATTTATGCTCTATTTAGTTTTGTTTTTTTGGTATATGGTATTAACTTTTTTACTGGTTATTTGATTTTAATTTTTTAAACTGTAGTAAGATTCTTTTATTGGATTTTCATTTTTTGTCCGATTCAAATTAGATAGCAATGAATACAAATATTATACAGGAATTCGCTTGGCCACATTCAAATATTGAAAAAGTTAATCAAATTTCATCCAAATCCGAATCCTAAACAGCACAATTTTTGATATTGTTGATGTCTGAATATAAAAAATAAAAACAAAAAGAGAAAAGAATGAATAGACGTATATGTCCGTATATATACCGAGTTAAGACTGACAATTACTATTTGAGGCGAGTGATTGATGTGAGAAACTGTGGATGAGTGATTGGGAACTGTTTGATGGGCATTGCATTGAGAGGTATGTTGTTTTGTTGGCCTTTGCATCAGTGGCCTACCTAAGCTACGCTAAGCTATACACACACGAAAGATATATATAAATATATATATATGCGTGCGTACGTATGTATTTTCATTACTTTTATAGTTTTTAAATTAATAAATAAATGAAGGTTGCTTCTTCATTTTTACTTCACTTTGGATCCATCATTTCCACAGTCAATTGAATGATTGATTTCATGTCTTTCGAATTTATATTTTCTTTCTATCTTATATATATATATGTGTATGTGTGTGTGTGTGTGTGTCTTTTTTCCACTTCGTCAAGAAGGGACTATGCAAATCTAAACATCAAATTTTAATATTATTACTGCTGGGGGGCATTGGTTAGTCTCCTATATATGGCTTTTCACATATGTACCAACTCCAAACGCACAAAAAATTGCTCCTCACTTCGGTGTAACTTTTTACCCAAAAAAAAAAAAAAAAGAGAAAAAAGAACTTCAAATTAATTTGAATGTACATTCAGATGAAAAATTCTTGAATATGTAGAATTTGTTAAAGTATATAATATTTAAAAATATTCTTCGCTTGAATTGGTCTATGAGTGGAATTCATACCGGAAGAAGATTTTTTGAATTTAGATGCAATAACAAGAATTTGATATAACTTTTTTTTTCTAAAAGAATTAAATATGTTTTTAATTCATATATTTGCTTTGAGTTTCATTTTAGCACTATATATTAAAATTTTATTTTAAGATATACAAGAGGATACTTAATATTTAAAAAAAAATTCTGGACTTGGGTGAAATGAAACACACGTTACTTTATCCATCTTGTTTGATTGGAATTAAGCCCTTCAACTAATTTCTGGGATCTATATATTGATAATATTGAAATTGAATAAGAAAAGAGTAAAAAAAAAGAAAAGAAAAGAAAAGAAATCCTTAATTACTTTTGTACGTTGTTTAAATGATATATAAAGAAGGGATAATTATACTGGAGTATCTGAGATTTATCTAAATTACAAATAAAATCTTTATTTTCAAGAAATTACCTGACAAACCCCAAGATTTGCAGATGTCTTACAATGTCAACCTTCTGTTTATGCAAACGTTATGGTTTGTAACAGAAACTGTCAAATTTTTGTTCATTCTTCATATTTTGCCGTCTTGGTCAAAGTTTAAACAAATTTGAATAATTTTTGAGGACTAAAATACCATTTAGGTCAAATTTAATTTTGTTGTAACTCTTATTACTCTCAAACTATTTCTACTAATTTTGTTGTAACCCTTATCACTATCAAATATTTTTACATGTATTAGACCCAAAGGCATTTTATTCTTAAAAAATTAATTAAATCTGTTCAAACTTTGACCAAAAGGGTAAAATAAGAAGAACATACAAAAAATTGACGATTTTCGTTATAAACCCTAATGTTTGTAGACAGAAGATTGACATCATAAAATATTTATAAATCTTAAAATTTGTTAGATAATTTCTTAAAAATAAAAATTTTATTTGTAAATTAGACAACTTTAAGGTATCTCAGTGTAATTATCCGTTAAAGAATATTACAAAAGCTAGCTTTCTTGAAGAATTCAATGGTTGCCAGCCAGGGCATTTTTGCTACAAAACCTTAACAACAATAATTAGTTTCTGGCAGGCATTTATATTTTATGCCACGCAATTTATGCCTTTGCTGTCTCCCTCATACCACGCACAGCACACACTAATCCTCAACAGTCCCACACAATATTATATAAGGAATTTTCTTTCGTGAATCGGATGTTTATATCCTATAATTTAAATTTAATCACGTGTTATATATTAAATTTTTTATAAAATACATATAATATTTTGTTGAATTTGGATTGCAGAGTGAATGATAAAGCTATACACCCAATCTATATAAGAACTTTCTATTATATACACAGTATATCTATAGCTTTCATGTATATACATATGACCAACTTCACACATTTGAACACTTTTTGTGGGTTGATGTAAAAGAAATCAAAAATGGGATAAAAGATAGAAGATGCCCGCGCAACAATCTATTAATAAACCATATAATTATGAAAATCTTGATTTGCTTTATAGATTATGAGTATCAAAAAATTAATTAAATGTGAACTAAGTATATATGCAAGATAGATTCCATGGGGATTATAATTATTATATCATGTGCCTTGATATTGATTAATGTAATTGAATTCATTGGAAAGCTGGGCACAATTTGAGATGAGGAAGCAGGGATCTCGGAGTGACCACTTTTTGCTTCAAATTTTGCCCAAATAAGATTCCTTTTTATAACGACTCTCCCATGTCAAACAACATGCTATCGATTTATTTAGTACTTCGAAGAAACTAATCTTTTTTTCAATTTAAAAAAAAAAAGATTTGAATGGACGTGGTGAATTTTAAATAAAATCTCTTATTTTGATACTCATGTATTCAATGCTACTTCATCAAACATGAGAGATATTTTTATTATCCAACATATGTAATGTGAATTAATTAATTATTCGCACGAGAAGGAAACAAAGGGTGATTTTGTTAAAGTTTTTGATGATGTCAACTTCTCGTTTGGTCCATGTCCTCGAGCAGAAGGTGGTCCAATAAGATTGTTATCTTAGTCCTCAACTGTCAAAATAGTGAGTTCGCCGGAAGTATCTTGGGCAAGCGAAGACACTTCAATACTTTGATCAATACAAAATTTAGAGCGTTAAATCAAATGTAATATTCAGAGCATTAATCCATTAAAAGATCATAATGTACATGTGAGCAATATTTGGCTATTCCTTATGACATTAATAGGGGAGTCGTCATCACTATAGCGTAGTGGGGTCCCCATATGAAAACAGTTATGGGTGTTAAACTCATGTGGTTGAGGGAAGAACCACTTCGAGCAGGCAATTCTTGACAGTACCACCGAGCAAAGTCTATTGGTGGAGCATCCTCGACGATGGCTCCCTCGTTGGTGCGTTCTAGGGACCTCGGTCGTGGAGATGCATAGCGGGATTCCTTTGAGTTTGTCTTCTAATAGGGGAACCCTAGGTCTTGGAGATTCTTTTATAAACTGTTAGGCGCCATGTGGCGTTGTTTAACGACACATGGTGTGCCGCAAGGTATATTTTACCAAATAAGGTTTAATGGTGATAATAATTATGCTTAATTGTCAAATTCATTGAAAAGTAATCAAATTTACGACAAAATTATCTAGTAGCATTAGTGAGGTCAATATGAATTACATATATTTAGTGACCTTTTGTTTGTTTTGGCACAATTACGATTTTTATAAATTCTATAGTAACAGTAGTACTTACGTCAATACAAAATTAGTGACAAAAAACTTGTTTTCATGTTATTGCTATTAACAATTATTGACGCATGTATGATGAAAGTTTTGTCATAACAAAAAGTGTCAAAATATTCAATGGTAATTTTATGCGGCTAATAGGTGGTTACTATATATTCGAGTATCCCAATTCAATTTTGATTAATCAAATATGCAAATTTATGTATCTATAAAACTATAATTTCATGCATGTTAATATTAATTTATAATTTTGCTTATGTATTAAAAATTATAAATATTTATGTGTTTATATATATATATATATATATATTATTAATAATAACTACAGTTCATGTATGTTTATTTTTATATATTTGTAAGTTATAGAGATATTATATCAATTAGAATCTTTTCTGTATATTTTATTTGAAATACTTTTGTACCATTGTTCGCATATTATTATAAGTTACGTTTTTATTTTTATTTATGTTATAATACGCCAAGTCAATACATTTGATGGCTAAAAACATATTTATTAATAAAAATTGAGCACAACATGAATTTACTCAAGTAATATCAATATATACTTCAACTACTTTCAATAATAGAATAATTTGATTATAAACCTGTGAAAATCTTAGTATTCATGTATAATACTTTTTCACTATTTTTACTAGAGATAATTTTAATTAATATTAACATATATAAATAAATTACAAATAATCAAATATATAAATTGATATATGAACTCGAATCGATTATCAAAAGAATCAAATATATGATTATCATATTTGTACCTATTTATATTTTAAATACGTGTAATCGAATATGATAATATCCAGTTTAATAGATGTGAATACGATTATGTATGAACAAATGTGAGTGTATGCAATAATCAAATGATAAATATCAATTGATAGTCCCATGCGCATGTTGGTAATTGTTAATGGCAGCGAATTAGACAACTATGAATATGTATTTTGATCAACATAACAAGCAAAATAGAAAGTGAAATATAAAAATGGGACAAAATATTTAAAGCGATATATATGTTGGCATGGCATGGATACCAGCAATGTTCCATTTATATATAATGGCATGCGTGCGGTGTCAGACAATTATATGTGTCATCCCAAAGACTATAAATGCACAAGGGAGAGCAAATTTATATATATAGCAACCCCACAAGCAAAAGTATGCATAGTTGATTCGCAGTGCTGTTGCGTGGGCGTCCTCAAATACTACTGCTAACCATCTTGTCACTGTCACTTACGAAACTTCAACATACAAAACCCTATTACGCATTCCTCCGTCTCTCCCTCTCTCTGTCTGTCTGTCTCTCTCTCTCTCTAGAACAATTGCTTCTTCATTTCAGTATTACAATACCAAGTATTCATGAGGATCTTTCTTTTTCTTGTTAAGGGTCACTCTCAAGTTATGGAGAATTTATCACCTAACACTCTTCTTAATTAATTTCAAACAATTAAATGCTAACCTTGATTTCATGATCCCTTAACTTCAATTTTCATGATACTTTAACGCCCGCTGGGCACAACCCCATTTTTCATTAAAAGCAAAGATTAATCAAATGTCTACCATATTCAACATAAAAAATCGTTTCATGGCAAGATATACGGTATGTTTGGAGTAAGAAATTTCATGGAAAAAAACGCACTATATACATACATATATATGTGTATATATATTTAGCGAGAGCGGGGGGGGGGGGGGGGGGGGGGAGGGAGAGAGAGAGAGAGAGTGAAACAAGAAGAATCGACAAAGGTAGTGAAGGGGGTGTGGTCCTTGGAATGCCACTAGACACGAGAGAGATCCCATTGCTAAGTTGTAGGAAAGAAAAGGGCCCTCGAGTGGGGCAAGATAGAAGCCTATTTGACAACTTTTATGGTTTTGCTGAGGGGACAAAAGGCAGAAATTAGGGAATTAATTAATAAATGCTCTACTATCAAACACAAACCAACATATACGGTATATACGCACAAAACAAGAACCCTCATGCATCTCCTCTTCAAACTTAAACCCCAATTAATTAACAATTAATATATATATATATATTAATCTGAATCGAGACAAAGGAATTTTAGGGAAACAAAAGTAATTAATCTTTATTTAGTACTTTCCACTAACCAACAACTATGTATATATATATATTTCTTTTTCCATTTTTATTTATATTACAATATTAACTAACACCAAACGAGATATATAGGGTGTGGCTACAACATCTTGTAATGCCAATCAAAAAGTGTACGTAATTATATATCATTAAACTTGAACAAAAAGCGAAGCATTATTAGCACTAAAGAAAAAAAAAAACAAAGATTAATCACCCAACCCACCACTACAAAATGACAAACAGCCCCTCCACAAGATAATGGTACTTGGCCTTTTCAAATAGATTTAATGCCCATCGTTGCCCCCTGAAAAGACTGAGTAGATCAGATAATTAGGTTATGGAATCTTTGATAAAAATTACAAAATACAAACTAAATTATCTTATAAGAATATATATATATATATATATATATTTGCCATTTCAGCACTCCAAGAAAAACCTGAGAGCAAGTCAATGGATGATCCATGCAGCTAGCAGAGCAGGCTTAGGGGAAATTAGGGTTAAGGCTTTTCAGATTATAAGGCAATCATAGCTAAATTTAAATTTTTGGTCATATATCATCAGTTTTAGTGCCAAGAAGAGACTGAAAAAAGGGGCTGATTCTGCCATCCCAAGAAGAAAGAATCATTGACAATATGTAGCTGATAGCCCTCAGAAGGGTAATGGAGCCTCAACAAAAGCTTAGCTTGTGATAGCGCAAATGGGCTCAATGGAACATTCATAAAACCCGAGCTTCTCAGCATGGCCTCCCACGATCTGAACCGCTCGTGTCTCTCTTTCCTATGCTCTCCCTCCTCCGCGACTATATCCGCGATCTCTCTCCCGAACCATATCTGCTCGACCGCCAGCCGCTCGCGGCTGGTGGGCGGCAGAGTGGCCTCGAGAGAGTCGAACACGGTGGCGTAGTGGTCCAGGGCCTCCACGAAACGCTGCTGGAAGATTGCGTGGTTGTGGTTCGCCTCCCGCTCGGCGACGGTGAGGACCCTAGGCCCCATCGCCTTGACGCGGCGGAGGAAGAGGTGGAGGCGGTCGCGGTCGCCGAGGAGTCGGTGGAGATAGTGGACGCAGTTGACCACCAGGGTCTCGTCGGGGAGGAGAAGAACCGAAGAGGTGACCGAGATGGGGTCTTCGTTGGAGAGGAGAATAAGGGGATGGAACTGAAATCTCAGGCCTAATGAGTGAGCGAATTTCGCCAAGCGATCGCCGGTTCTCCTGAGGATATCGAGGTCAGAGCCGGTGCCGGTGATGCGGAGAGTTGGCGGGGGGTAGCGCTCCGCCACCGCCTGCATCAGCGGCGGCCACTGGACGCCGTGCATGATGTCGAAGTCGAGGATGTGGATGGCTTGTTGGCCCTCGATCGCTTCCAAGATGGCTTGATTCGCCGTGAGGTGGCTGAACCTAATGAATGGGGTGAGTTGGTTGAGCGACAAGTACGAGGACTGAACAAGGGCATCATCGTTTGATCCGAAGTCGACAGCCACGACGTTGTTCCTGGAGCCGATGGCGGCTGCCGCCGCGGCGCTCGTGGCGGCAGCAGCGGTGTAGCGGTTGAGGCGGAGGGAGAGGGCTTTGGTGAACTGGTGGACTAATCTTTCCGTGGAGTCGCCATAAGGTGATGAATTTGATGATAGAATGGCGATGAGGCGGTGGGCGGCGGAGACATCGGAGCGGGAGATGAGTTCGGCGCAGCTTATGAGCAGCTGGCGCATGTGGACTGGAGGCGAGGCTAAACTCCGGGCAGCGGTGGGGTGGTGGTGGTGGAGGCAGACATTTGGCGGCGAAGGGTCCTCCTCCTCATGGGATGATGAACCAAATGAGCCTAACATTATATCTTGTTACCAATCAGGATGAAGCAGCAATGGACCCTTCGGAGCTATTTAGGAAACAAACAAACCCTAGAGAGAGAGAGGGGAGGGAGGGAAGGAACAGTATAGTTATATAATACTAGTAGCTAGCTAGGAAGCCATTAATTCGAAAAACAAAAAGGAGATAAATGCTGAAAGTTGTGGGGAACTTTTATGGTGTAATATTTGGAGTCTACAAAGTGAAAACTCAAATGAGTTGAAATGTATGGGAGGTAGCAACTGAGTTGAAGATGACAAGTTTTAGGGCTTGATGATGAACAATCGGTATATAGTGTGTGTGTGTGTGTGTGTGTGACAATAGAGGAATTGATCGATGGATCACTTCAAGCAGTGTGGTAAGCAGTGAATAGCAAACAGTAAACCCTCACCCACAACACACAACCATCCAATGCCTAGTAAATGTATATATAGACACCTCATGAATATATATATATATATATATATGTGTGTGTATATAGATACATATATATATATATGGTGTGTGTGTGGGTGTGTGTGCGTGCGCTTGTGTTTATGAGAGAAGTGTAGGGCTGTGGTGTGAAAATAAAGTGTTTTGATATATGAATCTTCCTTGTTGGGAAAATTCAGGATTAGTTTTTTTGGTAGTTTTGGGCAAACAGCACACACACGCACACACGCACAGTAATTAAATTAGAAGCTAGGGCACTGTGAGCACAGTATTAACGAGACCGCCGACATACACTATCAAGAGTTTACTTCAACTGATTAAAAACAGAATATTTGCCCCCAAATTAATTATATTCTTCACAACCAATTCTAAAACCAAGTTCTATACACTTCGCTGGACTTGTTTTGAAATGCATGTGTTCAAGATTCAAGTGTCATTTTACTCCGTCCAATTATAAAAGTAAGCACTCTATTATCCCTTTCAACTAAAAGAATAGAGTTTATTTGTTTTCCAATTCTACCCCTCTAATTTCCAAAGCATATGATGAAATTGAAACTATACAGCTATTAAAACTTAAAACGTGCCAATGAGACCTTGCCTTAATATGTAATCAGACTATAGGCCCCATAATTCTATGAGTTTGATTTTTCGTGAATTCAAGTTCTATTTTAATTTGATACTAATTTTTCATTTTATTGTATAGTTATTTGTATTCCTTTATTATTTGATAATAATGGATTGTAATAACTTATTATTTATTTGAAGTATTGATTCATTTGATTGATTATAATAAATTATTGATATAATTCAATTGATTGTAATTAATCGCTTTCTATCAAAAAAAAAAGAAGAAGTTAAAACGCCCAATTCAAATGGAACCAGCTATAAATGTCATAGTTCATACTTTTTACTTGACTTGCGAAATGTAGGATTCGATTTAGCAAATTAACTTTTTATAACCATAATAACTACTTGTTTGAAAATATTTCTTGACCTAACGTACTGTATTATTATTATTATTATTTTTTTTTTTGGGTGTTTGAAAGAAATAAGCACTCGAACAAAGATATTGTATTCCTTTATGATAAAGTGCATAATTTCTTAGTTGAAGGAGGCAAAGTGACATTAAACATATAATTAGGGGGCCAAATTACATTCCGTCTCATTGTTTTAAGCATATAGGTTGGTGCTTTCTTATATGTGCCAGTTCGTTTATTAACTGAACCTCTACTAATTAATTACAACCTTAATCATGACCCAATTGTTCAGTTGCACGTAAATGATTACAAATGAACAAATTTTAGTTTATTTGCTATATAAAAGTCCGAGAGATATTGATTTGCTTGGGAATTAACGATTTAAAGTTAATTAAGAAATATAATTAACATTTCCAATTTAATTCCATGCATCTACATATTGAGTGACAAATCCAGAATTATTCAACTAACGAGTACAAAATCTGGTGTTAGGAAGAGTATTATCTACTCTGAGATTTCAATTTATTAATTCTCCGAAGCAATTCTTGTACACATTAATTGCTCTGAAATAGTATCTAATTGAAGTGTTAAAAATAAAACAAACAAAAACGAAAACAAAAAATAAAGAATCACTGAGCAGCATTTGTATCACTTATCTCACGTACACAAAGAAAATGTCATTTATCCTCTCAGCATTGATTGGTCAAAACTATAATATTTTAATTTGATGCGACTTGGATCCAACATGCACTTTTTTTTTTTTTTTTTTTTTGTATTGGGCTCTTTTCATTGACATATAGCTAAAATACGCATTGAAATATTTCATCTTATTGTCCAATTAGTATCAAATTTAAAAGTAAATAATTTAACTCTTTTTACCAATATGCATTGCTATATTGATAAAATAAATGCATAATTACTTCCACCACCCCTAAATTTAAACAAAATTATTAATAACACCCATTTGTATTGGTTATTCTGTACCCATACCTCCGAGTTTTGTGAACTTATTGGTAAAATAAACGGAAGCAATACAATGTCCATTTTACCCTTTAAACATTTGAATTTTTTTTTATTAAAAAAAACAATAGGTGTAAGACTAGATTAACCAAAATATCGTACATTCCCTCCAATCCTAATATTCTTCAAACAAAACCCTAACTCATCCCCACCACCCAGCCACCACTGCCGCCATTCACTCCACCACCCCTGCCGGCCCTTACTCCACGCCGCCGCCACCCAAATCTCTCTTCCTCTTCCTCTTCCTCTTTCTTTTTGTTTTCTCTCTGATGGGTGTCGAATCCACCAAAATAAATCATACTACTTTAAATACAAAATAAATTTGTAAATAGCTAAGGTGAGCAAGGTCGACCTTACAAAAAATAACTACTTGATAAATTTCAAAGATAACTAGATGAATAAAAACTAAAAATAAAGATTGGGGAGTTTGTAATGTAAAATAATAAAATAAAATAAAAGTAGAAAATAAATAGAGAATAAGGCAATATGAGGAAAAGCTCAGTCAAGGGTAATTATTTACACAACATTTTAAGGGATTGATCATTGATTCAAAGATAGTTCGTAAATTCATGCACTGGATTATAGTTATAGCCTATGGAAGTGCTCCTCCGACCAATCCTTCTTTATTTTTAGGCTAGACATGCAACACGCTATGAATAACACCTAATTAATAGACAAAACTAAACACGCGATACAACTTAATTTGTTAACAACATTAAGAATTAGAAGGACTCAATCCTAATCAAGAACTTACAATGCATGATCCTGTAAGCTAGGTTGTATATTTTCCATAGCTCAATTTAAAATCTCCTAACAATTTTAATCGTGTTATTTTCCACTTGTATTGGTTCAATTAAACAATTACGGATTTAATCTTAGCAACTAGATATATGTTATTCTATCAATTGAACAACATGGTTGAATTGCACAAATAATAAAATAACATTAAGGGATGAGGTCTTTTTGAAATAGCATAGAAAAACATTCAAATAATGCATAAAAATAAAGAAACAAACAAACCAATTAGATCTCAAAATCGATGCATTGGCTTGAACTGACCATTGATTGAATGAAGAAGTTTAGGCATGAATGGCCATGAAATATAAAAGTTGAAAATTTAAAGACTAAAACTAAGACTAGAATAAATATGTCTAAATAATGCTATACAATCGTGTGTGTATATATATAGGGCTCAAACCTTATATCAAATTCCTAACAGGTCAAGGATAATTTTTTGAAAAGCACTATGAATCGTGAGCAAGTAGGAAATTTGTTTCCAAGTTGAACTCTTGCCATAACGAGGTTTTTCCTTTAAATTCCCATATAAGACTCCTGGTCATATGGCGTGATCACGCCTTATACGATGAACATGCTTATTTTAACATTTTTAGTCTTCTAATTTCCTTGTATGACAACCCTCTGCATTTTTTACCACTTTTAGGTCCGTTTTTAGCTCATTTTTATTAATTTTTACTTATGGCAAGTAAGAATTAACTTTTGTTATATTTTAACCAAATTAAAGCCCAAAGTTAACCAAAACAAATACAATTGTGGCCTAAAACTAGAAAAAAAAATAACATACTATCACTCTCTTTTCCTTTTACCTTTTTTTTTCCCTCATATTAAGATCTTAGATCTCTCTCTCCCTCTCTCTCATTGGTCAGTGAGGACGGGTGCAAATGGAGGTGGAGGATGACGGGCAATGGCGACATCTCCCCCTTCCCCTATCCCTCTCAATCTCTCTCTCTCTCTCTCTCTCTTTGTCTCTCTCTTTCTCTCTAGATCGGATGGTGGATGGCAGTGGCGACGAAGGACGGCGGCAACAGACGATATGTGTGTATATATTTATAAATATTTTTTATATTATACATATGTATGTATATTTTTATAAATATTCTGTATATTTTTTGTGTATATGTTTATTTATATTATGTATATTAATTTACAAAATGTTCAAATATATCTTTTAGCACAATACAATAGTTATATTATGTGCAAATATATATATATATATATAGACATTATAAATAAAAAATGTTCAAATATATTTTCTCATTTATTCAATATAAAATATAAAAGTACAATTAACCCACTTTCATTGTATTAAATTACAATGCATTACCTCTAAAAATGATATTATATAACATAAATATCAATAAGAGTAAAAGAGTCAATTTATAATTAGCCAACTAACATTCCCGACTTCAAAGGGGCAATTTTGAAAGTTCAATTGGGTTCACTACCAGAAAACAGCGATTTAGCCACGGGTGAAATCGATTGCCAGTAATTACGGAAATGGCCACGGATTCAGGAAAACAATGAAAACATATAGGCACGGATTTTTTCATGCTATATAAATTTTTTTTTTTTTTAAAACTTAAATGTTTTTGGCCACGGATAAATTTGGCCATAAAATTAAAAAAAAAATATTTTAAATTTACATTTTAGCTACGGTTTTATCCGTGTCTAAATTCAAAAAAAAATTTAAATCATCATGGCCACGGATAATACCGTGACTAGTGCATATTAAATTTTTTTTTTTGAAAAACGTATTAAATGGCTACAGATAAATCCATGGCCAATAAATATTTTTTTTAAATGTATTAAAAATGGCCACGGATAAATCTGTGGCCAATAAATAAATTTATTTATTTTTAAATTTTAAATGGCTCGCTTAAATCACGCGACCCGACATACGAGGCATTAAAAGGTTTGAGCAATTTCAAAATCATATTATTTTCATCACGGTTCTTATATTTTCCCTTCTTATGCGTTGAAAATTGCAGTTTGATCAACGAGAATACGTTTTTTTCTTTCACTGATATATATAAATGACTTCGTACTCTGTTGTCAATGTACGCTAACGTCAATTAACTTATGTAGGAGTTATCAAAAAAATGGACTTTCGAACAGATTGATTAGTGTTGAAGTTGTATTACTCCAATCGTACAGTTTCGTCTAACCTAATTAACGAAAACGTACGATTCGAAAAAAGTCAACTACAACTTTTGACTATTGGCCACGGATAAATCCGTGGCCCAATAATAAATTTAAATTTTTTTAAAAAAAGTTGGACTTGGCCACGGATACTGAAATTTTTTTTTTTTTAAATCCATAGTGGCCACGGATTTATCCGTGGCCAACAAATAAATTTATTTTTTTAAAAAAAATTCATAGTGGCCACGGAACAATAAATAATTTTTTTTTTTTTGAATTTTAAATGGTTCACTTAAATCACGCGACCCGACATTAAAGGCTTCACACACTTACCATATTCGGCTGGGCCCTCATGCCCAAGCTTAGCCGCCCGAAGCATTCTCAACCCTCTTACAACACCTTCTTGAACTGGAAACCCTAATATCTGCGTTTGATTTTGAATCGATTCAAGAACCGATCATCGAAAGAATGTAGCAATGACAGGACAGGGTGTTAACGCTTTTTGATGGAATGTGTTTGGTTGAGTGAGAAATGACAATTTCTTTTCTGAGTATTCCCTCCTAAACACAGCAAAAAGTCCACCTCATTAGTTTTTTTCCTATGTCAGCAATGACTAACGCCACATGGTCTAATTTGCCGGACACATCAGCGACTTTAAAAATCTGAGATTGAAAAACTTGTTGGTGGGACTAAATGTGGTTGAAAAAACCACTCCTATGGGACTAAATGTGGCAAAAAGAGTACTATGGGACTAAATATGGAATTTGGTATTTCCTATGAGACCAAAAATGGAATAAACTCGTAATAACTGATATAAGGGAGTGTTGCCTAAATTCAGATATAGTGAGAGTAATTATCCATAAAATAAAATATTTACAAATTACAGCAAAAGGGTATTTTTTTCTAATTTTAAAGATTGTTGTGGGGAATACTATATTTTATCCTGTTTCAAATTCTTAAGCGGCATGTTGAGTTAGTTTTGGAATTATTGAGATTAATTCCAAAATATGGATTAATCAATTAATTGATAAGGACTCATTTAACAGATTGATCATATGATATGGAATCATCTATAATCTAGATCATCTCAGATCATTGAAGTCCATATAACATCCAAGTTCAGGCTTAAATAATTGATCTTTCGACATTATCTATAATATATGATATTAAAATGATAGATCAAAAATCGACGTAATAAATACTCAAAAAATATCAGAGATTTATTTTGTGGCCAAGAAGAAACAAGCTAACAACAGACAAAGAACCAAGTGGTAGTTTTAGATTGAGCCATTTCCAGCAACGTACAAGTACTATGTATCCTCTTATGTTGAGCTAAAAATAAAATTTTTACATATATTCTTTTAAAAAAAAATTGCATTTGACCTCCCATTCCCATAAAAATACCTCTAATATTTTATAAAAATTTCAAATCACCTCCTAAAACGAAAAATTCTAACTCCATTCCTGAACATAAATCCTTTTTAAGAATATGAAATTGTCCTTAAAAGAGTTATAATAATAACCGGTGTTGATCAAAAATTAAGTCTTGAAAATCATAAAATACCCATATAAACTTATGTATATGACATATATCATTTTGCTTGAATATTTATTTGGGCTAAGGAATCTTGACCAGGTACCTAGCTCGTAAAGTTATATTCAAGTGTCAACATTATGACTACGTATTTAATAAGTTATATGTATATATATTGGTAGTCTGTAGTTTTGTCATAATTTTGTCAAAAGAAGAAAGAATCTGTCACACTCTATTCTTCGTAATTCGACTCACTACACTTTACCAAAAAAAAAAGTGCAATATTAATGAAAAGAAAAAAAAAAGATAATTCATGATAATATAAAAATTCTTATGATCAATGTTGTGCATTCAGTTATGGTAATTAATATTAATAATTTTTGTCACATAATTTACCCAAATTATAAAAAAGAAAAAAAGAAAAAGAAAAAGCCTTAGTCACACATATATGTATAGTTACCTTGATAGTGATAACTCTAGTCACAGTTTATATATAACAAGATTTTCTTCGTTACATATCAGGTGTGTATATATTATTGATTGTCAATAGCTATAATTTGCCCTCATATTTCAACATACAGAGCTTATGAAATTTATTAATGGGATAGAACGAAATTCAAATTTGCTACTGCCTATTTTCACTTCACACACACATACACCCCCACACATATATATGTTATTAATAGCAACTTTCATATTATTCCTTATATATATCACTATCTTTCGTAATATGTGTATATATATATATATATATATTCACTAGTTTCTTTTTTCTTTTTTCTTTTTTTCTTTTTGGTGGTAGAGTCATTTCCTTGTTTCTTTCCAATTCTCTTTCTAGGGGTAAAGGGGTAGTTGTGAGGGCGAAGGTCGGGACACGCAAAGCCTTAAATGTGTCGAAAGCTACATGCTATATCTATATATATATATATATGTATACATATATGTGTATGTATATATCCATGAGACCATACTATATACAATCTATTTAATTACGCTAGACTAAACAACCCTTTTATAATGTTGTTCATTCTTATTGATAATTATTATTGTACTAATTATTAAAACTAAAGTATATATAACATAAATCTTGATGGCAAAAAAAAAAGAAATAATTAAATAGAGAGGAGGTAACGAATTAAAGACAAAATGGTAATTAGGCAAACAAGACATGATAAATTAAAGATGCTCTTCATTTAGTAAGTCCATTTGTGGTAATATGATAGTTTGATCCACTACTTATAACTTTGGTGGATTCTTTCACATGATAGAGATTTTCGTACCTGCCCACTTTCTCTTTTCAACACACACACAGACACATATATATATATATATATATACACACACGCGCACGCGCGAGTGTGTGTGGGAAAACAGGAAAAATAATTTGCGGGAATCTTTTTCTTTTTCTTTTTTTCTTTTCATTTTCAAGAGGGATATGTTATATGCAATGTGGTGGAAAACTTGGATTCCCCTTTACGAATATGCTATTTGCTACGTAGCCCGCAGGCGCATATAATGTGTTTCAACCTGGCAGTTTGTGAACTTTCAGAGCATTAAATTTAATTTGCAATCTAGTAAATTTTCAACTAGGTAATTTGAATATAGTTTTGCTCTAAATTGTTGATTGCTGTCTGATTTATCATTCGTAATAATAATTGATTATATTCGATGTGTAATTGATATTAATATTAATATGATTTAAATGTAATAAATTACTTCACCAGAAAAAACAATATATATATATATATATGTAAAACAATAATTAACATTTCATTTTTTTGAAGAAAAAACAAGAACATTAATTGGATCTTGGATACATATGGAGAAATTTTGAATTAAGTTGTATTATAAACGCCTCAAAATATAATAATATGTTGGCACGCTACATATCTGGTAATGTTAGTTGTTCTTCGAAATAATATTAAAATTAAAGTTTTCACAAGCACAATTCAATAAATCTATCGAGTGTGTGTGAGTATTGATATGGAATACAATACAAAACACACATTGAACTATATGATATAAGTATACAAGAAAGCACACTTCATAAATAGAATGTGATAAATAGATTATTCCATCAAAAATATAAACACTTGCGATATATATTCATGACAAAATTTGATTTGAAAATAACTAAAACAACAATCAATAACAAAATATTTAATTTCTCAAGAGAATCTCAGCAAAAAACAAAAAATTATTAAAAAATTATAATTTTGTAATGAATTTCATTAAATTTATGATGAATTGATCTATTACGGAGGGAGTGTTTTCTTAATTATACTGAAAGTGCATTTTCATTATTTAAACAAAACTTAATTCATGGTCTTCCAATTAATTAAGATCTCGATTTTTGAAGTGCTTTGTTTCAAGGTATATAATTGGATGCTCTTATTAACCATGCACTTAAAAAAAGTGTTGTTTCTTGATACGCTCTCCTTCAAAAATATAAAACAAAAAATGAAAAACGAAAAAGACAGCTTCCGAATATCTAGAGGTATGATTGGAGTAGCAGCTACATTTTGAAAAAATTTCCTTAGACTTTGAAATGGCAAGAAATACTGTACAATGGATTTGACGGGAAAAAAAAACAAGGGGATGAAAGATAGAAAAGATAGGACCTAATTTGCATGCATTTGAAAAGGGAATACTAATAAAAAAAAATGGAACTTAATTAATTGATATCGATTAATAGCAGTATTAATTGGCTCATGGATCATGAGTACATACGCTGTCAGGAACGGCAAGCAAGGTGAAGTTGGCTTTTTTGTACAATTAGGAGTGTAAGAATTGAAAAGCTGATCATATTCCTTGGCTTCACGTGGAGTTTGTGATTTGACGTGCATCAAAATCCCACCGTCAGATTTACCTCTCCACACACTCATACATATATATATATATATATAGAGAGAGAGAGAGAGGGAGAGAGAGAGAGAGAGAGAGAGAGGAGTCCGCTTCGTGGCCCTAGGAATGCTATTCATAAAGTCGGATAAAAAAAATATTTTTCTCCATGCCATCTATAGTTCCAGCGAGAATCTTTGGCCCATTATAATCAAATTTGGCCAACATGCCAAGCATTTGGTATTAGCAGAAGATCAACATCATTTTCAACTTTTAGAAATAATTTATAACTTAGCCGTCCCTCTTTTAACTTTATAAAATGTGAAGTATATTATATATGAAGCGAAAGGTAATCTTGTCAATCAAATTAGTAGTAGTCTTGTTAAAATTAGCTTTCACAATGTTGTCTTGTAATATATTAATATTGGTGGATTAAGAATAATCATTACTAGAAAAGCAAAATGTTATTGTGAAATGCCACGCGAGAGGCACGTTGCAACCAAAATTGTTGATTTGGAGGATATGTGTGACCAATATGGTAAACTGTTAAAAAAAATATCATATGTTGGCTGCCACATCAGCTACCAAGCGGACAACAATCTATAATTATTTGACTTAATATAAATTATTAGATATAAAATTTATAATACAAAAATAAATTTACATGTATTTAATATTTTAAAAAGGCTATATAGTTATAATATACAAATTATTTTTAATAAATACAATATGTATCCACATATTTAACAAAAGATATATCTTATGCTATATAAATTTATACTTAATAAATAGAAAATATTAAATGTGAAAACAAAATTTTTAAGAGTACACATGATTATAATATATAATTTTTTTTAATGAATGCAATAGAGATGCGTACTTACATATTTAACAGAGTTTTATCCTCTAATATATAAATTTGTATTTGATGATAGAAAAACATTAAATATTAAGTAAAAATTAACAAAATATATAAATTGTGTTTAATAAATACATTCTTTATGCGAAGATCTGGTGACGGAATCTTGGGTCCAAACCATTACGAGTCGATTGCATCCATAACATTGACACCTACACAATTATTTTTGTCACTACAAGAAAAAAATGGTACTTTCCGCGAGTCAAACCCAAGACCTCCACCACACCCCTCACACGCGTGTATATAAAGTGCTCAAAATTACCCCAAATTTTGGAGTTGATGAGAGTCCAACCATTGCCTCTTAGTTGACTAACAATTCTCTTGCCATTTGGCGATCATCACTTTATTTTTGTAATACACAAATATTATATATGCGGCAAATAATAATTAAAAAAAATAATAACAACAACAACAATAATTCTAATAATTTAATAATAGCTCAAGTAATAAGATTTTTTATTTAGTGAAAAAATTAATATTTTGAAAATATAAAATTTAATATTTAGATTTTTTAAGCAAGATTTAGTATAATTTTAAATTATAAAAATAACATTATTTAATCCTTTTAAATTAAACTACAAGCTTAAGTTATCGGAAAAAAAAATTACAAGCTTATTAACAATATTACTTAACTATTTTAAGTTATTTATTATTAATAAAAATAAAATAAAATAATTTTAATTTAATATTTGAATAAATATTTACATTAAATATCAATTTAAATTAATGATTAGAAGTTTAAAAGAATATTTAAAATATCAAAAGAATTTATATATTTTGAATAGTATTTTTATATTCAACATGTAAAACAAAAGATTTAAATAAATAATTAGTCAATATATTTTATTTAATAATTTGAAACAAAAATTATTAATAAAATTTCATTATTTATTTAAGTTAATCCTCAACCAGCAACTAGAAGACAAAATAAATTAATACAAAATTATTGAAAAAGAAAGATAAAAAGGCATTCAAATCTCGAAATAATTTTTAAATTATCTTAGTTTTACAAATTTATTTTCAAAATACCCTTCTTTATAAAAGGTTTTTCATTTTACCCCTTTTGAATAGTGATTTTACTATTTGAATAGTAATTCCACTGTTTAAAGTTTCTTTATTTGCTTTATTACCCAAACTTTAGATTTATTTTCGTTTTTATACCTCCTATTTAAAAAAAAACAAGGTAGATCCCATTTTTCATGATATATGAATTTTATCAGTTTAATTCTTTCTAGATTTTTACAAGTTATAAGAATATAATTTTCTAATATTCTATCTTTTTCCCAAAGTTCTTTTAGTCCTTTGTCTAGTTGGTCTAGATCTTTAATATATTTATTAAGAATTTCTTGGTTTATAGTTTTGTTGACAAAATCAAGAACATAATCTTCTTTATTATTATATGTTGAAATAAGAATTCTTAAATCTTCAAGTAAATCCTCTAGTGTTTTTAAAATTATTATTTTATGTTTATAATTATTTTTTCTTTTAAATTGATTTTTTATAATATCAAAATCTTTTCCCATTTTTTTATTTTTATATTCTCAAATAATAATACATTCGCACAAATCTCATAATTAATGATGAAGTACTCTAAAAGCATATATTTTCATAACATCAAGTAGAGAAATTTTAATATTTAAATCTTTTAAAAGTATATTAACTCCCTGATATTCTCAATTCTTTAATCTTCCTTATGGACTCGTCTTCAATCACCTCGACAAGTCTGACTGGTTTTAGCCCAAACACCCACCTGGCTTCACGGGACTTACGATTTCAAACGGCTGTTGTCTCGAACAGTGTAATTACTATGGCCTTCGTAGGTTTAGAGAATTTTAGAAAAATAGGATAAATATAAGCTTAAAAGATTTCTATAGAAAAATTTAAAACCTCGAATATTTATGAAAATAAAATCGTTTTGTTTCCTTCAAAAAGAATTTATACAAACATGCTTTAAAGAGGGTTTACAAAAATTTCTAAAAAGCTAATTTCCTATGCTATGGATATTTTTCAGATTGAGAATTCAGTCTCAGTTTTGTCCGATTATCTCCAAATGAAAATTTAGCACAATCTATAGAGATCAAAATCAAACTATTCGGACTTCAAAGTTTTATTTAGCGTCCGGTGTCCTAATCTTTATGCACTGGAATCTTTATCTTTATCTTCTTTATCATGAGGAGTCAAAAACTGCCTCCCACAGCTGTCTGCCACAATGCTTTGGTGGATGATGACGTTATGGCATCCGTCACTCCTTGCACTGACGTAAGCGCTTATATCACGATTTGCAACAACCAATCATTATGCAAGCTTTCTTCCTTGTAGTCTCTGTGCAAAAGAAATCATGTTTGATAAATTTAGTGAGGAGTTCCTTTAGAAGTAGATATTTTATTTGGCCTCCTTTCCTCAATAAAATCCAATTAGCGGCCTGCATAAGAGGTTTATATTGTCGCTCCCAAAGAGACTCAGCAATGGCTTGAATGGTTGTAATCTCCATGGCTTTCCGTTCTATGATCCATGAGCTGGTGAAAAAGATCGAATTTTTTTTATACCAGTTTCAATCTTTAAGTTTGTGTTTATAACATCTATGGTGATCATATGTTGGATTTCATGCCAAATTCGCATCTCAGGTTCTGGGGCTATAAAATAGAGCTTGAGTATGACTTCTCTATTTCTAGCAACTTGACTGACCTAGGATTTAAAGTGGTCATCAAATTCTGGAATTTCCTTTAGATTGTTTCCAACATATAGCAGATCTAGAAATCCATAGTTTGCAAGCTGAAAGACTTTATGCAGCTCAACTCCAAATATGGCGGTGATTCATGGATGAACACTATATCCTTTAGAGTAGAATAGTGTTCTGAAATTCTCCCATCTATAGGCTTCTTCAACAACTTCTTTATATTCTCTTTTCCATTTATTTGTAGGAACAAATTCTTACTTAGAACCCATGCTGTTGAAGTTTCCAGATTTATTGATTTTTATTTCAATAACTTCAGCATCACCGTAAGATTTAGAAGTTTTTCCTTTATTTTTCATAGAGTCCAAAAAGTCTTTATCACATAATTGTTTATTATCTTGACTTCCAGAAGACTCTGCTTTATCTTTTTCTTTATTCTCCTTTTTATTACTCTCATTTTTAGCATCACTCATTTTTTTCTTCTTCTTTGTTTTGAGCTTCAAGAAACAAATTTAGACTTTCTTAAAGAAAAATGACTCTTCTAAGTCCTTCTTGAAAGATATCTGTCACTATTTTAAAATTCAACTTTATCAAATCTTTAAGAGCTTTATTACTATCAACAATGTCTTGACAGACTAAGACAATATCATCTATCTCATTCTTTAGCTCTTCAATATCCATCTTTCTTAATAATTTTATTGCTGCAGAAAAATAAGAATTTATAATATGATCTATATCATCAATACAATTTTTGAGAAATTGTCACCCATTAACGGATTTGAGAAGTCTTTACCACCAATCGTTAAATAGTGGACTAGCTGTATGTATAGTGCATACAATCACTCTTTTTGCATTTAAAGGGAAATGCACACCCATCTCATCCATTTTAGAGTTGGAGAACTCATTCTTTTTCGAATTCTGTATTTCTAGAAATGAAATCGATTAGGAATTTTTTTGAACCTTTTATATACTCTATTTTGAAACTATAAAAGGACAGAAAAACTTGCCATCTATGTAGCCTTCTGTATTGGAATGTATTTGATAATTTATTGAAAACTAAGGATTGTATATGGGTATTATTGGTTTGAACTTTAAAAGGTCTTTGATATAAAAAAAGAGAGAATTTCTGAATTCCTTTTATGATGGCTAGAAGTTCTTTCTCATAGGTTGTATAGTTGACCTCAGCTTGACTGAAAGTACCACTTGTATACCTGCATATCTCATTGAGATCGATTTTAAGTAATGCTGCCCAATAAAGATTTGAAACATCTGTTTGTATAATTAATTTATCATTTTCGTCAGGTTGTTTTAATTCAGGCAAAGTTGTTACATTCTTCCTTTAAATTTTTAACAATCTTTGTATGTTGATTATTTCATGCTTTAGTATTATTTTTTCGAAGTAATTTTTGAATCTCATACTTCTTTTTAGCAAGATTTATTATAAATCTCTCAACATAATTTAAACAACTAATGAATTTTTCAAATTGATTCCTATTTTCCAATTTATCAGGAAATTCATAAATTTTCTCAGATATATGGGGTTGAAGTTTAATGTCTTCTTTATTTAATTTTAATCCTAAAAATTCAATTTCTTCTTTATAAATTATAGCCTTTCTTTCAGATAAGATTATACCATTTTCTTTATAAATTTTAGCAAATTATAGTAGATGAGTTTTATGTTCTTCTAAAGTTTTATAAGCAATTAAAACATCATCAACATAAACAACAAGAAAATCTTTATATGTATTAAAGATTTTATCCATTCTTCTTTGACATATAGAAGGTACATTTTTTAATCCAAATGACATAACTAATCATTCAAACTATTCTTGAGGAGAACTAAATGCTGTATATTGTATACTTTCAGGTTCAATTTTTATTTGTCAAAATCCTGAAGTACAATCAAATTTAGAATAATATTTATTTCGTTTAACTAGGTTTAGTAAAACTTCTTTGTTAGGGAGATAATAACTATATGACCTAGTAAAATAATTTAATCTTTTATAATTTGTTACCATTCTAGATTTTTCGCATTTTTTCTCAGCTTCATTTTTAACCATGAAAGCTGGGCTACTAAAATGACTACTACTCCTCCTAATTAAAGGTGGATTTTTATATAATAATTCATTTATTTGTTTATCAAATTATTTTCTATCTTTTTATGTATATAACATAGGTCTTTCTTTTATAACTATATTTTCATTTAACTATATTTTTGCCTTTAAATCTGACTCCTTATAAAAAGCCAGAGGATGATGATTATAATTTTCTTTTATCTATTTTATTACATCTTCAAGAGTTATCCTTTTTATTGTTATATTATATATTTTTATCGGAATTTTATCATTCGGTCCACCAAGCTTCGCTAGCTGAACTCTGAATGGCTCCTATATTCTTGGTAATTTTAAGTAGTGATTACATTTAGTTTTAAGGATTACAGAATATAAATTATGTGAATAAAACTGAAATTATTGTAGGAAATCATTTCCTAATAATATATCAGTTTCAAGATAGTTATATTCATAAATAGTATTTATTATAACAATTTTACTTCATAATATAACATTTACTTTATTTGTCTTTTTATTAATGTGTTCGACTTGACTCGTAACACTCTTTATCTTTATATTACCATTCTCTTGCCATTTAGTATAGACAAAGGATTTAAACAAAGTTATTTCTGAACCATTATCTATTAAGGCACATGTTGTTATATTAGTATCTTGTACTGTTATTTGTACAAAGACACTCAAAGAAAAATAAATTCCTTTCATGTTTTTTACAAAAGATTTTTATATTTCTAATTTGTAGTGTAACACCATGTTTCTCTATTTTATAATAATCACACTGATTTAAGAAACTATTACCCAAAATTATATTGTAATAGTCTCCTACCATATCACTATCTATGTAACAAGGTACAATTATTTTTAAATCTTCAAAAATTATTGAAACTTATACCTCTTGATCACAAGTTATTAATTGACCTTCAAAGTTTTTATATTGAAATATTGTAGAAGCAACCTTTGCAATTAAACTTTTATTTTTATGTTTTGCAAGGTGATTGCCACTAGCTCCTGTATCAATTAATATATTTGATCCTTCAATATATTATTGACCATTAAAATATTTACCATTTATTACCATTGTATTGATTATGTCTTCTCTTGTAAATTCAACATTAGTATGCGGTAACTTACTAACACTTTTTCTAGATATAAAATTTTTTCCAAAATTTATTTGTGGTATCATACCACTAATAGATCCATATTCTAAAATGGATTTTCTATTTATTTTAATTTCATAATCTTTTATTTTTTTAATTTCTTCTATTATTGGTAATTTTATTGTTGTTATATCCCGACATTCATTATCAATTTCAATATATGGTTTATCTTGATATATTTTACCATAATTACTATTAATAAAAGCATAAATTGCTCTATAATAAAAAGTAAATGCTTGACTTTTATCTCTAAGTTTTAAATCTTTAAAAAGTTGAAAGTGTAAACTTAAAGTCTCATTTATATTTTGATCATTTATATCAACACTATATTTTGGATAACAATCAAAACGAAATTGTGAATATATTAAATTTCCTTCAACTGTTCCTAAATGACTATTTTTAGCATCTATAAACTTTTGGTCATGAAGTGAAATAACCATAGGACTATTTATTCCATTTGTAAATAAAGCTTTAACTAGGATTTGAATCCTACCAAGATAAACATATTTTATCTTTTTTCTTACTTCTTTATTTTTGATTTTATTTAAAGCTTGATTTATTGAGGTTTTAATAAGCAAATTTAATCTAATTTGCTCTTTAGTATGCTCAACATTTATAGATTTTTCAACTGCATGATAATCATAAATATTTATCTTTTTTCTTTTTATTACATCACCAAAAGACTTTAGAATACTTTTGGTAGGGTTAGTTGCATCAAGTTTTAAACCTTTTATTTTTACTAAAGTTTATTGATCAAAGGTTATTCGTTGAGCATAACCTTCTGATCTTTTATAAATTTCTACTTCTTTATCTGAATTTTCAGTTGCAATAATATCTTTATTCATTTTTCGAATTACTAGAGTATTTTTCTTCTTCAATATATATTTCTTTTTGTAGATAATTTTCTATATCAGAAACTTCAGATAATTCATCTTGAAGTTCTATAAATTCAACTTCTATACTTCGAATCTTTTTAGGGATTTTACATTCTGGTGATTTAGGTCCAATTTCTCCATAATTCCAACATTGGCATTGTGAAAATTTTTTATTTTTTTTATAGTTAGGTTTTCTTTTAAAATATCTTCTCTTTGATTTTATATTTTTCTTTTGAAAATTATTATATTTTTCATACTTTTTTTTATGAAACCTTCTTTTCTTTTTATTAATTCTTTCTTTATTACATTCCTATTGACTGGGAACCTCGAATTCATTACAATATAAAGGTGAAATTTTTTAGTTCTTCTATATAAATCTTGAGATTTATATAATTTACTTTGCTCCGAGAAGAGAAAGTTTATTCTTCTTCCTAGAGTTGAGGTTGAATCTTTATTTTTTCTTCCTTCCATTTATTCATTATATGTTTATTCCAAGGATGTGGAAGTTTTAAAAAGTACATATTGAGACATATACTTTGATCTTCATTACTATAATATTGTGTATAATAATATTCTTTAAATTCACATGTATATTGTTTTAAATTCTTCTTGCTACAAATTCTAAGATTTATTAAGTTAGTTCTTGCTTCTTCTTTTTCTTTAGAACTTTCTTTATCAGGGTCATGCCAATTTTCTCCTAGAAATTCACTAGAAAGATAGGCAACTAAAATTTCAATTCCTTTATCAGTACTATCTATTAATTTAGTTTGTACATTTCTTTTTATTAAAGCTTTAGTATTTTCAGTTAATCCTTGCCACCAGTTGAAAATAATTCCATCAAATGTATCAATTAAATAATCTTTTTGTCTATTTGATGTCCATGTATCATCAACATTATATAAAAAGAAAACTTTCATAGTATTTGCCCATGAAATTATAGCTTTTTTCGTATCTTCTTTTCAATCTATATTTAATTAGGATCCTCCATGATTTATAGGTTCACTATAATTAGTATCCGGAGTTAATTTATCTATTTTTTTTTTATGATTTGTATCGTTCTTTATATGATCATAATATTGCCTTCTATATTTAGGAATATGCATCATTTCTGATTCTTCTAATTCCATATTTTCTGATTTTATTGTACCCTTGGGCCTTCAGTTGTATTATTAGTGTTAACTAATACTTCGTATTCCTCTATTTCAGAAAGATCTATCTTTTTAAATTGATCAATTAATTCATTTATTTCATTCATCTTTATATGTCTCAAATTCAAAATTTTGTTCTTTAGGTAAATTAGATGAGGTAGTTATATCTTTACCCTTTTCTTCCTTTTTAAGGGCTTATTCTTCAGCTAATATTTTAGGTAATTCAAAATTAATCATATATGCATCAAAGGAATTTGGATGCACTGTTTTCTTTAACAGTTTTTATTGGCTTTATTGTAATTTCTCTTTCTTTTATTTTCTTGTCGATTTTATTTTTCTTAAGACAGGTATTCTTTATTAAATCTTCAACATTTGAATTATAAATTATTAAGATTTGAACATCTGTTTTTAATTATTTAAGTTCTTGACTTAGAATATATAGTAATTCAAGTATTTTATTCATTCCTGTATTTAATTCTTCAATATTTTTATTTATTTTATCCATTTGTATTTTTTATATCTATTCAAATGTATTTGAGCATTTTGTTGGGTAGCTTTTATCTTTTGTTTGCCACTTTATATTTTTGCTTTATTCTCTTCGATTTTAATGTGTTCATATTCTCAATTATATTTTTCAAGAATTATATTTAAACTTAGAATTAGATTTATACTATGTATCCATCGTTTTAGATGTTTATTTATTTTTATGCTTTCATCAAGACCCTCATTGATTTGTTTTCTTTTGTTTTTCAAAATACACATTCTAAAAGTATCTCCTCTATGATAAGTTGGCTTTCTTAAAATAAAATCCAACTCTTTTTGATATAGATATAATTCTACTCGAAGGCTATGAAATGTATAATTAGATATTGCTAAGTAGAATCATTACTGCTCTTCATGTTTTATAAGCCTTTAACTTTATATCGTACAATTCTCTTATTCTAGCATATTTATATTCCTTGGCGGCATTCTTTAGAGACATCAAAATACTTCTTTTCAACCTTTTGGAACTTTTTAGTGTGTTGAAACAGTTTATTCTTCATTGTGAAGGTAGCTGCCAATCAGTTTCATCACATGAGAAATCACAAGATAATAAATCAAAATTTAAATTATTATTAAATTCTTTATCATTTATTTCCTGTAAATAAATAAATAGCTCTTTAATTATTAAAAGATTTATGATTGATAATTTTAATAATTATGAGTATTCCATAATTTGTAATTTTATAGTTTTTTATTGATCTTTATGGCTCTGATACCAACTTTAGAAGGGGGTTTTACTTGATTTAACATTATAAATTTAAGAAAAATTAATAAGTAATTAAAAATTTAAGATTTAATTTTAGACAATGTAAACAAGGATGGTTGTGAGTTTTACTATTTTAAATATGTTTTTTAAAAAAATTATTGGTAAAAATGTACTAGAATAATCAAAAATACTTTAGGAAGGGTTTTAGTGAAATAAAGGTTAAAATTTGGATTTTTAAGAAAACACACCGACTCATATAAACAGTAAAATCGAGGTTTAAAAAGATAATCTAGGATATTTTAATTTTTTTTAAAAAATAAATTATTTTAAAAATTTGAAAATAAAAAAAGAATAGAATAAAAATTGTTTCTTCAGATCTCTTGTAGTTTGAATAAGCAGCTCACTAAATCCTGTAATTTTATAATTAGCAGAAAAAATGCTATACTTTGTTAAAGTTGCTTTTCACCCACTGAACTGTATTGGTCAATATTTTAGTTGAACGGACAAAATTATGTTTTAAACGTTTATTCTTTTTCTTTTTTCATTCTGTATTTTCCTGTTCTTCTGTTTTTTCATCTTTTCTTCACCGTCAGCATTATCAATATTCAGATCTGTTTCTCTATCTCTCAAGCCTCTCTCCTCGACCTCTTGCCGTCGCCACTGTCACCGTCAGTGAGGCCGCCTGTTTCTTTTTTGGCTCTCTCCCTCCCATTGTATTCATCTCGCTGCTACCTCCTCCACCCGCTGCCCCCTTCTTTATCTCTACTGATCTCTCCTCAATCTCACCACCGCCGCCGTTGTCGCGGCCGCTACCGCCCTCTCTTTATCTAGGTCTATCTCTCTCCCTCTATCTGTGTTGAGGCTTTCTCTCTCGATCTCTCTCTCTCTCTCCGGTGAGACTATCTCTCAATCTCTCTCTGTGTCTCTCTTTGTCACTCTCGATCTCTGTCACTTTTGGATTTCTCGCCGTTTTCTAGCCGAATCCGTTCCAGATCGGCGTTCCGGTCTGATTTATCGGACAGGAACGGCGTTTTGGCCGAGAAATCGCCGCTCCGGCACCGACCCGAACACGCGGCGGGTCCACTCCGTCGCGATGGAACGGCCACTGCCATTTCGGTTCCGGAACGTCCGTTCCGCCCGATTTATCGGCGCAACGGCGAACCATGCTCAGATCTGCCCAAGAGAGGCGAACCATGCTCAGATTTGCCCAGACTGGGACCCGCTGCCCAAGAAAGGTGATGGAAAAGTTATCAGATCTGGGACACTGCTGCCCAAGAGAGGTGATGGAAAATTCTTTAGATGAGGATATGCG
The DNA here is from genome assembly GCA_026212405.1 of Petrea volubilis. NCBI lineage: Eukaryota > Viridiplantae > Streptophyta > Magnoliopsida > Lamiales > Verbenaceae > Petrea > Petrea volubilis. The sequence goes on from CM047870.1 coordinate 8,888,071, forward strand.
CGCTAGTGGCCCTATTCCTGGGAGATCTCCGGAGCATGTACATGTATGAAGGTTATTTATTTATCAAGTTTCTTGAATCGCATGCTTTTCCTAATTTTGCTATTTATTTTTTGGACAAACAGAATTCTAAGTTCCTCCAGTTTGTATCAAAGATGAGCCGTGGTGAAGTCACTATTGAGGATAATAAATTCAAGCCAGATGCATTTTCTGCCCATCAACAGAATATTAGCAACAGTATAGTGGAGGCCCATCATGGGCTGACTAGTTAGCAAAGGAGCAGGCACGTATATACCTAATAAAGATCTCATGAATGAGCGTTTTTGCAATCTTTTGCTAAATGTTTTACTTGTATGCTCAAATTGTGTGTGTTTGTGTCATTTTTTTGTCGCTAGGCAAATGTACACCCCATAAAGACCACATGAAGGGGGCCTTTTTTTTTTAATCTTTTGCCTGATGTTTTACTTGTATGCTCAAATTGTGTGTCTGCATCATTTTTTATTTCTAAGTAGGTTAATTTCTCCATATTGTTGATCAGACCCAAAATCTTTATCATGCAATTTTCTTAATGGGGGGTATAGCCTTCTGTGGAAGAGATTGCTTTAGAGCAATGTTCTATGTTACGCTTACCGGTCTCTAAACTCTTCATATATTCAGCTTTCGCATGGGCCTCATGGCTGGTCAAACGAGTTTGTGGCTGATCGCAGGTAACATGGATTGCTAGAGGATGAGTGGGCAATGAATTTTCTAAGTTAAATGTCAATGACTGGTCAGAAGAATTCGAGCATGAGGTTGCTGATGTGACATTGGGTGATTCTTCTGGTGATGAAGGGGCAAATGCATATGATGAGTAAGTCCACTGTTTTCTAGCAATTTAGGGGATATAAAATAATTTTTCTGTACTTGAGTTAGTTAAATTACTTGTATTGTAGCTCAGTTAGTATCTCCATCATCTCCGGCAGCAAAGATTGGCAGCAACATGAACAACATATCTGTAATATAAATGCACCATTTTTTCATTCATTATGAACAAGCTCGTTTCTTTAGTATAGTATCATTCAGTTGTCTTTTGCAAACAAATCGGCTTTATATTTTTTTCTTAAGCTAAATTTATGAACAAATCAGTTGTCAGAATCAAATGATGCATAAATATAATATTATTTTTTGTTTTGTTACAATAATAAGTTTAAAGATCTAAAATTTTATTTAAATTTTGAGTTAATGACTATAATTTTTGGATTAAAGTGAAGATCTTCAGGCTAGTATCATGGGCTATCCCACACCGAAAGATCAAGCCTGGACCAAGGGAGTGGGCTTAATACCATGGCAATGATCGATTATATTACCATATTTTCAGATTCGGGTTCGGAAATCTACTAGGATTACGTGCTGTAATCCCAAACTATTAATTAATATAAATTCTACTCTTAATCTTTTTGGCGATTGATGTGCGCTTTTTTGTTTTTCTTTTTTATATTTTTTGAAGTACGGAAACTTCGAGTCCCATGTACCAAGCTAAATTGTGTGAATAAAACTCATAAAAAGTAACAATCGAGACGGTTCATCCATACAAGTTTTGACTAAAATTGTCGTGCTTGTTGATTCTCAATTATAAATTAAGATAAATGTAACATTGAATTAAAACACTGCTATAGGTCGAAAATTATATTAAAAAAATAATAAATCAAGGATTAATGTTCCTATATATCCTTTAAATTTTAATTCTTCCTTGCCTTCTTGCACGAAATAAACAAGAGTCGGAGGGCTTCATTCACTCGAAAAATCGATATATTCTTTTATGGATTATATGAAAACCTGCATCCAAATATATATATATATATATATATATATAATAGGAAAGATTGTTTTGAAAAATATCAATGTTATTAGATATTTTTTGATGCTTCGAGTGTTAAATACCAAGTGATAAAAAAACTAAGATATGTTAAATGTGTAAATTTTATTTGTAGGCTGACTTAATCCTCATCATTTGATATGTGTATATTATTTGATTGAAATAAACAGACTAAATTGCATTTTATATTTGACGAATGAAATATTTTTTTTGGCTTTTGTAATAAATTTGAATAAATCACCACGTTGCATTCCATAACTCAATTTTGATTCCTAAACGGTACGTCGTTGGATTTTAACAGCAAAAGCATGGTAACATTAAGTTGAAGACCCGAATTACAAATTATACGTCACAGTACCGAAATCCAAAATTGATCAAAATTGGCTACTACTTATATAAATCATATTTTTCTTTCTTGTATTTTGAAATTATATATTGGCTAAGAACTGGTTTAAAAAATCTTACGAAAGGATACATGGTAAATAAGAAAACGGGGCTGCATCCCTTTCTATCCAATCTCTTATTTGAATTTAACTTTTAAAATTGACTAATTGAAATGGAAGTATCGTTATTTTTTTAGTTTGGGGGTGCCAATCGCGCCGTTTGTAAGTCAATTGAAAGAACACAGGAGCAGATTCCAGAATGGAATTTATATTAAAATCAGCTGTGAGACATATTTCCAGATACAATTATTACAAATAATACACAGCAGTGTTTCAATCTCTATATTATTTAGTCCATCTGATAATACGACATATTGACCATGTTTGACAATTTTGAAAACTTTAATGTCCCAGTCTATGCAACGATCCATGTGAAAAACCACCGATACCCTTTGCTCTTCTGTCTCCTTAGGAAGTCAACGCTGATTGATGTAAATGGGTAAAGGTAAAGGTTGGGCAGGGAATTGCTGAGGTGGATGAGTTATCTAGGATCAGATGTTCTATTGTAGGGGAAACTCTTTTTGCAGAATATCAAGATTCCTTGAGTCACAAACTTCCAGCATGTCATTCCGTGACGCGCAACTGAAAAATGAAAGGTGCAAACATTCATACATGTAGGGAAGTAAACAGACTAATAGTGTTAATAAAGCAAAGTACCTCAATGAAATTCTCAAGTATTGCCAGGCATTATCCGCCTTTGGATTCATCGCCAGTGCCCGAACATAGTAACGAATAGAATCCTCATACATACCCTGACCAGAATACATTTTTTTTTAAAATTTAAATGAATCACTTGGGGTGGGGGGGTTGAGGGGGTGATGTCCATATGGTGGTACAAGCATAATATGAGAAAGCCAAGCAATTAAACGTTGGCATTGCTGAATATGGTACACAGTACATGGAACTCCGAGATGGAAAAGGAACTAGATACGTTGCATATTCAAAACTCACATTTTGATAGTCGTCTACTCGTCTCTTAGTTTGTACAAATGGATAAGCAAAAATTCTGTACATCGGTGCTGTTTCTTATTTATCATTTTTCAAATTTCAAATTTTCACAATATCCAATTTATCTGCTAATGCTGCCAAACAATTTGACCACGGACCTTATTTTCTCCAACAAACATTGATTCTGTAAGCATAATCTATGTGCCACACATGATATGCTACAAATCAGTACTAGTCTTACCTGGTTGGCATAACTGATACCCATGTTTGCCCATGCACGCACGTAATTGGGCTTCAAATCCAGAGCCTGAAAAGAAATAAATTTCTCAACATTTGAAACTTGACAAAATAATATAGAACCCAGCTGCTGGATCGCCAGGTAGGGAGTGGAAGGCAGTGAAAACATTAGCACAAGTGAATTTAAGACAAGACACACAGAAGAACAGTAGACAAAAGAAGTTATTCCAGCATCAGATTCATGGGTAGCGAATAGTAAATAACATAGCATGGCCAACTATGCAACATATAGACACAAAAAATTAAAAAAAATAATTTACATTCTACTCTAAGATAACAAAATTAAGAGAAGATGTGGTAATGTTTATAACGTGTTACATTTACCCATAATCCAATATCTCCTTATCATGTATTCATTCAACTCTTTTGGATGTCTAAGAGACTAGTGATTTCCATCTACTAACGGAATCAGAGGTCCTAGTTGCAGATGCTGTAATGTATAATCATATCCAATCTATATATTTTGTGTATCACTTTGTACTAGGACAAGTGAACAGCAATATGCAAGTCACCTGTTGATAGGCTAAGATTGCATCTGCACTCTGGACACTATTAGCTTGTGTCGCACCAAGCTTATTCCAGAGTGAATAATCTCGTGGTTTGAGTTTCAAAGCTGTCTGAAAAGCTTCAATGGCTTTGTCATATTCTCTAGATAAGTTGTACAGCACTCCGAGAACTATGTGCACATCAGCATCATCAGGCGACAGTTTAGCTGCATCATTAAATAACGAAGCCACCTGTAACACCACAAGCCAGAACCACCAACATGAATATCTTTCTGTCCGAGATTATAACAAAATAAAAAATAATGGAGGCCTTCACTCAGATCCTGCTGACAAAGATCATGGAAGGCTTCCACTATTATAGAAACAGTAGAAGGCACCACATCGACATAGAATACATCATGCATATACATGTGGGATATGGATATGTGGATATGTATGTATGTTCGAGTCCATAGAGATCCTTACATCAGCGTAATACAGATTCTCAGGCTGATCTGGAGGGGCAATGGTCCCATACTTAGGATGATGATGTAGCCAACTGTACAAGTACTGGAGTGCAGCTGCTTGTTCCAACTCTGGAAATATCATAAGCAAAACTGAATATTCATTTCTCCACATATACTGTCACTAAATAGCACAAAAAGAAGAAGATTTGGAGGGCAAGATAAAGTATAGAGACAACGTCCTCCAAAATCATGTTAAGAAGAAGCTTTTAAAGACATCAAGCATACATATTACAATGTGACAATCTACATGCCCAATAACCTTTAAAAATGAGGGAACTATGACCTTCGATTCATTGAACTTTGACGCTGTAATTACTAACCATTTGTATGGCTCACACCAAGAGCAAGAAGAACTTCCAAGTTTGTGGGATCAACCTCCTGTGCCCGCATCATAGCTGCAATTGCCTGAGACAGGCAAGTATAATATATGAAACAGTGAAACTTTCTGATTAGAACCAACTAAAATCAAAGTTAAAATTTAAAGAGTTATTTATCTTAAAATATTAGAAATACTTTGCTCACAAGTTTATTTTGTAAGAATTTAATGTAGTCAAGGAAATCACTTATATATTTTACATATAAAAGTGTAAAAACATTGCATGTGTGGACAACAAAAAGAATCTCAACCAACAGAAATCTGTTAATAACCCCAGAATTCAAGGGAATTACTTGTATATTTTACATATAAAATGTAATAAGACATCAGACAAATGAATTTTGCAAGGTTACGGGAAATAAAGAGGAGTTCTATTTTGACCTGTTGATCATCATCATTCTCTGCATGTGCTATACCAAGTAACCTCCAACCTTCAGCATTATCAGGGTTCTTCAAAACCTCAGCCTCCAGAGCAAGAACTGCTTCACTTAAAAGCCCCTTGCGGAAGAGTTCCTGCCCTTCCTTCAAAGGATTAGGGTGGCCGACATAAGGATTTAGATCAGAGAAAACATATACCCCTCTTGATGTTTCTGATTTCTGCTTTAGTGCTGCTTGCTCATTTAGGTACCTGCATGCCAAAACCTGAATTATATTCATGCAACCACATGAAAGATATGAAAGGTGTTTGACTAAAATAATATCTCACTGGATCACTATTACTTCCCGGCTCAACAGAAGTCAATCATACATTCCCATCACACTATTCAAGAGAAAACAAGTTTATCATGCATAAGACATAAAAACAAAAGGTTTGAAATTTCAGTATGTATGGGCCCAAACCAATTTGAACACCAAAAATTACTCCTTTTAGGGAATGATGACAACCAACAAAAATATAAACGATTCCACATAATTCATTAACAAGCATGAGTTGATTTTGAGAGCTCTACCTTAGAAGACGGTGCAAGCAAAAGGGTGGATTTCAAAGAATCAGCAGATTTGAAAGTAAAATTCAAACAATTTTTTTCAAAGAATCAGCAGATTTGCAAGTAAAATTCAAACAAAATTTCGTATGTTTTACATTTTTTGTTGAATGTCATAGAAAAAGTAGCTTAAGAAAAAGTATAGAGACAATTTGTTTGCAAAATACAATTGAACGATGCTATACTAAAGAAACGAGCTCATTTGTAATGAATGAAAAAATAGTGCATTTATATAACAGATATGTTGTTCATGTTGCAGCCAATCTTCGCTGCCAGAGATGATGGAGATACTGAGCTACAATACAAGTAATTTAACTAAATGAGGTACAGAAAAATTATTTTATATCCCCTAAATTGCTAGAAAACAATGAACTTACTCATCATATGCATTTGCCCAGTTATCACCAGAAGAATCACCCAAGGTCCCATCAGCAACCTGACGCTCAAATTCTTCTGACCAGTCATTGACATTTAACTTGGAAAATTCATTGACCCATTCATCCTCTGTCAATCCATGTTGCTTGCGTTCAGCCGCAAACTCATTTGCCCAGCCATGAGGCCCATGTGAAACCTGAATATATGACGAGTTTAGAGACCAGAAACTGTAACATAGAACATTGCTCTAAAGCAATCTCTTCGACAGAAGGCTATAACCCCATTAAGAAAATTGCAAGATAAAGATTTTGGGTCTGATCAAAAATCTGGAGAATTTAACCAACTTAGCAATAAAAATGATGCAGACACACAATTTGAGCATACAAGTAAAACATCCAGCAAAAGATTAACAAAAAAAAAAAGAGCCCCCTTCATGTGGTCTTTATGGGGTGTACATTTGCCTAGCGATAAAAAATGACACAAAACACACACAATTTAAGCATACAAGAAAAACATTTAGCAAAAGATTGCAAAAACGCTCATTCATGAGATCTTTATTAGGTATATACGCACCTGCTCAGTTGCAAACTGGTCAGCCCATGATTGGCCTCCACTATGCTGTTGCTCATATTCTGTTGCCCAATCTCCAGGTGCAGAAAATGCAGCTGGCTTGAATTGATTATCCTCAATAGTGATTTCACCACGGCTCATCTTTGATACAAACTGGAGGAACTTTGAATTCTGTTTGTCCAAAAATAAATAGGAGAATTAGGAAAAACATGCAATTCAAGAAACTTGATTAATAAATGACCTTCATATATGTAAATGCGTTCTGCACCCAAGATCATCTTGTCATGTATAGTAGAGCTTATAATCAAACCAAAACTTAAATAGAAATGCTAATTATCCAAACTGGGCCATCTATCTCATGCGGCATTACTGTGTTTTATGACCATCAATTTAAGGAATGTAATCCATAAATGCTAGTCTGCACATTGCCTGGGCTGTTCAAAACAAAATTTACAAATTCCTGGTAAAGAATCATTTACAATATGCACAAATTTCTCAACAAGGTATATCACCTGAAACTTTGGATCATTGTTTTGAGCTAGCGTATGTGCTAGCGTACGAGTCTGCTCCATGGTAGCTAAAGAAGGAATATTTAAACCTCTCAATTGATCAATTGAAGCAAGTTGGGAATGCTCCTGAAAATTCAGAAGAGGATTGTGATGGAGGCAATTCTAATATAGAGTTGTTCTCATTCATCAAAAGCAAATGTGTCAAGAAGGAAGATAAGACTATGTAAACAGGCAGAATGACTCGCCTAAACCTCTATGAAGATTAAATGCAGCAAAACAAGTCCCCCCCACTTCTTAGTTCGTTTAACAAGAAGAATTAAGCTGTCATGATTGTCATGGACACCCAAGAAACTAAGTTCACGACTGCTAGACAATCAATGTTCTTCAAAATGCAGTTAGTTATTTAAACCGCCCACGAGATCCGTCACTGCTTCTCTCTCTCTCCCATCTGTTTTATTCAGGTAGAGTACAACAAAAAATTGACCTGCAATTCTGGCAATACACAAAACTCTTCCTCTATTGGATAATTAAGACCGCCAAGCACAGGCGACTACATGTATAGTCTAGTCGGGTCAAGCAACGCCACTGGATTTTTATTTTACAATTATATATACACATAACATTTTGTATTAAGTTTTAATTAATGGCTTGTAATATGACATTTTGACACCATATTAAAATTTTAAAATTTTATAATTGACCCACTATGAGTACATAATCCAAAATAATAGGTACACTAAAAAAAGCCTACAATCAAAAAGTAAAAAGATAAAAAGGCCTAGTTGAGATTGCCCAAGATTGAGATCAAAACACGCTTTCAAGTGAAAAATTAAAATCACAAGCAGCTTAGAGTTTTCTTATTTTTTTTAAACAATTGGGTAGGGATAAAAAATATTTTAAAAGAGAATAAAAAATAATAAGAAATTTATCAATTGAAAAAGTAGTTGCGATTTTTGAAGCACAATCAAGAGATTATTAACTTTGAAAGTCCTCTTCTAAATTCAGGGTAGCATAAGAAAATTATAGTTAATCATCCAAATGATTGGGAAGAGATACAAAGATGGTGTATACAAATAAACCATATCAATATTCAAACAATGTTTTTACACAAAGCAATATTGATGGGGTATTACGTTTTTAATCCAAGTTGGTTCAAACAATGGAGGAACTGGCTGGGATAGAAATAAAAAAAGATGATGTGTTGTGCTTCCGTTGTAATCTTTTTTGACAGCAAATTGAAAAACGAGTAGAGTGATTCTTTTGTTATTGATAAATTTAGAGCACGGAATAAAAATGCCAGACTTCATGTCCACAAAATAGTGCACATAACAAAGTTTAGAAAATTTGATGATACAAAATGGTAGACAATTTAAGGAAATATTGAAATGGAGTACTTTAATGTTTAGCAGTTACTAACTTATTACATATTAATAGTTAAATTTTAACCCCACTAATTAACAATTCTAGAGTCGCCACTGCCACCAAGCATAGAGTTGAACTGCAAAACCTGATGCATGAGAAGTTACTCGTTGAAACCATATATTTTTTGCATAAATGTAATTTTCTAAGTATGTTGAAACTTGACCATAATAACCTGAGAGTACAAAAACCAGTAGCCCAAAACTCAGAGATTTTCTGAAAATTACAACACAGTTGACTCTTGACTATATAGCCAATAACCAGCAAGTAGCATGTTGACCAATAGCTACAACAAATAATATTAAAAATCGATAAAATGCAAATGTGAGTCCTTACATGCTCAAATTCAGATGCCCAACCATTGGCTCCATGTTGTCGTTCAAATGACTGAACCCACATATTTGGATCGTCATGCGTTGGTTGGCGTTGTGTGAACTCAGAAACCCACCCATCTGCACCATGAGGCCCAGGTCTCATACCTTGAGACTCATTCCAATACTCCTCCAGCTCCAGAGATCTCCCAGGAATAGAGCCTCTAGCATGCATATCCTTATCGATATCTAAAGATGACAAAAGGGCTTGAACCTGAAAATGGTGACAAATTTAAATTGCACATGAACAGGAAAGCATATACAACACATTTCCTTAAGAATCTTCATCTTCATAAATGTACAGATCAGAGGAAGTATGTATACAGTTAGAATCTATATAGTCAAAGATCAAATCCCCATAATTTTTATCTACAAAAAACGATGCTGCTAAAAGAGCCACAACTTAAAATAGGTTAGAGTATTCTTGAAGGATAATTTTCATAACATTCCTGAAGGATAATGTTCATACATACAGCTGTGTGGTCGAACATAATCTGAATTCTGTGAAAAAGGAAAGTGGCAACGGAATTTAGATAATAAGTAATTTCACAACTTGCGTTTTTAAGCTTATAAATAGAACCTGTGCATGAATAAATTCTTCACTTCTATCTGCAAAAAGATGGCGGGCCATAATACTGCTACGATCACGTATACATTGCTTATCGCCTTCAGACAATCCTAAAACAGGAAGTGAAGTTGGATGAAAAGGTATGTTTCCATGGCTGCTGTGAAGAAATGAGTGCAAAAAATTTGACAACACTCTTTGAGGTGGCCCTGCAACAAAAGAATTAAAATAATCAGGAATGCAGAAGTCTCACAGTGCTATTCCTCCAAACTGTGCCCAGGCAGCACTAACTAATAAGCTTGGCAGATTGCTGGAACAGGAGTTGACATTTCATTGACTCAGACAAACTGCCAATTAAACACCTACCTAGTTGAAACATCAATGTCAAATATAAAAGCATCAAAAGTTGGGTTCCCAAGATGATCTTATGTTAAGATTAAAACTGTAATTGCATTATATCAAGGTTATTTGATAGGGTTATAGGGGACCAACTTTCCATTATACATTTCTCCGAAATAGATAATGTTTAATAAAAAAGAAGACAACAGTAAACCAAAATGACTACAAGAGCAATGACCTCAAACCGCTAACAAACAACTTCAAAAGTACCATCAAAATCTTGTGGAAGCCGAGTTTGCACTAAAGGAAAGTTGGTTAGACCATCCCTTCCCTGATAATGAGGAAGTTGATGCCTCTGTATCTCATCCCAAGCATCTGAAAACCTACTTTGGTCCACAGAGCGGAAGCCTTGAAGGAACTCTGAACCCTGGAATGAAAAGATAACTTAATGCTGATCCAATAGATCCACAGCAACAAACAGCTAGAGAGAAACAGAAAAATATCAACCTGAGCATTAGGATGTTGTGTATGTTCAAGCTCTGACCCTGGAAGGCCTGCTTCCACGCCCGCAAACAAATTGCCATCTGATGTTGTGGCAGTTGCAGTAGGTATCTCTTGAAGCCTTTCCTGCTCAATAATTAAGTAAGTACTTATGGAGGTGGTGTGTCAAAAAAAAAAAACAAAACAAAAAAAAGAAGGTACACCAATTATAGGGAACAACTCATTACATTAAATAAAACTCCGTGCAATAATCTCATTAGAAAAGGGTTGGATCCATTCACAGAGTATTTGTGGTTTCAGCCACTTGTACTCAACACCAAGTACAATGCACTGGACAGGACTCTTAAAATGATAGAATCAGGGGACACAATATATTTTTTTTAAGTATGCTGCTGATCACATTTCTTAGTAAGCGATGATCGATAAAAGTACATCTCATGTTGATTACTTCAATCGGTAATTATGTGGTATCGAGGCAGGAAGTCTATACACAGAAAGGCCATGGAAAAGTCTCTAATAATCAAAAGCTTCATAGGGCTGCCTATCAATTTCAATCTTTCCCACTTGTTACTATTACCCCTCTAATATGCTTCAAGTATATGTAGATTTATCCAGGCCAATCCTCCTGCCGAATATAAAATAAAGCATCGCAAAATAAGAAGAACCTTGCAGTTTCTTGAAAGCAATTGTCTATAAAAGGGTCAGGAAATTAAATTAACCATGATAATTCCATCAATCTGAGGAATCTCCCAATAGTTTAGAAAGCCAACCCAATCATCCCAAAAATCAAAATATAGAGGAAGGTGCGGGTTATAAGATAAAGAAAACCAAGTAAGAAAAACCTGATCTTCCTTTCTCCCCTAATTTTCACATTCACTTCTCTCATACACCAAGTTACAAAAAACAGGATATTGCTTTAATTTCTCACTGAGCGACGGCTGATCAGAAATTTCAGTAGATACACCACTAACCACAACTTATCATTAAAAGTCATTCTAGTTCACGTCAAACACACATAATAGCCGCTCTGAGGAAAGAGAAGGGTAATTCTACTTTTAAGTACAAAACCTAAAATGAACTCGCTAAAGTAATTTCCGACAATACCAACAGTGAGAAGTCAAGCTTAACCCATAATCTTCAGTCGAGCTCAAGCAATAAGCTTTATCAAAGAGCAAATTAAATTGGTAAGAAAAAAGAATAAATGATCGAACCTGAGTTTTGGACGAGGAACCAATAAGGGCGTTGGCGAGAGCGCCGAGAGGGTTGGAGGAAGAAGAAGACCCCGGCACCGCGCAGGCGGCTCCGCCGCTCACCAGGTCCCTCATCGCCATACCAACAGAATTTGGGATCCTTCTGACGGCAACACGGCACCGCTTTTTTTTTTTTTTTTTCCTTCGTTCTAGTATTTCTTGTACAGGAAATGAAAAACTTAAGGTAGGAATTATCGTGATGAAATTCAATTACCGGAGCACAAAAAACATCTAAAGTTGTGGATTAAACAGCAGATATAGTTGTGTTCGTCGCATATATTGCTATTGGGCCCACGGCAAGGGTAACTGTGTTATTGGGAGTAGTGTAAGTAAAATACGGGATAGACCCTGGGGCCGCCTGTTTGCGTGGTTGTTTCCATCCTCACTGCGGATCTAATTGTCCGTCTTGGGACTTGAGAGTTTACCATTTTGCCCTGATCCAGCGAATTACTAATTACTTGTGATTAAGATATTATCAAATTTTTTTCTTTTTCTTTTTCCTTTTTTGAAGAAAGAAATTATCAAATCAAAAAATCCTCCTTACCCATGTTTAATGTTTTGAATAATATATATATATATATATATATATATATATTCATTTTTTTATTAGACCTTCACTCAAAAAATAAAAATAAAAATAAAAATAAAAATAAAAACCTTTATATAATAGGATCCAAGCATCGCGTCTATTAGTATTTAATGCTTATGTAGCACAACACTTGTAGTTTTCTCCATTCCATACAAACTCTATGTAAAAAACTAAAGAAGAATGTTACAAACACTAAAAAAATTGCGATTTTTGCACAAAAAAAAAGCTCCTGAGTATATACTAATTGTTTGTGAAAAAAAGTTTAATACTTGTTATTGCGATATTACACCTATAAATCTGGGTTTTATGCATAAAAAATTACTTTAATTCAATAAATATATAGTCTGTGTATTTTATTTTATGTCATTGATTGATTCCTGATGTAACCGTCTTATCCAATTAGGGATTGTGCATAAATTCTTAAAAATTATGTGAAATGGGTAACGTTGGTATCTCATTATACCATCAATGTTGTTGGGAAAAATAACGTAGTTGAAAAAATTGGTCGATACTAATTATTTAAGTAAAGTATTAAATACTTGTTAGTGTGATGTATTGTGTTTATAGTTTAGGTTATACGCATAAAAGTAAATTTCTATTTTGGTTCATTAAATATGAAGCTTGTGTATTTTATTTTAAGAACATGTTATAATGATCCACTTATATTATTGGGAATAATGCATAAAAAGTAAGTTGTTTCTCATAATAAATTATGTGAATTGGGTATTTAGAAGTCAACCAAAATTTATAGTTGATTGTTATTAATAAATTACTAAATAATATTAGAAAAAAGTATTTAATACCGTATCAAATGAGATAATTATGAAGCAGTACAATTTATGGGAAATCAACATTGGCAGTACAATTTATAAAAGCACTCGACGCATCTTGAGCTACAAGACCAAGCCCTGTTGTACCACGGTCCGTAAAAGAATCTGCATCAGAATTCACTTTCAAAGCTCCCTCCATAGGTTTTTCCCATATAGCAAAATATGACGAAGTAGAAGGAAGATGGACCCGTTTCATAAGTTGAGCTTGCTGCCACTGTTCTAAATAATCTGTTGCCCCATTCACAAATATAACAGCCTCTGGCGAAGTACTTCCTTTCCATATCACTTCATTTCGTTGACGCCATACTCCAACAAATAACAGCAACAGTGGATAATTCCGTTGAATTAAATCAAACAAAAGCACTTGAAAGCCATTCCTGATAATTGGTATAATTAATATCACTAAAGTTTAGTCTTGTTTGCCAGCAACGTCTCTTAGAAAAATCACATTCACACAAGATATGCAATGCAGTTTCAGGAACTTCATTACAAAAAGGGCATGTGATAGTGACTGTTACATGTATCTGATTAAGATTGAGTCTTGTTGGGAGGCAATCAACCAAAGCATGCCAAAGAAAATGCTTAACTTTAGGTTGCCAAAAAAGGATTTGGACCAGCTAGGAAAAGAATTGGTTACCTGCTGCACCTGTGAGTTGTTTAGTAGTCTATAGGCAGATTTGACAGACTAATTGCCATTACGTTCGGGCCATCAATACATACAATCTTCATGATCTTGGGAGCTAAGTTGAATAGAAGCATTGTGAAAATTATTATGAATCATTTTTTAATAGATTTGTTTGATTGTACACCTTTTTGTTTTAAACAGTGAGATTATAATTTTATTTGAATTGGGTTTTAATAATTTTAATAGCATATTTTTCATTAAGTAGTGTCCGACTGACTAACTTTCCTGACTAATGCATGGGTTCAAGGCCAACATATTTCATCTAACCTAATTAATATTAAAATATATACACTAATATATATTTTAAAAAGTAAAAAAAATACATTTAAAAATAAAAACAACATTGTTAACAATTACAAAAGGAAAAAGCTTGAACTCAGATTGGGTTGGAGCTGAGTGGACTCGTCAGACCTGCAAGCTGGCTCCATTCAAAATGCACCCATATTGGTAGTCGGTATTCCTACAAGTTTTCCCCAAATGAGTCCAGGACCAAGAAAATCCACTCCCTCGTGTCATGACGCCAATTCGAGATCACGGTCCATGGAAGGTGTAGAAGTTGTTAATTGGTTGTTACAGCTTAATTATTCACATTAGTTAGAGTTAGTTGGCTGATTAGTTATTTTTGACAACTTTACTATTTTTCTTTTCCCTTCTTACTTTTTTTGGCAATATATTTCGCGGCTATAAATAGCCCATCCATAGTACAATTACCAGAGAAGAAATGAAGAAACTCATTCCCTCAAAATTCAGATTCTAGATATTTTCATGGTGTCTAGAGCCTTCCTTTCAAACTCAGAACAAGCAATTAGGGTTCAGATTTAGATCAGGATTTTATCTTCCACCATGGGTAAATATCACAGAGATCGAGAACTTGGAAAATTGCAAAGCATCAACAATGGTGATCCCCTTTATCTTCAAGCATCCGACAATCCTGGTATGATTCTCGTTTCTTTACCATTGACTGGAAATAATTACTTGACCTAGAGTCACTCCACCAAGATTGCCCTTGGCGCCATTTTTATACTTGCAATGCCATTTTTAGTAAACATTATTTGAATTTTTTGGCCAATGCATCGAAGATCACAAAGCCTGTTTCCTATAGACAAACCAATACTAATGCCAAATGGGTGGAAGCAATGCATGTAGAATTGGATGCTTTGGAAAGGAACAAAACTTGGGTTCTTACTGGCTTGCCACCAGGTAAGAAACCTATTGGATCTAAATAGGTTTATGAAGTTAAGAGATTGCCTGATGGCTCAGTGGAGAGGTTCATAGCTAGATTAGTGGCAAAAGAATACAATAAATTTGAAGAATTGGATTACTTAAACTCCTTCTCTCCTGTGGCAAAGCTTGTCACAGTTAGAATCTACTTAGCCTTGGCCACAACTAAAGGTTGGGCAATCCATCAAGTTGACATTAATAACGCTTTCTTACATGGGAATTTACATGAAGAGGTCTACATGATCCCACCTAAAGGATATCCTCTATGATCTCCAGGCAAGGTTTGTAAACTTGTTAAGTCTCTCTATGGTTTGAAGCAAGCTTTGCGAGAATGGAACGTAGAGTCTACTTCTAAATTGCAAGGCAATGGTTTTGTTCAGTCCGCTAATGATCATTGTCTTTTCACCTTGAAATCTGATGATCATTTTATTGCCTTGGTGGTTTACATTGATGATGTGTTGATTAGTGGAACTAGTGAAGAGCTAATTCAACAAACCATATCTTTCTTACATAAGACATTCATTATTAAAGATCTAGGATATGCAAAGTTTTTTGGGGAGGGGGTGGGGGTGGAAATTGCACGTTCAAATGCAGGGTCTTATATCAATATATCAACGAAAATACATTCTAGACATTTTGAAGGATGTTGGTTTGTTAGGGACCAAGCTAGCTTGCATACCTCTTGCACCAGGCGTCAAGCTTACTGTAGAAGATAGTGTTCCTCTTCCTGAACTAGATCGTTATCGACGCCTTGTTGGGCAGCTTCTTTATCTTAACATGACCATACCTAATATTAGTTTCACCACCTAACAACTCAGCCAATTTATGAATTCACCATGATCACAATGGGAGGTTGCACTACATGTCTTGTGTTATCTCAAGGGTTGCCCTTCCCTTGGTTTGTTTTTCCCTTCAGACACTACGCTGCAGCTCTAGACCTTTTGTGATGCTAATTGGGCCTCTTGCTCTGACACTAGTCGCTCGATCACTGGCTACTGCATTCGTCTTAGGTCTTCTTGTCTCATGGAAGTCCAAGAAACAATCCACAGTTTCATGCTCCACTATAGAAGCATAATATCGGAGCATGGCATCCACCGTCTGTGAATTGAAATTGATTACATGCTTCGTGATTTTGGTATCCCGGTTCAGTGTCCCATTCTCTTATTTTATGATAATCAAGTCGCCCTTCATATCACCGCTAATCCCTTATTTCATGAGCGTACCAAACATCTGGACATTGATTGTCATGGGGTTCGTGATGAGTTTAAGAAGGGTTTCATTCTTCCTCAACATTTTGCCTCCAAGGAGCAACTTGCCTACATTTTCACAAAACTACTTCCATTGACTAAGTTTTCTAGTCTTGCTTCCAAGTTGGGCAGGATTGATCTTCATCAACCTCCAACTTGAGGGGGGGGGGGGGGGGGTTTAGAAGTTGTTAATTGGTTACATTAGTTAGAGTGAGTTAGTTGATTAGTTATTTTTTTATAGTTGTACCATTTTTCTTTTCTCGCCTTACTTTTTTTGGCAAGATATTTCACGGCCATAAATAGTCCTTCCGTTGTACAGTTAATAGAAAAGAAATGAAGAAACTAATTCCCTCAAAATTCAGATTCTAGATATTTTCACAAGGTCCGAAAGGGCCCAGACCAGGAGTGCTTGGGGATGACAATGGGTTGGGTTTCACGGGTCCCTGACCCGCTTGAGGCGGGTTGTGACCCGAAAAATCGGGTTCGGGGCGGGTTGCGAGTCTAGAAATCTAGACCCGCACGGGTTCGGGGCGGGTCTCGGGTCCATTTGGACCCGACCCATATGTGTGTGTATATATATATTTAATATGTATAATATAAAATATATAAAAAAATATAATTAAAAAAATCTTAAAAATTAAATTTGAAGTTAATTATTATCATTTCATTTGAATATATTTTATTAGATTTTATGTACAATTTGAATGTTTTCTTTTATTAAGTTTCTTGTATAATTTAAAAACTATTGTCTCAAAAGTTGTTAAAAAATGAAAATTTTAATGATTGGGGTGAGGTTCGCGGGTTGGGTTTGGCAGGTATGCGGGTCGAGTTTGGTGGATTGGGATATGTTTATGAACCCGGCGGGTTCAACGAGTCCAACCCGCCCGGTTCGGGTCTCACGCGGGTCAGGTCGGGTCGGGCCAGGTCCGGGACGGGTCCCCGGTGCAGAAATTTCTCACGGGTTGGGTCTCGGGTCTGGCCAAACCCGTACCAGACCCGACCCGTTGCCATCCCTAGCCGTGCTATGGGACAGAACAACAATGCATGAGCGGTAGTGTCTTCGAGTTTATTACAAATGGGGCATACAAACACCTTAGGGCAGTGCCTCCTCAAATTGCATGTCGTTGGCAGTGTATCAAGGCGAACGCCCTATACAAAGAACTGGATCTATGGCGGAACCTTAGCCTGCCACAAGGTCCCCCAATTAACCTGAGCCGATTGTGCCGAAGTTGCTGCGGCGTGCGGTCTTGGGATGTCGCACACAAGGTGGTGCGCACTTTGAACCGAGAACTTGCCATCACTTGTATAATGCCAAACTAACACATCCGGAAAGATATATCGCCCAAAGGGAGCACTCTTGATAATTCTGCCATTCTCTTCTGCGAACCATTCGTTAATACTCTCTTTTTATTTATTAAAAATCACTGAATTTGCTTGATTGAATAAATATGACCTAATCACTATGCACCCTTTAGTCAATGTTTTGTTTATATGTACAATTTAGATTATGTTTAGTGAAAAATAATAATAGAAACAATCAAATAAATTTAAGTTCATTCACTACAAGAAAAGTGACATTTATCACAGAAAAAATTCCGTGGCTATTGTTAAAAACAAAGACAAAAAAAATAGTCACGGATTTTCGTAACTAATCCATGGCTAAATTTAGCCAAGGGAAATCTGTAGCTAAATTTGGTGGCTAAAATTGGTGTGAAATCTGACGCCAATTTAGCCATGAATTTTCCGTAGCTAAAGTTGTGGTTGGGATTAGTTATAGAAAATCCATGGCTAATAGCCATTTTTCATAACTAAACCCAACCGTAGATTTAGCTACGAAAAATTAGTGGCTGAATATATATATATATATATATATATATATATATATTAACAATTTTAAATTACTAATTTTATTATCCTATTGAGTAAAATGAATAATAACCCTCAATCAATTTAAATACATAAGTCAAATGTTTGAATTTTTTTTAATTGAATTAGTTATTCATTCTCCAAATAGCTAATCAAATTATTAATTTTTTGTTAAATGTATAAATCAAATATTTGTAGTTTGATTAATTCAACTGGTTAATTATTGCATATATAATCATATCACGTTGACTATGTAGTTTGATTCTCAAGTAATTTAAATATTTCAATTGATTAATCGTCAAATTTCGAATCTGTTGATCTGACGATGGCAAGGCGTTTTAAAATTTTGATTGATTTAATTTTGATAAAGTTGGGGGTCATTCTATAGCTAAGTGACTATTTTTAGCTACGGATAGTCACGGAAAATCCATGGCTAATCTGTAGCTAATATTTAGCCACCGATAATCAGTGGCTACATATTAGCTACGGATTAACCGCGAATAAATTTAGCCACGAAGAAAATCCGTGATTAATCAATTAACCACGGATTCTAAATCCTACTCTCTTTTTTTTTTGTATGTGAAAAACATATTGTGCATTTAGTTGATTTGATTGAAAAAATAATAAAATTTTAGTAATGTCAAAATCTTATATATATATATATATATATATATATAAATGTTGAACCCTTATGTTGTAATATCGCACATATAAATATTATCATTGTTCTTTTATATTATATTATTTAATTTTTGTGAATTTGTGCTCAATGGATAACTATATTACTAAAAATATAGGTTTTTAAAATAATTGGTGGGTTAATTTTTAAAGGAAATTGGCCTTTTAATCACTTTCCTTGATAAAAGATTAAAAATGAAGCTTCAATAAAAATCATTGAAGTACCAATATTAATTCCCCAAATGGATTATTATTCATTTATACATTAGTGGTTGGAAGCATATACGTTATTGGAAATTTATGCCTGTTATTTTCGTTAAGAAGGTATATGATTTCTAAACTATAAATATAGTTATTGATAAGTATTGAAAATACACAAAAAAAAAAAAAAAGAAATAAGGTGACTCTTTAATTTCTCCTCCCAATTCTCTAATCATTGTCTTTGTTTTCACTTTTACAACAACCTATGTTGTGTTGTGGTTTTTTTTTTTTTCCTGTTTTGAAAGCACAAATTGTTAAAAATCAATTCAGTGGAGTTATAAAGGAAGTTTTTCTTTGCAATCAAGCATATGTTTCTATAAACTTATCAAATATTAACTTTATACGACATGTGCGAATATATGCATATACAAATAGATATATACAGTTAAATATGCATTGTGTTCTACATTCTTGAAATAAGCTTTATACTTAGTAAATAGGGAATATGCATATGAACCATGGCTTTTAGAAGCAATTTCTCTTCAATTATGTCCAAACTTGGCTACTCCAAACCCTTTTCTTGGTCAATTATCGATAAATTTACACAAGTTTCACAAAATTTTGTAAGAAAAATTCAACCTTTTTTTATATTTTTCCTTTCTTTTCGCATCTTCTTATTTCTCGCCACTACTGTGTTGTGTGTAAATCTATGTTTGTGTGTGTGTGTAGGTGTGAGTTTCTGCTTCTCTCAGTGTGTGTGTATTTGTGTATGTGTTTCTATTTATGTTGTGTGTGTATGTTTTTGTATATGTAATAATATTTATCCATTATATATATATGTAATATAAAAAATTATTTAAATATTATTTTTATATCCACATATTAATCTAGATAATTTATTTTTAAGTTAAGATCCAATAGCTGTTAATAATAAAGGCATAACAAGCATTTAAGTAAATTATTAACATCGTCAAACTTGAATTAACAGCAAGGGCACATAAGCATAAATTTAGAAAATATAATTTTTTTGGCACATATTTAAATCATAAAGTCGTAATCAACGGCTTCACAAAACCACAATGGGGTTTTATGAAACTTTCACTTTTATTAATTTTAGATATTTTTAGCTTTTTAGAATTTTATAAAGGAATAGTGCTCCTAATTTTTGTACTTTCTTAGTGGTGTAGGAAGTTAATGAGATGATGATGTCATGATGTAGTCGCGGATGTGCAACTATTGAGTTATTAACAAAATTTCTACTTCTATTTTTTTTAAATTAAAATTTCTACTGCTATTAAAAAGACAAAAACCGCATTCATTTGTGTTTGTAACTACTCTAATGGTTAGGGATGGTAATGCCTTCGGGTTAGGCCCAAACTCAATTTGTTCCTAATAGGGCGGGCTTTTAGACTCCTAATCAGATTTAGAGTGAGTGTTTAAGTTTTCATTTTAAAATTCGAACTTATCCCATTTGAATTATATAATATATAGATATTATTTATTATTGGGATAACTCCATACACTCACCCTATTGTTTGGTGAACACGTTGAAAACCCCCTGAATTTAAAAATTGGCTAAAAATCCCACGGGGTTTGAAAAATTTGCTCACATGCCCCAACGTTAGGTTAGAGTTGAAGGACGTTAAATTTTCCTTCAAATACCTGTTAAGCCTTTATTCTTAGAGACATTGGATCTCAATTTTAAAAATGTACAGCTCATATTAATTTTAAATATTGAAATATAAAATTTAAGTAAATATTTTAAACCAAAATATAGTATAAGTTATGTATATACACACATATAACATGCATAGACATATGTACATAGAAAAACACACCCACACACACGCACCCACATATATATATATATAAACATACACACACACACATATATATACACACACGCAATCATACACAAAAATACACGCATTGATGTACATTTCACAACAAATACACACAATCACATTCACAAAAAAAAAAAAAAAAAAACCTTCTCCATTCACCTTATGCTGCCCGCTGCTGGCGTCGCTGACGAATCTTGGCAGGTTCCATCGAATCTTATTTTTTCAAAATTGCCTCTTTTTCCTATATCCGATTGTGTAAGAGTCAACGACGTTCTCCGTTGTTCCACCACCGGGTAAAGCCTTTTCCTCTGTGGGTTCTCTACTCTGATCTACCTCATCCGGCCTCTGTTCTTGCCACCGTTGGTCTTTTCGGGTTCACCATCTCTCCCTCCTTCAGATAACGTCCACCTCGGTCATTATTCCGGTGCCCACCCCAAAACCCATCATTTTATCTTCCTCCTCGTTTTTCCATTTCCCTTCTTCTGCAGTTGTTTGCGTTTTGTTTGGGTGGTGGGTTGGCGGTAGAGGAACGATGACAAAGAAAAATTAGGAAAAAAAAAAGGGCAGTTGGTTACTCCGGCGGCGACTTCGGCGAAGGTGGACGGTAGTGGTTCTGATGGGGGAAAAAGGAACAATAAAATGAAAAAAAAAGAAATTAAAGGATGAAATTCTTAGATAATAATATATAATGTATTTATAATATTTTTAGATTTTTTTCATTTGATTGTTTTATTGTCTTTTAAATAAAATAAACTAATTTTTGAAGATAATAAAAGTAAAAAAGGAATGGATTTTATGTTGTAAATTTATAATTTAAAAATAAAAATTACATGGCTTATTAAAATAAAAATAAATGTTTTGATAGATTTTAGGTTATTTAAAACTCTAACAAATTAAAGGAACTCAATTATAATATTAGATAAATATACTTGAATTTGCAAAACAAATAAAGTTTAATAATCAATATAATATTCAATAAACTTTTAGCGTTATTTAAGTCAATTGACCACCATTTTAAAGTTACATGATCTCCAAACGCATTGTACAATGTGCATAATTTTTGAAAACTTGGGGGGTTTTAGTCAATTTTTAAACCTTCGGGGTTTTCAACAAGTTCGTCAATTTACAGGAGCGTTTGTGGAATTATCCATTTATTATTCTATGTAATTTTATGTAATATACGTATATACTTTATATATAAAATTATATATTATATAAATAGTCACATAAAATAAATAAATATGATATTCTTTGATGCAGGGTCTTTTTGGGATGACTGCGTGGCGAAACTTCGCGACTCTGGTGATAATGTTGGCTGCCCACCTGTCAGAGGGAGAAACAAACATGAGACTAGTCGTTTTTGCTCCAGCGTAGGCTCTTCGACGTTCAAATTAGCAATGCGGGTAGTAGATAGAGATGTATGGGGAAAGAAGAAGGTGAATAGTAAATTCTCTTTATCTTGAGAATAGTTGATTACCCTTTTTTGAGGTATGTAGGCTTTTTTATATGTATGAAGCCCTGATATGATGTTGTTGATGGGGGTTGGTCCCTTAATTGATATACAAAGTACAAGTGAACATGGTTTTTATCTTTCTTAGGACCCCTATAGCGGCTAGACCCACCCTTTCATTAGTGAGGCTTTATTTTGACAATTAATGCATGTCCTAACTATTAATGGCTTAGGATTACCTTTATAAAAAAGCATTTATGGCACTTGGGATTAAGAGAGATTGCCTATACTTTGTTAGTACGTGTTTGATAGTAGTGGTTGTCCACGTTTGACAGGATTGTTGGGGATCCTTGTCGGCATGCCAACAACTATGTGCTCCCAAGGACCATTTGGTTCTTTCCATCGAATGGGGTGCTTTCCCTCGGTGCTGCTCTACTTTGTTGGCTTCTTCAAGATGATTAATCGCACCTAGACTTAAGCCTAATAAGCTGAACCCCTCGAGGATCTTATTGAACCCTCAATTGAGGTTATTTCCCTCGGACTAGTAAGGTAGGCTTGGGGAATAATTCCCTCTCGTCTATGATGCACGGACACTTCAAAAAATGATTCTGTACAGTGTCGGACACCGACACGGCAAAAATGTGTCCGAAAATAAAATAAAAAAAGAAAAATTCAGATACGGTGTCGAACACGGCTAGGGCACGTGTCCAACACGGTTGGGACACGGGGGTCTTTTTTGATATATTATAAAGTTTAAAATGGGGTCTTTTTTAAAATTTTAAAAACTTTAGTGGTAAAATTGACAATAACAACTTTTTTGGACATATTTATTTATTTTTTCTCTCCAGCTGCTGCTTCTCATGTTTTTCTATTCTGTTTCTCTCTCTCTCTCTCTCTCTCTCTCTCTCTCGGATTCTGCTGGCGTCAAAGTTGCTGCTGCTGCTGTTGCTGGTGCGAGCAGGAGCTGCTGTTCAAGCTGCAAGTTTTGGGGGTTTTTCTTGAATTTTTTTTACTCTCAAAGCTTTCTTCCATTTTTGTGTTGCTTAGTTGCTAACTTGCTATGGATTCTATTTTTGTGTTGCTTTTTATAATGATTATTGTTGGTTTTTTGATTTGAATCTTAAACTTTAAAGCCTTAAATTGAACCATAAGTCCTAACTAAGAAATTGGTATTTGGGTTTTTTTTCTTGAACTTTTCTTTTAAAGTTTTATTCTATTTTTGTGTTGATTGTATGTGTAAATATGGGTTATGGTCCTTATGGAGTTATAATGACGGAGTAATGCTTTTTGAATTTTGAATTGCTTGAAATAAGTAATGCACTAAAATGCTTTATGTTCATGATTTTGAATTGTAATTTGTGTTCATTAAATTGTTCGTGACTTTAAATTTATGTTCATGCCTTCGTGGTCATCTAATAATTTATATTTTTAACTTATTTGTCATAGGTTTCTTGTAAAATTGAGTCATGGATGTTGAAGAGACAAGCCATAGTAAGGATGATGATTATCCATCTCAAGATGGTCGCCCATTATGGAGGTATGTCACAAAACAAGAAAAAACCAATGAAGGGGGTAGAAATCTTCCTTTCACATGTAACTTTTGCAAGGTAACATATAAGGGTTCGAATTCTAGAGTGAAGGCACATTTGCTTAAAATTGTGGGAGGTGGGATTAAAGGATGTCCAAAAGTAACTGTCGGTCAAATAAATCAAATGAAAAGATTAGAAGATGAAGCTACTCAAAGAAGAGAGAGGGTTCAACCAAGAATGGTTCCTTTGCCTCACTCAATGTCAAGTTCTAGCCAATCATCTTCTCATTCTATATCTATGAATGCAACTAGCTTCTCATTTTTTAGACAAGAGGGTTAAGAACCTAAAAAAAGAAAAGCTGGGGGTGATAGTGCCTTAGAAAAATCATTCAATATTCAAACTAGAGAACAATTGGATAGTGAAATAGCAAGAATGTTTTTTTCAGGTGGCCTTCCTTTTAAACTTGCTCGGAATCCTTACTATATGAGAGCCTTCTCCTTCGCTGCAAATAATTACATTGCCGGTTATGTCCCACCAAGTTATAATACTCTAAGGACAAAATTGTTGCAAAAAGAAAAAAGCTAATGTTGAGACTTTGCTTGAATATACTAAAGGTACATAGAAAAGTAAAGGTGTGACTCTTGTATGTGATGGGTGGACAGATCCTCAAAGAAGGCCATTGATTAATTTTATGGCTGTAAATGAAGGTGGCACAATGTTCATTCGAGCTGTTAATTATGAAGGGGAATACAAAGATAAATGGTTTATCTTGAATTTGATAAAGGAAGTGGTGGTGGATGTTGAGGTTTCTAATGTAGTTCAAATAATCACTGATAATGCTGCTGTTTGTAAAGCTGCTGGGTTATTGGTTGAACAAACATACCCTCATGTTTTTTGGACACCATGTGTTGTGCATACTTTTAATCTTGCTTTGAAAAATATTTGTGCTGCAAAAAATACTGAGGCAAATGAAATCACATATGAAGAATGCCATTGGATTACTGAGATTGCTGGATCAACTGCTATGATTCATAATTTTATTATGAATCATTCCATGAGGCTTGCCATGTTCAATGAGTTCTCAAAGCTGAAATTACTTGATGTTGCTGAAACTCGATTTGCTTCTATCATAGTTATGTTGAAACGATTTAAGCTCATAAAAAAAAATTACAAACTATAGTTATTAGTGAGCAATAGACTTGTTATCATGATGATGATGTTGCTAAAGCAAGAGTTGTGAAAGACAAATTGTTGGATGATTTGTGATGGGATTCAGTTGATTATATTCTTACTTTCACATAACCTATCTATGAAATGCTTAGAGTATGTGATACAGATAAGCCTTGTCTTCATTTGATTTATGAAATGTGAGATGCTATGATATGCTAAATGAAAGCAGCTATATACAAACATGAGAAAAAAAATGATCATGAGGATTCAAATTTATGGCATGTTGTGCATAAAGTATTGGAGGATAGATGGAGCAAAAGTAATACTCCTTTACATTGCTTAGCTCATTCTTTGAACCCAAGGTAATCAACTTTATATTTCAATAATATTAAATATTTTATTTTAACTTATTTTAAAGTTATACTTATAATGGTTATTTTAATTTTGATAGGTGTTCAACAAAAGAATGACAAAGTCGATATGCAAATCTTTCTCTACCCCAAAGTGATCCAGAAATTTCTAAAATGCGAAAAATATGTGTGAAGCGCCTTTTTCCGAATTAAGAAGCACGTCGGGAAGTTAACGTTGAACTTGCAAAGTTCTTTGGATGCCTTGATAATTTTGCTGACGAAGATTCTTTACGTGATAGATGGGAGATGGATCCTATTAAATGGTGGTTTGTTCATAGCTCGTCAACTCCAAATCTTCAAAGTGTTTCCATGAGGTTACTTAGTCATGTCTTTTCGTCTTCTTGTTGTGAAAGAAATTGGAGTACTTATGCATTTATACACTCAACAAGGAGGAATCAAATCACTCCACAACGTGCTTAAGATTTGGTCTTCGTGCATAGTAATCTTTGACTTTTGTCAAGAAATACTCCACAATATATGCAAGGTGAAACCAAAATGTGGGATGTGGGTGGTGATGCATTTGAGTCCATGGATGATGTTGGTATTCTAGAGATTGCAAATCTCTCCCTAGATGAACCAGAATTGGAGTCTGTTTTATTTGTGGATGAAGCCGGCGCCGAAGAACCTCATAATGATCATAATATTATAACAAATTTGGATGATTAGACAGTCGTATTTTGTAATTTGTGTTAACTCTTTTACTTACTTGTGTTTGGATATTTGAATTATGATGGATTGTTTGGATATTTGAATTATGATGGATTGTTTGGATACTTGTGTTAACTCTATCACATGTTTGAATTTAATAAATTATAAATATATATAATATAATATAATATATTTTTATTAGTTGTGTCGGACCTGTGTCGTGTTCTAAAATTTTGAGATTTTTCGTGTCGCCGTGTCCGTGTTCCTGTGTCCGTGCATCATAGCCTCTCGTGGGTTTTACTCCGCTCAAAGGCATTCATTCAGTGGTTTAAGCCTTTTCGAGAGTAGCATGTGATTTCGGGGACGTTCGTCCCTGTACTTGTCGCTATCCTGCGTCACATTACTCTTGTATATATAAAAATAATTATATAACATTAGAAATTAATTTATGATTTCAAAATATGTGCAAATAAATATGCGATAACAATGTTGAATTTTTCAAAATTAAAATATGTTCATAAATTAATACTTTGGTAATGCTATTATTTTTTCATGGTTAGAAATTTATGATAATATGAATTTTCTTTTAAAACATATATATTTTTAATTATTTTTAAATTATAGTCCGAGTCCAAAAAATTCCCAAAGGGAGAGTCTCGGGTTTGACCAAACTTGCCCCGAACCTGCTCTATTATCATCCCTACTAAAGTTGGAGTAATTTTTAGGACATCAATTGTATAATTTGAGTATCTAATTAAATAATTAATGAGCCCTAGTGATTTGGGTAAAACTTACAAAAAGGAAAAAAATCAAAATTAAGCACAAACACGTAGACATCTACAAAGAAATCGAAGTCAATCTTTTGGGGTCCTTGTCCTGGTGAATCTATGATAAGCAGAAGGGCATGTCTAAACCCTCGCATTGCCCTTTAAAATTATCCATTTGTATGAGAAAGAAATGATCGTACAATAAACAAAAGAAAATGAGGTTAACCTGAGTCTAATTTTCAAACAAAGCATAAGTGAAAACATAAGGAACAATTGAATTTTTTATTTGAAATTTGCCATGGAGAACCCCCACATCCCGTCCCAAAACAAAAAGAAAAAGAGAAAAATTACACCACTTTAGTCAATGTCAAATCTAAGCTGAATTTTGATTCGCCTCAGCTCACAAGCCATATATGCTCAAACCAAACATGCTTGTATTATTATATGAGAGTGATGGTGTCGAATTACTATAAACGTGTGTATCAAAGACGTTTTGCATGTTTCATGACAATATAGTGTATTACTGGTTATTTAAGCCATAACTACTTGTAACCCCGTGCCTAAGCACGGATACTATTATTTTAGAATAAAATAAATAATATATATATTCTACCATTATATAAAATAATGAAAATGAATAGAGGTGACAATTGGGTGGGTTGGGTCGGATTTGGGTCGGGTCTTTGTGGGTTGGGTCAAAAATAGGTTGGGTTCAAAATGGGTTCTTAATAACGGGTTGTAAATGGGTCGGGTTGTAAATAGTTGTAAGCGGTTTGTAAATGGGTCGGAGCGGGTCGAAAGCGAGTCCGATAACAAAATACTCATATAAATCAAAACTTAAAAAATAAAATAAGTTTTAGATAAAATCAATCTTCAATATCATATTTTACATAAACTTATATCTCATAATAATAAATTATGTCTCAATGATAAAATTAAATAAAAAAAATGAAAAAAAAGAATATTGATCAAACATTGAGGAAAATTACGACTAAAATGGACAAACTCAGGACTTTTTTGTGGTATGAGAAATTTGGACATATTCTACTTTGAATAAAATTGATGATATCTATAGTAGTTGATAGGATTTTTTAAAATTTTGGGTCAAACCCATTATGGACCCATTAAGGAACCATTAGTGAACCATGAAAAAATCATTTAAAACCCATAAAAAAACCATTTAAAACCATAACTAATTTAACCCATTTGGACCCAACCCACTTTAATCCATTTAAAAATCTTTTCAACCCAACCCAACCCATAATTAATTGGATTAGGTTGGACCCATGGTTCACAACCCATATTGCCACTACTAAAAATGAATGATAAATTTGAAATATACAAAGTTTTTTGAAAAAAAAAATCTATTATTTATCAAATATCTTAACCTAAAACACATGTCATGTTAATATTTGATATTTTTTCTTCAATATTTCATGACAATATAGGGCATTACTAATTAATGAATATGTTGAATGACCATCTCACTTAAAAATTAAAACTATTAAATAAGATAATTATTAAATATTTATTATCTCCAACAAATTGAATTGCAGATCAACCATCTGACCTCATAATTATGAATAAGCACAATTCTAATTCTCTTTTTTTTCCCTAAAAAAAAATCAAATATTGCGTGAGGTTTTCTAATAGATAACCTTTTCAAGTTTTTTTTTAAGCGAATGACCCACAAGTTTTAATTTTTAGGTAGATGACCCTTTTATTAATTATACATAATTAATTATAAATTAAACCTAAATATCATTAAATAAAAATATTTATTCATTTTCTAAAAATTATATTTTAACCCCAAAGAAAGAATATATTACAAAAAATAACTTATCAATACTCAACCAAAAAAATAAAACAAAACAAAACCAAATAAAAAGAAGACAAATACATGCAAACACCATCACACAATTAAAATTAACCATTCAAACTTTATGGGATTCCAAAATTGATCAAATAATCTATTTGCCCATAATAAGGAGAGCTTATTTATGGCAAAAAATTGAGAAATTTTAACTGGAGGAGATAGAATGGTGGCAACGAAGTGCGCGCTCCATTACCGCCGTTCCACCTCCTCCGGCCAAAACTTTTCAAATTAATGTATATAAATCAACTTCTTTCATCATGGGTTAATAAATCATGTATTCAATTTAACATTTTAACCAATTTGTATTGTTTAATTTGATGATGTGCGTGTATTGTGCGTGTTCTTTTTTTTTTTCCTTCTCTTCCTGTTTCTTGTTTGTTTCCTGGGTTGGGGTTGGGTGGGGTATTTTTCTATTTTTTTTAAGAAAAAACTTTGTATTATTTTTGTTTATAGTAATTTTAAAAAATTCGTATTACCTTATCTCTTACTCAATTTGTTTATTATGTTTTCAATCATTTGATCTTAAGAATAAATTTATATTGTTTTAAATAAAGATGATTTAATATATATAAGATCATTATGATTATTACATAGAATTATTATGATAAGATGAATTGATATCTATATAACTATACATATATATAATAGATAGTTCAAAATGGATTTATATCAATATTTTTCAAAAAAATAATAGAATCACTTAAATGATTGAATGATTGATAAAGAGATTATTTTAAAATAAGAGAATTGTTTAAACAATTAAGTGGTCGTTGAAGAGATTATGCTAAAAAAAAAACTAGATAATAGAATCTCTAAGCAATAGATTGATCGCTTAGTAGAAAAAAAGAATATCTTTTAAAAGATAGATTGGTCGCTTAGGAGATTGACCCGAACGGCCGTCCATTTTTTGACGGCCCGACCGTTTAAGAGATCATGCTACATAGTAAAATAAATAATCTCTTAAACAATCGAGTGGCCGTTTAAGCGGTTTAGTTAGAAAAAAGAATATCTTTTAAGAGATAGATTGTTTGCTTAGGAGATTGGTCCGAACGGCCGTCCTTTTTTTGACAGGCCCGACCGTTAAAGAGATCATGCTATATAATAGAATAATATAATCTCTTAAACGATCGAGTGACCGTTTAAGCGGTTTTGTTGAAAAAAATAATATCTCTTAAAAAATAGATTGATCGCTTAGGAGATTACATTATGATCTTAAGAGATTATTCTAAAATAAGAGAATTATGCTAAAATATATAGACAATATTAGTATATTATAAGAGTATATATTACATAACTCTATCTTTTATAATAATCTTTTGTAGTATAGATATCATAGATACATTATAATGAGCATTATAATAATATATTCATGATAAGATCATTATGATTATTGCATAGAATCATTATAATAGGATGAATTGATATCTTTTGTAGTATAGATATCATAGATACATTATAATGAGCATTATAATAATATATTCATGATAAGATCATTATGATTATTACAAAGAATCATTATGATAGGATGAATTGATATCTTTTGTAGTATAGATATCATAGATACATTATAATGAGCATTATAATAATATACTCATGATAAGATCATTATGATTATTACATAGAATCATTATGATAGGATGAATTGATATCTATATTTTCATAAACTATACATATATATATATATATATATATATATATATATATTCTCTACAAATTAAAGATCTCTAAAATTATAATGATTATAACTATCATTTATAGTATAAATTAACATCATAAATATAATTATATATAATGATATTTACCATGATCATTATAATAAAGAAGTCATGAGTATATTATAATAGTGATAATAATACTCATAATGATTCAATATAATAGTCATAACGATATTTTATAATATAGATATAGACATCGTGAATATATTATAATGGATTTGATCTATTATTTTCTAAAAGTATTATAATAGATAGTTCAAAATGGATTTATATCAATATTTTCCCAAAAAATAATAAAATCACTTAAACGATTGAGTGATTGATAAAGAGATTATTTTAAAATAAGAGAATTGTTTAAACGATCGAGTGGTCATTTAAGCGATTTAGTAAGAAAAGAAGAATATTTTTTAAGAGATAGATTGATTGCTTAGGAGATTAGGCCGAACGGCTGTACATTTTTTGACGGGCCGACCGTTTAAGAGATCATATTACAAAGTAGAATAACATAATCTATTAAACGATCGAGTGTTCATTTAAGCGATTTAGTAAGAAAAGAAGAATATTTTTTAAGAGATAGATTGATCGCTTAGGAGATTAGGCCGAACGGCCGTACATTTTTTGACGGGCCGACCGTTTAAGAGGTCATATTACAAAGTAGAATAAAATAATCTATTAAACGATCGAGTGGTCATTTAAGCGATTTAGTAAGAAAAGAAGAATATTTCTTAAGAGATAGATTGATCGCTTGGGAGATTAGGCCGAACGGCCGTATATTTTTTGACGGGCCGACCGTTTAAGAGGTCATATTACAAAGTAGAATAAC
Organism: Petrea volubilis; assembly: GCA_026212405.1. Classification (NCBI taxonomy): domain Eukaryota; kingdom Viridiplantae; phylum Streptophyta; class Magnoliopsida; order Lamiales; family Verbenaceae; genus Petrea; species Petrea volubilis. The sequence goes on from CM047870.1 coordinate 8,919,430, forward strand.
ATAATCTATTAAACGATCGAGTGGTCATTTAAGCGATTTAGTAAGAAAAGAAGAATATTTCTTAAGAGATAGATTCATCGCTTAGAAGATTAGGCCGAACGGCCGTACATTTTTTGACGGGCCGACCGTTTAAGAGATCATATTACAAAGTAGAATAACATAATCTATTAAACGATCGAGTGGTCATTTAAGCGATTTAGTTAGAAAAGAAGAATATTTCTTAAAAGATAGATTGATCGCTTGGGAGATTAGGCCGAACGGCCGTACATTTTTTGATGGGCCAATCGTTTAAGAGATCATATTACAAAATAGAATAACATAATCTATTAAACGATCGAGTGGTCATTTAAGCGATTTAGTAAGAAAAGAAGAATATTTCTTAAGAGATAGATTGATCACTTAGGAGATTAGGCCGAACGGCCGTATACTTTTTGACGGGCCGACCGTTTAAGAGATCATATTACAAAGTAGAATAACATAATCTATTAACGATCGAGTGGTCATTTAAGCGATTTAGTAAGAAAAGGTGAATATTTCTTAAGAGATAGATTGATTGCTTAGGAGATTAGGTCGAATGACCGTACATTTTTTGACGGACCGACCATTTAAGAGATCATATTACAAAGTAGAATAACATAATCTATTAAACAATCGAGTAGTCGTTTAAGCGATTTAGTTAGAAAAAAAAAAGAATATATCTTAAGAGATCATTTTATAGCTTAAGAGATTAGCTTGAACGGTCATTTATTTTGTCACGGTCTTTGTGTTTTGTTGTTTTTGTAAGTTAATTTATTTTCAATTTGACTCACGAATATAAGTTAAGTTATTTATAATTCGACCCCCGTTCAAATTTTTAGATAAATAAGTATATTTATTTGCTCTAATTAGTACCACATTATAAATTCAATCCAAAAATAAATAAAAATATAATTTGAGAATTAATTTCTTAAATAAAACCTTGAACGGTCTTTCTAAATTTTCTCATATTGCGTCCGTTTATTTGTTGATGAAGATAGGTACGTAATTAATTTTGTCGCCCTCAGATTGGGGGAAAAAAAAAAGAGTGAAAAACGGGAAGAGGGGGGAGAGAGATGAAATAGAGAGAGAATCAAAGTGTATCTCCAAGACTGAAAGACATAAAACACACCTATACGTGCAGCAAAAAAAAAAAAGGGCAAGGGATAAGCTGTAAAACCCTCGTCTGATTCTCTTCAAAATTTACAGATACTTGTTCGAATTGATTGAGAGAGCCTAGGATCGGAGCAAAAAATGGCGTCGTCGTCCAGCAGCGGCCTGACGTTCAAGCTCCATCCGCTCGTCATTGTCAACATCTCCGATCACTACACTCGGGTCAAGTCTCAGTCCCTTCCGCCGCTCACCACTCCTCACTCCGCCCCCAACGGCGGCGCCGACACCTCGTCGCTGGCTCCTCAACCTCCGCCTCGCGTCTTCGGATGCGTCATCGGAGTCCAGCGCGGCCGCACCGTCGAGATCTTCAACAGTTTCGAGCTTCTCTACGACCGCTCCACCCACTCACTCGACCGCGCTTTTCTCGAGAAAAAGCAAGAGCTTTGTGGGTATCCTCTTTCTTTCTTTTTTTATTTTTTTTGTTTTCTACCTTGTTTAGCTATTTCTTTGGTTTCAATATTTGGTTTATCTTTTTGCTCTTCTGGCGGGATTAGGTTTTCCTTGTGGGGGAGGGGATTAAAAATACTGATATTTATTTGCTTCGCAGATAAAAAGGTGTTTCCACATTTTTATATACTCGGATGGTACTCAACTGGGAGCGATGCGCAAGAATCCGATATGATTATTCACAAAGCCGTGAGTTCTATTTTTAGTGTTGCCTCTGTTCGATGGAGCAATTTTTTTATTGGCACACCTCTAATTTTATGTTGAATATGTGAGCTCATCACACTCAGAATTACTTACCTCAATTTGGAAACTTTGAGAAAATGGCGAATGGAATAGGAGTGAGATTATCTGGAGAGCTGTAATATCTTCTACATTTTGTTAAAATAATACATACAGAAGGAGATTCTTGAAGTGGTGCTGCACCTTCCCTCCTGCTGTTTAATCACCAGTAATTCTGGGATGCCTTATATTGGCATATTACAAACTAATAAATTGTGTTGTGTCTGCCTCTGCCTTAAATGTTAAGTCGAATCACCAAAACAAGTATTGATCAGACAATTATCTGAATCTAGTGTCATGGAGTTGGATGCAATTATTTGTACAGAAAACAGATAGAGTGCGTTTATTTTTTTTTTAAAGCTGGTTACTTTGTTATATACCACATATTTTGTTCACCTTATTGTGTCACAATGACAGTAGATCCTCATGTTACGTTACTTCTGAAAAGTATTTGTTTCTAGCAGTTGATGGATATCAATGAGAGCCCGGTTTATGTTCTTCTCAATCCTTCCATTAATCCTGCACAGAAAGATTTGCCTGTTACAATTTATGAAAGTGGTACGTATTTAGTTTTCTGCTATTACCTAATTCCCTTGTGGGCATGCTATCAAATTGATCACGCTTATTCCATCAGTTGTTTATATATATATATATATATATATCCTGTGGTTGATAATGAGAATGCTGTATCATGGATGTGTTTGTAAATTTGTGTACCCTGAGGACAAGTGTTAGATATAGATTTGCAAACTTGCGCAGCACAGTTTCAACGTCCTGTTCATGTGTTGCCTTAATCATCCTATTTTATTTCCTTTCTCTGAAGGAAGCACCTTTCTGTGCGTTCTATTTAACCTTGTCAAATAGAGAGCTAGCCAGAAATCTTGATATTTAGTTTGGATCCATGTGGATGATATATTCTTACCTGATAGCAAGTGAGCAGTTTTTTAGCTGCTCGCAGTAGTGTAGGTTTGAGTAGTAATTATGTTACCCTTTTTATTTCGCCAAAAAAGGAAATTGCCACTGTCTACGAAATTAATTACATTGTAATAGAATAGGCTTCGTGACTCATTTATTGTGATTGCCGATCAGGAACTGCCTATTTGTTAGGCCTTCCTGTTATTGTTGTGTTGTGACTCTTCATTTACTAAATTAATTGATTGTATGCTTTTTTCTGTTTCTGTTGACCAATTTAATCATTCAAGAGTTGCATGTGATTGATGGCATCCCCCAGCTTATTTTCGTTCAATCAAGCTACACCATAGAGGTATGCTTTGTTTTTCAATTTTTAAAATCACACTTCATGCAAGATTGAGACTATATGAGGCAATCTCTTTTTAACTTGTAGACAGTGGAGGCTGAACGAATATCAGTTGATCATGTTGCCCATCTTAAACCATCTGATGGGGGTTCGGCTGCGACTCAATGTAGGCCTTCCTTTTTCAGATTATCTTCTCCCTTGGCATATGCTCTGGTTAACTGCTTGAGTTCATGCCTCTCTTTGTACCCTTCATTGATTACAATGTATAGGACTTACAATTGGCCTTTATGTGTAGTGGCTGCTCATCTGACTGGCATACATAGCGCCATCAAGATGCTGAATAGCAGAATCAGAGTGCTCCACCACTATCTTCTTGCCATGCAGAAAGGTATCATTGTTCATTTTTCTTGTCTTCTGTTTTAACAGAGTTTATTTTGAAGTAAACAAATAATTTGTTTTATTTCTTTGGTTGAAGATGAGAGGCATAAAAAATATCTGCAAGAAGTATTCAAAGTTGGCCCTAAATTCCTAAATCCCAGTATGATGAAATCATGGCATAATTTGTCTTTTCTTATTGGAGGTTTAGTCAAGAATTTAATTGAGTCCTGTGGGAAATAGTTATAATTAGTACTTTACTCATCCATTTGAGACTGCCAAAATCTCTTCTCTAAGTTTTCAAGGATATTATGTGAACTGCCTACCTAATTATGACCAAAAACACCCTTGATGATGTGTCAAATTTAGGGGATCTTGTGGAAGTAAATTTAAATTCTGAAGGGATCCTTAGCAAATTACCTATTTCTCATGATTAATCAATGAACTGATTTACTAAGAATAATCAAACAAAATTAACAAAAAATTATGTATTGTCTCATGATTATGTTTAATTTAATTAGTACTTTTAGTACCTAATTGGTCAAACATAATACTTAAAAAGAAATGAATAATTAAACTGTTATTTCTTATTTTTCTTTTTCCACACCTTTTTCTTTTTCTCTTTCCTTCCTTTTTCTGTTATCATTTTTCATTTTTCTTTGCTTCTCATTTTGCATTTTTCTCCATGACTATACTACTTTACCATTGTGCCACCACCATGGTGCTCTGCAATCAGACTACCACATGCATGCAACAGCTTTGTGGAAGAAGATAGCATGAGGAAAACCGCACCCGGCATCTTCTCTTTTGCCACGAGTGCTGTGGCTCTCCATTACTGCTGTTCTCACCAATCTCTCTCACGCACATTTGTGTCTGTGTGCTTGTATTTGTGTTTGTGAGTGTGTTTGCGTGAGGTGGTGGTATGGGAAGATAATGGTGACGGTGACTGGGTTAAGTTGATGGTGATGGTGTCGAGAAGATGTTGCAAGTATCTCATTATGTTGGTCGTGTGATTCAGCTACTATTGGGGTTTGTTGGGGGTGGGGTGGGGTGGGTGGATGGTTGTTCAGTTTTCTTCACGGGTCTGCAATTTAGATTCATGCTTATGTCAAATTGGGCCAATTACATTGAATTTGGGCTGAAATAGCAGACCATTTAGATTTGGACTGCTGAGTTTTAATTTGACAGCCCATTTTGCGGGGAAAAAATGGGATCTGGTTTTAAGTATCTTGGACTATTTTTCTTTATCTTTTAAATGTTTAATTAAGGGTAATTTAGTCATTTTATGACTTCCCTTTTTAGAGAACTTTGAGTAGAGGTTTTGGTAATTTCTGGGATGGGGTGGATATTCTCTAATTATCCTATTTCCCAGTTTGATGTGATTAACCCTATTAGCCCTTCTAATGATTTCTTTAGCATTCTTAACTGCCATTGCGATTTGAAGCCGTTTAAAAAATGAATCTAGCAGATGTTTGAGTAGTATGTCCCTGAATTACCAGATTATATGTTGTTAATTTAGTTGCTGTTTCTTGAAGGGGAGATTCCGTGTGAGAATTCATTGCTAAGGCAAGTATCTAGTCTCTTGAGAAGATTACCAGCCATTGAATCTGAAAAATTTCAAGATGATTTCTTGATGGTGAGGGCTTTCAGAAGCTTTTTAATTTTCTGTCAGTTAAATTTATCAGTTTTGCCACACTCTTAATTTTCTTATAATTCAGGGACTCTGTAATTTGGATTTATTCTATTATTGACTGTTGTAGATCTCCTCTAATGGCTTACATGATATCTAAGAATAATTATTTATTTTTCTGTTTTTACTTATAATTTTATTCCCTCCAGGAATATAACGATACATTATTGATGACATACCTTGCCATGTTCACCAACTGCTCAAGGTATGGCTATTTTGCTTCTGCTACTCTATATTGTTTCTAAAGATTATGTTTATTCAATGCTATTCAAGAGGGCAAAATGTTTCGGAGGTTGAAATCATTAGGATCCTTTTTGGCTTTTGATCAGGTCGATTGTGTGTTACCTCTACCATGGCTTTATGTCTTATGCCATTAACAAAAAATGTTTATCATGAACTGGCTTGAACACTTTCTAAAAGCTTTTATTATCTTGGACAATTGCACGGACTCGATGCTGCAACTAATGATTCTTCTGAAAGTTCTTCGTATCTATCCTAGAACTGCCATATTAGATGACCAGGTAGATGATTCGCTAGTGAATAACCCATAATGTTTGCCAGCATCCGAAGAAACTCAAAGCTTTATTTATCATGCATATTTGGCATCAAATATTAATAGACTAATCTGTTGTTGCTTGATGTATCTGTGCAGTACAATGAATGAGCTGGTTGACAAATTCAACACTGCTTACGATCGGCATAGTCGAAGGGGTGGTCGAACTGCTTTTATCTAAAATCTTATTCAGTTCCATGCAAATGAGCGGTACAAATAGTTGTCTCTTGTATTCCTTCACTTGGCATATGGAACTCTTATTTAGCTTGTCTTAGCATTTTGTTTTTGTTTACTTTTTGAGGAAAATTAAAGAAGATAGATAATGACTTGCTGCATAGAATACTGTTTGACTGCTGAGGCAGAGTATTTTGGCTAGTACAGGCACTCTTTTCGAATTGCTGTATTACGTACTGCGATAGTCAGTTATCTTTCCTATGGTATTTTGAATGTTCTTTTAAGTAAGTCATTCACAGTGACCCCTAGAGCCTGATGTTTCTTTTAATTCCCTATGTAGAGGCACTTTCACAAGCCTCGACTTCGTGGTGTGAACTTTTAGCCGAACAAAAGCGGACATGGAGGGAAGAAACTTCGAAATTTGCCTATATATATATATATGTTGATCCAAAGCTCCTTTGTTCCCCCGGAATGGCATGGGAATTGGGAAGCAATTAAATGTATTTGGATGTGGTAAAAATGGTTAGTGTATATGTTTGATCTTATTTTTGATAGGCTACGAACCTGGAAACTGAAAAACAGGCACACCTGCAATGTAGAATTTTGATAAGATCAAAAGTACCACTCGAAACAAACACAACGAAAATCAAAAGCCCAAATGCGCGCTTGCGGGAGAGGATGCACAATGCCCTAATGATGTGGTAGAAGGTACTTTATGACTTGAGGGGACAAGTTTCATATGATCCTGAGATCATGCACTCCATGTCCCACGAATTCTTTTCTTAAATAAGTTTAAACGTTGAGATTACGCCATACTAATGTGAATCACATGCTCCTTGGGTACTAGCATGATAACTGATGTAGTGAGTCCATCTTGTGACATTAAGATAGGGGATAAGGAATATTTAGCCGACTCTATTTAATTCTCTTTAGACTTTATCCAGATGCGTAATGTTTTATGAGATAAAATTTTTATTGCTCGTACGAAATACATGTTCCCCACATGAAAAATAATATTATATAATAATATAAGATATTATCAAAAAAGTTTATGCTATGAATTTATTTTTAATTATTTGAGTAAATAAGTGCGAAAAAGAATTAGCTACGGTGTATTGAATACTTAACATTTCCTAGCAATTAGCTATTAGACCGAGAAAAGACGTGTACAACCCCGAATGCTTTCGTGTGTGTGTGTGTATGCTACTCTATCCGTTATGTTACTAGTTTTTCTTTAAATATTATTATTATGAGTAAATTACGTTAAGCACCCTAACTTTTGGGGTATATTACATTTTGGTACCTAATTTTTGTAAATGTGTGTTTTAATACTCAACTTTCAATATCCAGTTTTTATCATTTGTGCACCAACGGTATTTTTTTTATTATTTTGGTAGAATCTTCGTGAAATATTTGGGAATATTCTGGGGAGTATTGGGGAATATTCTACCGAACTAGTGTAAAAAATATTATCAACGCACAAATGATAAAGGTTAGGTACCAAAGCACACATTTACAAAGGTTGAGTATTAAAGTACAAAACATCCTAAAGGTTGGAGTGCTTAACGTAATTTATCCTATTATTATTATACGATAAGGGTAATTTGTCTGAGCATTTGTGGGAATAAATCATTATTATTATTTTATTATTATTATTATTATTATTATTATTATTTCCTTATAATTTTAGCAAGGCACTTTCATTTACATTCCATTAACTCCTTTGCAATAATTTACTTGCATTTGGCTTGAGCTAGCCGACCCAGAATCATGGGCCAAAAAATTTATTATGTTTCTTTTTGGTCAACCTTAGTAAGACTAGGATTTTAGGTGTGAGGGCCTCACTTGAGGCCCAACCCAACCTAGCGATATTTAGACCCTCTGACAAGGACTTTAGGGCATGAAGCCTTAGGAAATTTTCCCCCCACCCACTAAAGAGAGAAACCATGAGGGAGAGAGAGGGGGGCTTGACCTCTTATTGGGCAAAGTGCCGCTCATACCACCAACCCTTTTTCTTTTGCAGAGCATAGCTCTGAAAGAGAATTATTTTTTGATAATACACTATATAACCAATACACGCATACCTGGTAGAATTCAAACCTTAGCCATTACACTCTATACACCTTTAAGATGAGATGCATGTTCATTAGGCCAAAGATCCTAGACCTTAGCTCAGAAAGAGATGGAAGTGAGTATTTCTAGGGGTACTGGTGATTCAGAAAACCTGAACACTTTAGTGTATTTTATTTATGTTTATTTTACGCAGGATGTTTTGAGATTGTGTATGAATTTGAGTTTTATTTTATAGACTAGTTTGATAATTTTTCCTATGGGCTATGTAATAGAGAAATGGATATTTTCCCGTTTGGGATGAAGAATTTTTGAATTATTTATTTTGGAACAAATGAAGTATTTATGGTTTTACTAATGTTTTGATTCCGAAGCTTACTGTCCCTGAACCCATTGGGTGAAAGGGCAGTGCTGACTGACTTGCGCTTTAGGTGTGGGGCGTGACAAAGAAGTTCCACCTTTTAGTATTTTTTTCCATTGAAAGAAAACCTTCTTTTTACGACTAGTAATATAAATAACTCTTTCGCCTTTCTACTAAAAAGAAAGAACTCCTAACAAATACCCCTCACTAGATTTAGGGGATCTGAAATTATCCCACTTGGACTAACTCATTTATGGCCCTTGCTTGGTGAGGCACCGAAAAAGAGTACCTTTATGATTAATTATTTGATTGTTGATGTACCATTTGCTTAGAACATGATGTTAGGAAGACCGACACTCAATGTTTTTCCAAGTTGTTTTGTAAGAGAGGTAGCTTGTGGGGTCCTCTATGCCTAGAGGCGCTACTCAATATCTCTTGACTCGTACTGGAAGACTCAAAAGATAAGCTTGCCTACCTCGAGGAGGATAACCCTGAAAAGACTACTCTAATAGGTTCCCACCTCGACCTAACTAAAGAAGTAATGCTGATGTAGTTCTTGAGGGGAAAAAATGAAGTGTTCGCTTTTGAGGTCCGCCTCAAAGAGTGGCTTACTAACGTTGTTATTGTCCCAAAGGGGGAACAAAGTTATCGTATATGTGCAACGACTTCACTGATCTCAATAAAGCATGCCCCACGAGATGTCACCATATTTTCCAGTTCTTTAAATATCAAGAAATTACAATCACAAATCTTCAAATTTAAAACAATTACCCTAAGAAATTAGACTTCCAAAGATTCTGACATTATATGAGCTCAAAAAGCAAACTGTAAAGAAGGCAACCTTCATTTTTTAATTTTTTTATTCAGATTGATGATCTCAAACACCACAACAACACATGGTGTTGCTAATATAATCCGAAAACAACAGATCATTACCCTTTACAGAACCATATTAAAAGAAAAATAATAATAATTCGAGAAGAACTACAAATTGAGCATATGCACCCCTTGGATTATCTTGCTGGTAATGGGGCACTTGGGGCTGCTAACCCTCTTCTTTGTACTGTGGTACCACAGCTTCACAAAACACACTCCATCAATCGTAGAAACAAAAGTACCCTTGTGATTTTCACACACAACACACACTCCATCAATCACAAAAACAAAATTACCCGACAAAAACAAATCCCATTACACCACAAAAAGCTTAAAACACATTGAACCCCCAAGAAACACCAAATCCAAGCACATTTAACATAACAAAAAACACTCCAACCAAAAATAGTAAAATCAAGTGTAAATTGGCGCGTGGGTTATTATTGAGAGCTTTGATGACCCAGTGTTCGTTGGATTTGGTGACATAGCTGTCCCGAGTCTTTTATGTTACCAAGGGACAAGCCACGCTGTCCCGAGTCTTTATGTTACCAAGGGACAAGCCACGCAGAAGATCATTTTGTTCAAGTCCCAAAGCCACGCAGAGCGGCGCCCCCGAACCCTAGGTTCAAGCCCCACCAAAGTGTGGTTTTGTTTAAGTCCCAAGATAGCAGAACAACCGGACAAAGCGGAAAACTATGTCACTGATTGCTACCCTCCAACCATTCCTATGGGACCACCGAGCGAAGTAGAAAAAATGCCTCGCCAATTGCTGTGCGCTAGCTCAAAAAAGTTATGGTATTTTTTGTTTCAAAAAAAATAAAAATCAAAAAAGTTATGGCACCACAAGGGCGACAACCTTATACGTTTAAGGTCATATATATTGATGGATCTTGAAAATTGATGTCTCTTGTTATATATTCTATATACCACATTTCTAGTTATATAAGGACCTTGAAAAGGTTAATTCATCGTTTGGAGATAATCTTTTGACTAGTCTCTTATTTCGACGGTTTATTTTAGATTATGCACAATAACTTTTCATTGATACTCTAATATGTTATCACCATCCAAGGAAACATATTATCAAATTGCACTGGATGCACACATGAATGAAATTTTTTTGAAGGCATACCCTCGTATATACAAGAATTTAAAGATTCTCTAAAAAATTAATAACATAAATATACATATCTCGAAATAGTAGTATTGGCTACATTCGATAATCAGTCTCTTGTTCTTATTAACTTTGAACATTGTGCAGATCTTATCTTATGCCATTCTGTCTTTGATTTGAACTTTGAACAAAACTTTTCTTAGCCCTCGAGATGAAGGGGCAGTGCTGACTGACCGTTCTGGGCGTAAGGCATGACAAGAAGTTGAACAGTTTAGCATTATTGTTCCATTGAAACAAAAAATATAGATATATAAATAAATATATGTCACAATTTAAAATAACTCTTACACCTTTCTACTAAAAAACAATTAATTATAAAAACTTAAAAGATGAAACGAAAATTTTGATAATTATATTTTTATATTGTTACAGTATTGATATTTGTTCAATGATAATAATTTTTTTTTTTGCCACAATGTTAATTCCTTAAAATTGACAAGAGTTAGTAATTTTATTTAAGTATTAAGAACGAATAACATATAGACAGAGATAAAATATTGACAACAAAAATAACCGCTACAATTTGTTACATCAAATAGTGATTTAGGCCACATTAAATATGTAAGTGGCATAGACGAATATCATGATTTTCATATGGTTGTAACCCTTGATCCAGCCAAGTATGTTGTAACAAAAACAAGACCTACTTGATCTTGTAAAACAAATTCTTCATACTATCGGGTGAAAAATTATTGATCTTGTAAAACAAGACCTACTTGTAAAACATTCCTAATAGATTTCCTGGAACCAAAGGAGAAAAAGTTTTCCTTAACATTAAATAAGATAAATCTAAAGCTTAGACATTTACAAGTTTTCTGGTCTATAAGCACGTAAAAGTTTTGGAGCATACCTGCCAGTTGCAGTAGCTGTTGTGGTGGTAGAGCAACGGCCTTGAAATTTGGTCCTCGGCTCATCAGAGGTGACCTTCATACTTTCTAGGCAAAATTACAATTTTAGAACACTATGTTGCATATTTTGCGATTTTGGGACACTTAGTTACCTAATTTCAAGTTTATGATAGAAATTTACAAAATTTTTACATATTTAGGACAATTCGCGTTCAAAAATACACGTGGCATATTATGCACTGTTGGCAAGCTTAGGTGGAAACATTTTAATTTAATATAAAATTGCAAGCTTAGGTGGAAACATTTTGATTTAATATAAAATAAAAATGCAATAATAAATACAAAAAAAAAACTCAAAATAATTTATTTTCTTATTAAAATATGGAACATAATTTTTATAATAAAAAAAATCTTTTACATTTTTATAAATTTTTATTTTTTTTATTAAATTTTCATGTAAAAATATAATGAAAAATCACCCAATTCACCCCCCCCCCCCTCACCATCTCCCCCAGTCCCCAGCGCCACAGCCGCTGCCGCTCTTCACCGCCGCACCACAAAGCCCTCATTCCCACACCCTCGTTCACCGTCGCCCCCCACCCAGCGCCACCGCCCCCCCACCCCACCGTCACAAAGCTCTCATCCCCACCGTCACAAAGCCCTCATCCCCACCCGCTCCTTCACCGCCGCCCCCCATCCAGAGCCACCGCCCCCCCACCCCACCCCCACAAAGCCCTCATCCCCACCCGCTCCTTCACCGCCGCCCCCCATCCAGAGCCACCGCCCCCCCCACCCCACCCCCACAAAGCCCTCATCCCCACCCGCTCCTTCACCACCGCCCCCCACCCAGCGCCACCGCTCCCCCACCCCACCCCACCCCACCCACACAAAGCCCTCATCCCCATCGCCTCCTTCACCGCCACCTCACCCCACCCTCACAAAGCCCTAATCTCCAACCCCTCCTTCACTGCCGCCCCCCACCCCCAGCATAGCCGCCTTCTCCTTCCACCCCCTCCTTCACCGCCGTCGCCTCCGCCGCCTTCTCCTACCTGGTTTCTCTCTCTCTCTCCCACCCCCGCTCCTTCTCGATCTCTCTCTCTTTCCCTCCCTCACTCTCAATTTCTCTCTCTCCGCCAGCGGGTGACGGAATTGGCCGGCGGTGGCGGTAGAGGTGGATGGCGTGTTTGTGTGTGTGTATATATATATAATGTTTGTATATATATATATAATTTGTATATATGTATTGTGTGTGTGTGTATGTGTATATGTATAATATGTATATATTTCTTGTACACATGGCACGATGACATGGCAAAAAATTACACATATTGTACACCTCATATATTACCTATCAAACTTTACCAATTTTAGAACCGCCGATGGCTTATGTAGTCTAATTCCATCCAATTTCCGACAACATTTACAATTACGAGGTAAATTGTCCTAAATGTGTAAAAATTTTGTAAATTCCTGTCCTAAAATTGAAGTTAGGTAACTAAGTGTCCTAAAATCGCAGAACGTGCAACATAGTGTCCTAAAATTATAATTTTGCCTACTTTCTACGATAGCTGCTATCCAGCAAAGCAAACACGTTAGGGCAGAGAAACCTTTACACCTATATTTAGGTGTTATACTGACAACGGACACAAAAACTTATACTTCTCTTCTTATACTGACAACGGACACAAAAACTTGTATTTCTTTTTTCTTCCATATCTTATATTCTTTATTAATTTCTTCTCTTTTTGGGAAAGAAATGGGTGAAATGCCAAAACTAACTATGTTGAGGGATTCAATGAGGTACTTGAAGATTGTTCCAATGATGATATTAATATCAATCACTGGATTGGTAGAAATTTGCACAAGACTTTCGCTACATATGCCTTCAATCCATAATGAGAGCCATACAACCAAATTTAAGAAGTCTTTCAAGTTGCTAAAAGTTTCAAAATCAATTACACGGGCCTAGAGCTTTTTCCTGGGTCAGGTTTTGAGAGGTTGCGCTTCTCATTGCCAGCATCAGCCAAAACTTTTCTTCCAACATTTGAATTCACTGAAGTGGCTTGTGTAAACCATCAAATTAACCCTTCCTAAACTTAAGGTTTGTTGACTGAACTTGCAAAGTAAACGATTCCTTAAAGTATCAAATACAGCTTAGTCCCTGAAATTTTACATAGACCACATGTGTGTCGATAGCATTACTTTCTAAGATAAAACAAAACTATTACAGAATCATGCCTCATTAACTTGCATCACAAATAAAAGCTGAAAATTGATATGAAACTTGACGTTCCATTGAGATTTACTCACATGACTTATTACAGCATTACGTTAGGCATACATTTCAGTCATCAGGCGGAAATTTTAGCAAAACAAAAGCTGCAAAGACCAATGCCAATACCTCACCCACTAAATGTCCCAGAACCAACTACACAGTGAACTAACCATCCTTTCATAAAGGGCTACCGCAACATTACTCATTTTCCAATCCATCATTCAGATTATTTAATAGTAACAGTGAGTTTATAACACATATCTCAAACAAGAGCCACATAGTTAACAAGATTCATTCACCCAATTGTTTATACTGAGATGTAATATATCCAGGCACTGAAAAATCTGACTTCCAATAAACCTTAACCAGCATGTCCAATTATATAAACCCAGATCAATGACCCTTTCCTGATCAAAACTAAAAGCTCATTATCAAATCAAATATCCTTCAGATCTATCTCGACCATTCTCAAGAATCAGCTCCCAGAACCTCATCAAGGCATGAAATTCACACTTTATTCAAAAAAACCCAAATCATGATTTAACAATTTTTAACAAATATCCAACAAAACACATTACTAAGATCCATTGAAACTTATCAATGCAAGCAAACAATAAAAGGAAAGAGAAAATTACTAATCGGAGGATTAAGCTAAGAAATGTCACCTCTCTTGACCAGCAGTGTCCCAGATCTGAGCATTGATAACTCTTCCATCAACAGTCAAGCTCCGAGTTGCAAACTCACCACCGATGATCGATTTAGACTCAAGGCGGAACTCCTTCCTCGTGAATCTCGAGAGATCTTTTCATCTATGGAAAACCCTCTTCTTGAAAAAGAAAACACAGAAAGAAAAGATCTTTTCTTTGAGCACTATTCAGTTTGCGCTATTTAATTTAATTTTGAGCACCACAACATCGCCACCATCTTAATTGCCTTGATTCCGCCGGTTATTTTGCCCAATCGAGGCCACAATCTGCTTTGCCCTACACAATTCCTTCAAACTTAAATCAAGACCCAACAGAAAATTGTAATGTCCCGGATTATTAAGCTAAATTTAGCAATTTTTCAGAGAGATAGAAAGGCGGTTGGGGAAGAGAAACCGAGAGAGAAGATGAGAAGAAGATTGGGATAAACTTTTCTGATGTCCTTCATTCCTCTTGCTCAACATTTTTTTATACAATGAAATGTAAATAACAGAATCAAAGAAATCTAAACAAATTGGTACGATTTAACTGATGTAGTGCTGAGCACTACATGCTCCTGCATGACCGTTGGAATCCGTGGATCCAGCTTGAATGTCAGCCGTGGGATGAGAGTTTTCTTGGACGGTTGGGATGGCGTTACGTGGCTGCATCTAAAGAGGACAGCGCATTAATGAAACGACACCGTTCTGCTCCTCCCCTCTTTCAATTTTGCCCTTATTTTTACGGTCACGATTCAATCTCCAGCTTTTGATCCAATGGCTTTGATTAAATTTGGAAAACTGCTGAATTAACATAACAAAAATTCGTCAAAAATAGCTGAGATGGCTTACACACCCGCGCATAACAAACGAGCATATGAAATAAATCTTTTTTTTTTAATATAAGCACTATGCGAACTTTTCATTTCAAAAGTTTGAAATGATAATATATATATATATATATATATATAACGTTATATAAAACAAAAATTGGAACCTCAATTTCTTATGATGTTTAATGTCGACGGTAGATCCCTATCAATCTTCATTGATTTTTATCAGAAAGATATCCAATGAATTTTTATAAAAAAAAATGTATAATTGCAACTTGCCTCCACTGTTTGAACTAACGGAAATCAACACCCATGGATCAAAATTTTGAGTTTTACAGAACTAAGAGCTCGTTTGGATGGGCTTTTTTAAAAGAAGAAGCATTTCTTTTTTGAAAAAAAACACTTCGAAGAAAAAAAATTTATGTTTGGATGGACTTTTTAAAAAAAAGCAGAAGTCAGAAAAAAAAAATCAAAATTGGCTTTTTTTAGTAGTCAAATAAAAGCACTCTTAATTATTATATTCAAATACAAAAGTACTTGGTTTTAAAAAAAAAGTTCTACTATAAACAATGCCGTTTGAAAAATACTTTTTATTTAAGCTCATTCAAACGGCCCTAAATGTATTGAGACCCGTTTTATGACCCCCCCTATCCGATGCCACTAAAAGTGAATATCTTTTTAAAGTTTCATTGTCATATTTATTAGTTTAGAGGTGTAAATATAAGATATCGTATAATCAAATAAGAAAAAAGAATAAATGACATCATATCATCATTTGATAATGCATGTGGAATTTCTGACCACCAATAGTTCACTTAGTTGGAGTACAAAATAAACAAAGCTAAAATTGTGCGTTCCCGCCCTTTCATAATGCAGTGTTAACCTCAAGAGAGGAATTTATTAATGCATGAAACCTCAAGGGGGTTAACTGCCTTTAATTTAATTCATTCTCCTCCCCTGTTGCCTTTAATTTAACAGCCCACCGCCGTCGATGCTGAAACAAATGTGCATCAACAAGCCAACACAATCCCCAAATCAATTTCATACTATTCAGTTCTTGCCATTTCACTTAATTTTGGTCACCAGGCACCACAACATCGCCACCATCTTAATTGCCTCGATTCCACAGATTATTTTGCCCAATTGAGGCCACAATCCGCTTTTCCCTACACAATTCCTTCAAAACCCAATCAAGATCCGACGGAGAATTCATCAAGAATGGCTGAGATGGCTTACACAACTGCACATCCGTCGCCATTTTATAAATTTCAAACCATGAATTTGTTTTGAGAAAATTGTACTTTTAGTCCCATAAGTTGACCCACTTTTAATTTTGGTCCCAATCTTTCAATATTACAGACATTGCACCCCTGTAAGTCACTTTTTTTTGTAATTTTAGTCCCAAAATGAGATTTCCGTTAACTTTTAAAGGAAAAAGGCACAATTGATGTTAGAATAATTGCAATTTATCCCCTGTGTTCATCAAAATGTACAAAAACACCCCAAAAGTTTACTTTTTTTTTATTTTATACTAACTTTTGTTTAAAATAAACACACACACACACACACGCATATATATATATATATGAATTATGAATATAATTATATATAAAATAATATACATACACACAAATATAATTATTTATGAATAATATTTATTTACTATGATTATACATTTATATACATAAATAACTGCAAGAATATTAAATTTTTAAGGGCAAATTACAACTACTTCCCCTGAGGTTTGGCGAAAATACAATTTAACCCATGATTTTTTGTAAATTACAATAAACCCCCTATGGTATGAAATAATTACAAGTGATGGACAAAAAGTGCATAAAGTCCGTTTTGCCCTTTATTTTTTGAGGATATTCAATAGGGCAAATTACATCTACCTCCCCTGCGATTTGGTGAAATTACAATTTAACCCATATTTTTTTGTGTATATTACAATAACCCCCTGTGATATGTAATAATTACAAGTGATAAACGAAAAATGTATAAAACCTACTCTAGCCCACAATTGACCTCACCAACATGTTTCCCATGTCAAAAAGTTTAAGACCCGCTTCAAGTTCACTGAAAAACTTGTCGGAAAACAGAGCAATTTTTTCAATATTATTACTTTTAGCCCCACAAAGATGTAATACATAACATACAACCCCAAATATTTTATATATATTACAAAAAAACCCCTCAAGGGTACTATCGGAACTTTACATACAAAAACTAACGGAACCCTAACGGTTATAAACGGTTGGGGTAAATTGTTAGACAGAATATACCACAGGGGGTTTATTGTAATTTACAAAAAATCGTGGGTTAAATTATAATTTCGCCAAACCTCAGGAGAGTTAGATGTAATTCGCCCAATTTTTAAACAAAACTTAAGAAAATATTTATATTATTTTTGTGAATTTATTTTTAATGAATACAACTATGTATCTATATGTAAGCACAAAATGTTGGTGAAAATGAGGAAAAAGAAGAATATTTGTTGGTGAAAAATATAGATCTAGCGAACAGTGATGGCCTCAGTTGTGCAAGGTTGTATTCACCATGGTGACCAGTGTTTGGTTTTCCTTGTTTGACGGTGGCGGTATCGACGACATGGTGTGGCGAGTGAGAATTGGCACGGGAGTAGTATGGTGGTGGGATGAGGGAAGATGATGGACAATTTTTCTTTTTTTTTTTTGTTCCAAGCTCTTCTATTTCGGTTTTCTTCGTTTTTTTTATTTTTCTAATTAGTTTTTTCTTATTTTGAAATAAGAAAATATATTTGTTTTTATTCTTTTAAAATTGGATATAAACAAACTATTAAATTTATTAATATATAAAATGAAATATAGAAAAAGTATAAAATATGTGTATAATACATCTTGTTATATTATATATATATATAAATTGTTATATGTCTTATTTATGTATGTTTTATATTGTATTAATTTAATTTTAACATCATTTCACATGTCTATATATAAATGAAATTTTGTAAATATATTTGTTTTTTGTATTTTTTTATTATTATACTGATATTATCTAGCTATTTATATATGTTTCTATATATTTTAAGTAAAAGTTAATATAAAATAAGACAAGTATAGTTTTGAGGGAGTTCTGCACATTTTGATAATCATAGAGGGTGTTTTTGTATATTCTGATGAACACAGGGGGTAAAAATTATCCTATCGGCTTCCGTTAAAAATTAATGGAAATCCCCTTTTGGGACTAAAATTGAAAAAAAAAAGTGACTTACGGAATGCAATGTCTGTAATGTTGAAAGACTAGAACCAAAATTAAAAGTTGGTCAACTTATGGGACTAAAAATATAATTTTCTCATTTGTTTTTTATTCTATGGTTCATATGATGCTCGAGTCAGTTTTAAAATTTAATTGTGTGGATGTGCCTTCTCTGTGTGTGCTTTATCTAAAACACCCTCCACTTTATAAAAAATTACAAATCACCCCTCCAAGGGTATTTCTATCGGAGAACAAATGAAAAATGTTTCTTGCCTAAGCAAGGGTATTTTCACAAAGGAAAAATAATTCTTCCCTAAGCAAGGGTATTTTCAGAAAATCACTTACAAATTTTAACAGAACCTCCCAAATGGCGTCCTAACATGTTGCATGGCGCAAAACTGAGGAGGTATATGGTAATTTACAAAACCACAAGGTGGGATTCGTTAATTTGTGAAACCTCATGGGGTATAACTGTAATTCATCCTCTAAAATTTCATTTAGTTTAACATACCAATTATTGGGGTTCTTACAAGTATATAATAAGCTTATCATATCAACATGTAAACATTTATTCACCTATTATTCTGCAGTAGAGTGGGAATTAAAACCCCCAACATAATGATATTGGTGATTTTATTAACAAATTACACACATATCAGTAGTGAAAAACTAAACAGAGAGCTCAGTTTTGGAAATGAGAATACCATCACTATCTGCATACAACCACTCCCCATCAAAAATAACAGTCCCGGCGACATGAACCGGCACGCGCTTTTCACCTATGCCCTTTTTGTTAGATTTCTGGGGATGTGATGCGAATGCTCTAACCCCAATATCACAGCCATTGATCTCATCCACATCTCGAATGCAGCCATTCACAACTACTCCGGCCCACCCATTATTTTGAGCCAACTGCCCCAAATTTCCTCCCACTAGAGCACATCTCATGCTTCCTCCACCGTCTATGAAGAGAACTCGACCTTCGCCCTTGGTTTCAAGAAGCTCTCTTACCAACACGTTGTCTTCAAAAACCTTGAGGGTGACAATCGGGCCAGAGAACGCTCGAGATTGCCCATAAATCTTGAAGATAGGAGGCAGGACTCGAATGTCGCCGCTTGCAAGGAGGGTGGTGTTTGTGTCACAAACTTCGGCAGTTGCTAACGACCCCATTCATTCACCTAAAAACAGTCTTTTGTTAGTATCAATACCATTTGCACAGGGAAGCAATGAAAGTACACAGCATAGTTCAAGAAATACAATTAAATAGCAAGGAGAATAATTGCCACTTCAAGGGCACTTTGGCAAGATACATGCAAATTGGTTCTTCACAAACCACATCAAACTACTATTAACTGTTTCACACCCCACTAAACTAATTATGGTTACGTAGCTAATACCCCTAAACAGCATAGCATTTCTCCATCTTTCACAATTCTTCAGCCCAACATCTAACGAGGGAGGAATATGGGCGTAAATTTCTTATTTACAAAAGCAGATGTTGGGATGAGTCTGAAGAATTATGCCAAGGACTTAAATTTGTGTCTAGTTGCCAATGACATACTATCAAATAGAAAAACACCGTTAAAACTCAATTCATTAAGAAACTTAATAATGATTTTCAGTTATGATTTTGATCTGCCTAAACCTATTAGGAATTTGGCAAGGTAAAACTTCCAAATCTTCCAATAGATTCTCTCATAGTTTTATGCTAAATTTAAACTACAATAAGGAATCACCTTTCTTTTGCACCAATAAACCTTTTCAAACATTAACCGACCATGACCAAATGGAGGCATGCATGACACCTTCGGTTATCTATGTTGATAGGGGATAATGGTTAATGTTATCCAGAAAACTTTAGGATGGTCTAGTGTAGCTTATGTATTTTTGCAACTACGTCTTTATTTATGTTTAATTCCCAGCAACAAAATCAAAGTTTGCATCAATATGAAACCAGAATAACTGCCTACTCCTACAAAACAAGATCCTAGTACAGGTGTTCTTGCACTGTCACTCATCGAAGTTCTTAAAGTGGAGGCCTTCTGGATGGATCAGTCATTCCACTTATGAGGAGCTGTATACCTCAGTGTCTTGTAGTTGTTTCTCAAATTCCAACAAGTAGTAAGTGGTATTATGGAAGCTAGCTATCTTCCAAATTTTAACCTCACAACGTGTCAGTGCGTGCCTGCCTATAACCAACATGTTCAGAGCATTTTTGATTCAACCTAAACCAGAATTTACAAGCAATGCAAGCCATTACTGAACAGTGAACATCATTTGCTGAGATTGGTTAGGCTTGCTCTAATGCTCTGACGTATTCAAATTTGCAACCATTAATCACTGATGTATAAAACAAATTTGCAACTTATTCTTAGAAATTTCAGGGGCTCTAACCAAGTACATCTGCTCTCTTGAGGGCTCTAGCTTCTAAATCAACACTTGACATTTCAGAATTTAATTCCCCACAAGCATTCACACACATGCGTAAAAATAAAATTATCGAGGTTATATTTGTAAAATAGCAATTCAAACTCAGGATCCAGTCATTATTGTTTAAGCAAACCCATACTAATCTAGTTGAACAGTAAAATCCCGATGTCGTGAACCACAAATGGAATTGCGTCTATTACTGAAGATATTGCAAATTACCCCAGAATCTAGCAGGCTTCACAATCAGAAATTTGCTGCATAACTTAATACAACAAAAGAAATTACCAAATACCGAAAATAGCAACATATTATGCAAAAAAAAAAAAATTCAATATCAAAATCAACTCGGCCAATTAACATCTACTATCGCCAATAAATTAACCTGCAATTTGGAAAAAGATTTTACCGGTGAAGAAGGTATTAGCAAAAGGCGTGTTGCAGCAGCTACCGAAGACGATGAACGGATAAACAGAAGTTCCCCAAAATGATGGTCTAATTGCAGCGACTGAAACGTATAATGGTATATTATGGTATTATAGGGTATATCGGTGCGAAATATCAATGGGACACACTTGTCTTCTCCTCGTCCTGTGTGCCATTACTTTCCATGACGTCTGCCAGACTCAAGACAATGAGCCATCAATTTCGGGGTCAGCATTCGAATTGGGTAAATCGGATTCCAATTCGATTCGATCAGATTTGAATATTTTAGGACGGATAATTCAAGTTAAAAGTTAGATTCGGATTATCTCAAACTCGATTAATTTAAATATGGATCGAACTTTAGATTTTATTTTATCATCTGAATAATTCAATTGGATATCCGATTAAAAATTTCAAACTCTTACAGTCTACTTTTCAATAAATGAATTTTTACATTCTAAAATTCTATTTATATGAAAAGATTAATTTTTACCCTTTAAACTCGTACTCCTATAAAAATATAAGTTTATCTTTTAAAATTAAAGATTTGTATATATAGGGATTAGCATTTGAATTGAGTGTTTTGTCCTTATAGCTAATGTACTAATGATATTAGTATAAAATAATTTAATAAAATTATAATAATATTTTACAATTAATAATTGTAAGCATTTTAACTTTATTTTTTAACATCAGAGTGTGAATTGCATTTGTGAATTTATGATGAAGATGTTTTTTTTTTTAAATAACTAAATTTTTACTGCTATATTGATAAAATTAACAAAATTAATTTTCATCGAAATCCGATTCCGATCGGGTAAAACCCGAACCTGAACAGTCACCCGATTAATCGAGTAGTCATATAGTTCGGATCGGGTTCGGGAACAAGTTAAACTACCCGACTGTTTGCATAAATTTCTCCCGGCCACGCCGAAGTGGCCGCTCAGGGTTCGAACCGGCCGAGTTCGATGGGAAAACAGACGATTCGAAGTGAGCTTCTTTATGTTCGGGTGCGGACGTGCCAGTGTGCAGTAGCACACAAGTGGAAGTCTTATGGTTCAGAGTGAATGTGAGGTGGTTCGAAATGGAATTAATGTGAATCGAAATGAAACAGTAATGCGCCTAAGACTTCTATCTGAAAAGCGATTGAATTGGAGTAGGCAAACACTACCCCTGAGGTTCTACTTGCCTACAACTGAATGTAGGACTTAATAATTTAGCACTCTCAGAGATCGAAAAGGGTCAGAAAGCTTAAATCGAAAAGGAAATACATTAGAAGATGATAGCTACTCGCCATGTGGACCTTACACGACTCGACTACATACACACGCATTGATGACTCGGGCCATATCTATGACAGAGATGCATTGAGCAGTCCCTAAGAACTCTAGCTACAAATCGGACACATTGATGACTCCGGCCATATCTACCTGTGGTTGTTTTCAAAGGCTGTTCACTCCGACGAGCATTGATTGACTTCGTCTGCACTCCCCTTCATGCATGCGCTCGATATGAATGCTGGGTACCACTCCGCCGCATTGATATCTCACCTCGAACCGGGCCCAATCCGAGTGAGTGATGGCTACGACTTCGTGACGTTACGGAATGAGTGCATTGATATCCTCACTTCGAGCCGAATGATGTATGGCTACAAACACCCCGTAGCGGTTTTCTACCTACTTGAACTAAAGCTATTCTTTGTTCATTTTAAGCTAAAAAAAAAATCAGAAGTGTAGACTTCTTGATTGTTGTAGTGTTTGATTGATTGACGTTGTGTGTTGATTTTTGTTGATGTCCTTTGATGTGAAGAATCCGGCTCCTTTTATAGAATTCAGGCTGCAACTGCCTTCCTTTATTCTTGGAGCTGGAAATGATTTATTCAAACATGGCCAAAAGATGAATGGCCGGCCTTATTCCTAGAAGTGGCAGTTGCTGCCATCTTTATTTAAATTTCAAATATTAGCACCATATGGCCTTTATTTTAGGCATGTGCTTATTTTCTATCTAACAACTCCTAAAAGTGAGGGGTTTGAATTTAAATTTATTATCTATTTTCTATTTTTATATTTTTGGCCAACTGGGCCATGGGCCGTGATTTCATTTCGGCCTGGGCCTCCAACATGGGCTCTGTGGACACGTCGAAGTGGCCTGGGCCTTTGTTAATTTATTTTGGCGTGGCGAAAAGGATCAACATTAGCCCACTCCGAATTTAATTTTCAAAGTTTTATTTTTTTGGGCCCAAACACCGACATATCAGATTCCGAACCTGCAAAATTCAAACCCGCAATTACGTGGCCCGACACCCAATCCTACTTAGTTTTGTGGGCCAAATAGAAAAGAAATATTTTTTTAAACAAAAAAAAAAAGGATTTTGTTTGGTTACTAAATAAAACAAAAAATAAAGAAAAAATTTGGACGAGATATATAGTGTCAACAAGAAAATTCATTTTTCCTCGTAAAAAAATGAGGAAAAATGGAGAGAAAACAACAACAGACTTGCTAGTTGCTCCCATGTTTATTTTTAACGTGGATTAGTAGGGTACACGTTATGCACGTTCAAAAAAAAAAGATATATTTTAGTGAAATATTTAAATTTTTGTAGAATGTAACTTAAATATTTACTAATTTTTTTATGAGTATATAAATTATTTTTATTAAATTAATGAAAAGTGAAAAATAAAATAGTTATAACAATAAGAAATAAACACAAAAAAAAAAAAAAGATTTGGCATAGTGGGAGGAGAAATAGAATATAATAGAACATAACAATGTGGTAGAGGAGACAAAAAAAAATGAAAATTTTGGAGAGATCAAATAGACAAACCCCCTATATTTTTTATTAATAATATTGATAAATCATTTTCGGTGCCATTTTTCTCAGCTGCACAAGTGGAGGAGTGTTTTTTTTTTTTTTTTCCCTTGGCAATTTTTTATAACCAAAAGTGTTGCTACGGAAACACCACTTTGAACAAGTTCACTTTGGATAATATGATAGAACATACTAAATATTTGGGAGAATGAGATACTCTTTTACAATGATATCCCACAATCCGCTTCGCATCTCTTACTACATAATTGCACCTCGTCTTCTACCACACTCTCCATACATATTACATGCATTGGTTAGCAGTTCAAACACAAAATAAGAAAAAACTTATGATATTGTTTGGGCCCAAAATTGAATTTTTGTATAAATTCGGAGTGAGCTGATTTTGGTCCTTTTCGCCACGCCGAAATGAATTAGTAAGGCCCAGGCCACTTCGACACGTCCACGAGCCCGTATTCAAAGCACAAGCCGGAATGAAATAACGGCCCATGGCCCAGTCGGCCAAAAATATAAAATAGGAAAATAAAATAAATACAATAATAAAGTCAAATTCAAATCCCTTACTTTTAGGGGTTGTTAGATGGAGAGTAACAGAATGGCTAAAAATAGGCATGGTTATACTTGCACATGCCTAAAATAAAGGCCATGTGATGCTGAAATTTGAAATTTGAATAAAGATGGCAGCAACTGCCACTTCTAGGAATAAGGCTGGCCATTCATCTTTTGGCCATGTTTGAATAAATCATTTCCAGCTCCAAGAATAAAGGAAGGCAGTTGCAGCCTGAAGTATATAAAAGGAGCCGGAACATCATCAACAAAAAGGAACACACAACGTCAATCAACAATCAACAATCTCTCAATCAAGAAGTCCACACTTTTCTGATTTCTTAGCTTAAATGAATAAAGAATAGCTTTAGTTCAAGTAGGTAGAAAACCGCTACGGGGTGTTTGTAGCCATACCTCATTCGGCTCGAAGTGAGGATATCAATGCACTCATTCTGTAACGTCACGAAGTCGTAGCCATCACTCACTCGGATTGGGCCCGGTTCGAGGTGAGATATCAATGCGGCGGAGTGGTACCCAACATTCATATCGAGCGCATGCATGAAGGGGAGTGCAGACGAAGTCAATCAATGCTCGTCGGAGTGAACAACCTCTGAAAACAACCACAGGTAGATATGGCCGGAGTCATCAATGTGTCCGATTTGTAGCTAGAGTTCTTAGGGACTGCTCAATGCATCTCTGTCATAGATATGGCCCGAGTCATCAATGCATGTGTATGTAGTCGAGTCCTGTAAGGTCCACATGGCGAGTAGCTATCGTCTTCTAATGTATTTCCTTTTCGATTTAAGCTTTCTGACCCTTTTCGGCTTTTGAGAGTGCTAAATTTTGAGTCCTACATTCAGTTGTAGGCAAGTAGAACCTCAGGGGTAGTGTTTGTCTACTCCAATTCAATCGCTTTTCAGATAGAAGTCTTAGGCGCATCACTGTTTCATTTCGATTCACATTAATTTCATTTCGAACCACCCCACATTCACTCTGAACCATAAGACTTCCACTTGTGTGCTACTGCACACTGGCATGCCCGCACCCGAACACAAAGAAGCTCACTTCGAATCGGCTGTTTTCCCATCGAACTCGGCCAGTTCGAACCCTGAGCGGCCACTTCGGCGCGGCCGGAAGAAATTTATGCAAACATATCTTTCTGGCACACCTGGTGGGACAACATTTCAATTTTCGAAAAGGTTTTGTCAACATTTAGGTCTTAGGAAGCACGTTTTATTTCGGTCAAGTGCATACTTGCATTCTATATTGAAAATTCATAAAAAATTAAAAATTAAAATTCATAAACAGCAAGCTATGGCACCACCACGCTTAAGGAGCCAAACTCGAGCTGACCTCGGTTCAGACAGTGGAAGCGAGGCAGCCAGTGATCAGAACGAAGAGATGAGTGGAAATAATCCACCTCCCAACGTTCAAGCCATCATTGACAGGCTCGAGCGAAATCAAAGAGCGCCTGAAGAGGCGCCGATTCAAGAAGCACCCGCCTTACTGGCCAGAGTGGCCAACTGTGGCGAAGAAGCACTATATGTAATGGAAAAATGGATCTTGGAGTCCAACCGGAGATTCCAAGAGTTGATGGAAAGACAACGCAAGGAAGAATCGGAGAGGGCCGAACAGATGGCCACCATATTAGAATCACTCCGAGTAACAGATCCACATTACGGAATGAACTTGCGCAGCGTGGCGTCAAGGATGGACAACGTTTCACAGGTAAGAGAAACCCCACGACGAAATGAGGCCGAACAGCAACACAGGCCCAACCTTGCCGATGCACGGCTAGAACGATTAAACATTGGAGGAAATGATCGTCGTGGGAGGTACCCTAACGTTGATACTGGCAAAAGAGTGGCGTTCGAATCCAGAGGAATACTCTTGGAAGGGGAAGGATCGGGCTCCAGAGATCATTTCGAAAGACCTGAGGTCCCCTATCCAATGCCACATGTGGCGAAAAGACCCCAGCCTGCCACCAATCGGAATGACAACACAGCCGTGTCTCGACAAGAGATACAGGAAATGTTGCGACAGGAGTTGGTAAGGCATAAACGGTCAGCCTCGCCACCCAGGTATTCTCGTCCCTACCCCCCTCATATCGACACAATTCCTTTCCCCCCAGGGTTTAGGGTCCCTATTTTTACTCTGTTTAGTGGGGATGGGTCGCAAACCACAATTGAACATATTGCTAAATTTACCACACAATGTGGAGAGATCGGAATGGATGGAAACCTAAAATTACGTTTATTCCCGAATTCATTAACTGGAGAAGCTTTCTTGTGGTACATTCGACTCAGACCTGGGTCTGTTCTCGACTGGCCAACAATGGAGAATCTCCTCCATAGTCATTTCTATCGACTACCCCCTGAGGTATCCATATCGGAATTAACCAATATGAGACAAATGCCCGGGGAGTCAGCCGAAGAGTACATGGGGAGATTCGTCCGGGCCAGACACTTTTGCCCAGTGATTATGGCCGAAGAAAGTTATATAAGCTTGGCCATAGGAGGCATGCACCTCGAATTAAAAAAGAAAATGTTTGGCCAACAATTTGCATCAATTTTTGACTTAATGAGGCATGTCACTGAATATGAGAAATTGTTAAGAGAAGAAAATCGAAGAGGGCATCACGGTAAGGCCACTCATTATCAAGTAGGCTTAGCCGAAGTCCAAGATGACTTGATCAGTGTCGAAAAAGAACAATGGGAGAACGAAGTGGGCCTAGCCCAAGTCGTTTGCCAAAAGAACACGGTTTGCCCGGCTTTAATAAAACCAAGAGCATTACAAGCCTCACATCAAAATGCCTCCTGGCATGCTAAATAAACCAGAGTTTCGTTCTGAAACAGAGAGGCGCTATGGTTTTGATGTGTCGAAAACCGAAGCTATTTTTGATCACTTATTGGCTGATGGTAAAATTAAAGTACCTAATGATCATAGAATGCCAACGGCCAAAGAATTGGAAGGCAAAGTGTACTGTAAATTTCATAATGCATGGACTCATAACACTAATGACTGTTTGGTTTTCAGGTGGATGATACAGAGTTGCCTAGACAACGGCACGTTGCGCTTTCTGCTGGAATGGATGAATAAGAAAATGGGAATTGACAAAGAACCATTCCAGGCGGAGGGAGTAAACATGGTCAACGTTCAGGATGACCTAGCCGAAAAGGAAAACCAACAAACTGAGCAGGAAATAATACAGTCAGGATGGCAATTAGGCCTTTGCGCTAGATGTCATTCCGAAATAGCAACAATGCCATGGATCTATCCAGTTAGCGCCTACTATCCTTGGGCCAATCCCATGGCCAACTTTCCCATGGTTCCACAGCCGCCTATGGTGCCATATCCTCCTCCAATGCTAGGGGGGCATTGTGCCAAAGGCGGTCCATTGCAAGAAAATGGAAATAAGCGGAATCGAAGTCCTCCCCGAAGGACTGACAGAAGTGATAAGAGGAGGGCACCCTCTAGCCCACTTCGAAAACATGAACCAACTCGAGAACCGGTCCATTCCAGGTTCATTAAACCGCCAGCAGTCCAGGAAGGACGTTGGACGGCAGTAAGACATCCTAAGTTCCCAAACGGAAGAAGTCCTCGTGATATGACGAGAACACAGTATCGAAGACATTTGAGGCAACGGAAAGAAGCTGAAATACTCAAAAGGGAAACAACGAAACCCATCAAGGGTAAGGCAGTGATGTCAACAGAGCTAGGAAGCCAGATAGTCACCCCGACTGACATTCAATCGAAGAGAAAGGTCGCCGATCCAATAATGTTGGAGACCGATGTATCAAAAATTGGTGTCTCGGGGAGGAAGACCTGCTGAGTGAATGGATCGTAAAAATGGAAGTAATTTATGCAAACAGATACAAAAAAAAAAAAAAAAAAAAAAAAAAAAAAAAAAAACTATAACAAATTGGTATCTCTATCTCAATAGTTTACCACTACATGTGATGTGTATAGATAAATACAATCGGAGATTTTGCACTATTGCATAGTAGAAAATCCAAACAGTCACATAATCGGCCATCAAGATGTGTTTGAGTAATTAAGGTTCACTATTTTTTAATAATCCAAATTTAAACCTTACTTAAAATATGTAGACCTTACCAACAATTGTTTGGGCGAATTATGAGTGGATAGCGGTCAAACCATCCATAAAGTGAGGCACTCTTGTATCAATGAGGTTGGAACTTGAAATAATTATTTTTAATTGGACCTGATTGACAAATAAGAGTTAAAGAATAGTATTGACAATTGGGCGCGTTTGGTTGGATTCAGGTTATTTCACATTGAGTTGGGTTGAAGATGAGTTTTAACAAATAGTTTTAACATGAGTTGGAGATAGTTCTTAATGGATTCAATGTATGATTATTTTATGTTTAATCAAGATAAAAAAAAAAAAGAAAATCAAAGTTGCTAGTTCATGTACTTTTAAATAGTTCTAAAATACTAAAATAAATTACAATCAAATAAAAAAACACATATATGTATATTTATTTATCGGGTAACTCATTTAGAACCCAACATCAACCTGTTATTAACAAATTTACTTCCCAATATCAACATCCAAATGAGATCTAACTCAACTCAATTCACTTTAAAAATATATTGGACCCAACTCAACTCAACTCAACTCATGTTAGTTGGTCTGGACCCATGGTTCATAATCTATTTTGTCATATCTATTAAAGAAGTATTTCACATGGGTAATTCTTAGGTTACCCCGAGCTATGCACGGTAAATATTAATATCATGATCGTTTTTGTAGTGAGCTAAGAAGAAAATATTTCGTACTATCCATACAAAATAATGGTATGTCCATCATCATTAATTTTTTATTAATATCATTGATTAATCATGCAAACAATTGTTCACTCTTAATTTTATAAAAATTATATAAAAAAGTATACTATATGAAACCCTTATTAAATAGCGTGTAATGACAATAAAAATGATCAACTCCAAGCAAGAGGCAGAAGAATTTCTTTTTTTTCTTAGAAGAAAAAAATGTAGAACCAAAATTAAATATTGAGATAAGGCAAAAAAATTCTATTCCCATAAATGGGACTGATAAATCAAAAATCATGGTCTATACGTAACAGAGTATTTATAAATAAAAACTCAAAGAATTTACCGAGTACAAAAAATCAAACCAACAAAAAAAAAATGATAGATAAATATCAAAATCTCAATATATAAAAAAAAAAACAAAAACTCAAACAAATTGAACCGATTAATAAAACTTACAAATATTCAACATAACAATAGCAAAAGAATGTATAAAAGAAGACAATCGCCCTCATGGTCATAATTAATATTTGTAGGGGAAAGAAAAACTATTTCTTTAATGATTTACACAGATGCATAAATTCATGCTAAGAATTAATTTTTCGTATATGGTGTTTCGAAATAAAAAAAATATTAAAATTATATGCAGAAAAATAGAAATTGAATATAAATTATTTAAAAACATGCGTGCAATATATTTTTAACCAAATTGTTCTACATTTAAACCAATTATCACAGATTGGACCAGCCCAAAATTCCATTTTGTAGCGTTACTTGTATTGCAAGACATTGGGCTTAAGTGTGCTATGGGGCTGGATTTTGGCTTGAATATTAACTTTTAGAGTGAATAGCATCTTGCAACCCGAAAAAATTTTCATTTTGGCACTTTTCATACTCTAAAACAAAAACCAACACATTGCACCCTCATTTTAATATTCATTGGCAAACTGCACCCTCAAACAACATTTTAGCAAAGAAGTAAATATTTATTTGGCACCATAACTTTGAAAATGGTCCTATAATTGAAGAAGTCCGAGATCATTCTTTTATTTTGTCGTCCATAAGAGGTGAAAATGTGAAATATCATGTAATTTGCATATCGTATACAAAATTTAATTGATCATTTCTTATTATTTGATCAATTTTAGAGTACAGGATAATCAATTAACTGTTTGTGCGTACTTTTTTTTTTTTTAATCTTTGCTTGATCCCATTTTTTTTTTTTTTTTGGGAAGGATCTTGCTTGATCTAATAGGATATAAACTTGCCTTCTATGATTTTTTTTTCCCCAAAAAAAAAAAGAACGTGATAATTGGATTAGAAAAATTAAAATAGGAAAAAAGGAAACCCTGTACCAAAATTTTTCTTTTAACTATGCCAATAATTAATTTTCTTTTTTCTTTTCTTTTAAGATACTATTGACCGAAGTTTAAAATTCCTAGAAAGAAATCCCACTTAATGAGTATAATGTTCTAAAATATAAAAAGAACACGTGACGGAAGAATACACATTATATAGCTATGATTAGGTACTTATAAATTAAATTAGTTTTGATAATTATTGTTAACCATGCCTCATTTGAGTGCCAAGAACTTGGACCAAAACTTGCTTAGGGGAATTAATTAGTATAGAACATAATTTAAAATTAAGTGGAAGTAAACATAAACAGTAGAAATACAGACTTTTTAAGTTAGGGGTAGCAATTATTTCATAATATCTCTACTCCTTATCTAGTATCTATTTGATAAGAAATTGGTCAAAATATTATTTGAGGTTGCAACATGTCAAAACGTGTTAAAGTAAGGGTGTCATATGTTGGTTTATATTTTTTTAGGGTGAAAAGTGTCAAAATGTGTATGTTATGGGTGCAAAATGCCTTTTGCTCTAATTTTTACTTGCAATCATAATAAGCAAAATTTGTCTTAAATGGGTTAGTATCGAATGATCTGCAAAGAGGCAAGGTATGCTCCCTCACCAATACCCAGTACCCTTTGCTTTTTATATATAATGACCTATTTCATTGTCAAAAAGAAACAAAAAACTGTATCACTATTTTGAAAAAGGATTAAGAATTATAGAGATACAGTCACAGTTTTTTCGTAAGTTGAATCAACTTTTGCTCGTCAGGAAGAGATGTTCCATTTCAAGTTAGGCTAATTGAACGTGGTAGCGTTGTCAATAGTCAGATTTGGAACAAATATGAAAAATTCAAATTGAATATGTTGTCTATAGCTCCAAAAGTCCAATTTTGGACAGAACCATTTGCGCACCTGCACATTTTTCTATGCAGCTGCGTAGAGCATTCTATTTAGGCAAAACACTGTGTGTACGTTGGCACAAAACTTGCGAACCTGAACACAAACAGATTTTTAGCGGTTGCAAAATTTGAACCCCATTATAAGTTATAATACTACTTTGTGGGTGGTTTCTATGTAATTTTTTTTCTGCAGATTTTAGAATGGTTATTGAGAGTTTTAAGAGTACCATTGTGATTCCATTTTGTACCTTTTTCAAGATAGTAAAAAATCTCTCTTTCTCTCTCGTGGATGTAACCCGAATTTGTGTGAACCACGTAAATCCTTGTATCATTTTATTTTTGTTTTTGATTTGTGTTTATTTTCATAATAGTTTGGTATTAGAACATTGCGGGGACTCACTATTCTGAACATGTGGGGCTTGCTTTGTGGACAAAGTGCTACATAATTGGACTTTTGTGAACACTACATTTTTGGGAACATAAAAGAAACAATTTTAGTAATGGTGTTCACCGAACCAAAGAGATTTTGGAATATGTTCATTCCAATCTTTGGGGTCCATCTCGGGTGCCTTCTAAGGGCGGTGCTAGGTATATGCTAACCTTCATTCATGACCATTCCTAGAAGGTTTGGGCATATTTTCTGAAGCAGAAGTATAATGTCTTTGCTACATTCAAATGGTGGAGAACGATAATAGAAAAACACACTGAAAAGGGGATCAAGTGTCTTTGCACTAATAATGGTTTGGAATTTTGTTCCATTAATTATGAGAATTATTGTAAAGAGACGGGTATTGTGAAACACTACATGTTGGAATGTCGTAAAAAAATGGTGTGGCCGAGCGTATGAGTCAGACTTTGATTAAGAGAACTCATTGCATGCTCTCCAATGCTAGATTGCCTAGAGGGTTTTGAGCCAAAGTAGCATATACAACTTGCTATTTGGTAAATCGATCTCCATCTACATCCATTAAGTTGAAAACTCCCGAGGAGTTATGGTCTGGCAAGACACTTGATTATTCTAATCTTAGAATTTTTGGATGCTCTGCATATATTCATGTTAATGATGGAAAACTTGAACCGAGGAGTTTCATTTTCAGATTCTACTTTTTGCAGCAAGTTAGCACAATGGATTGGTGCTATAGAAGAGAAAATCGTGTCTTTATATAAAAATAAGACTTGGATTTTGGTAAAGCCTCTGGAAAAGCAAAAAATCGTTGGATGTAAATGGGTGTTTAAAAAGAATAGGGTGCACTCGGTATTGATGATGTGAGATTCAAAGCAAGGCTGGTCGCCAAGAACTACACTTAGAAGTATGGAGTTGATTTCAATCATGTATTCTCACTGGTTGTCAAGTGTACCTTGATACGTTTGCTTTCGTCAATTTTTGCTTACTTCGATTTGGAACTTGAGCAGTTAGATATGAAAATGAATTTCCTACATGGTGAGCTTGAGGAAACCATCTTCATGGAATAGCCAGTGGGATTTGTTGTTGAAAGGAAATGAGGACAATGTATGCCTTTTGAAGAAGTTCCTCTACGATTTGAAGTAATCTCCCCGACAATGGTACAAGTGTTTTGATTCTTTTATGAGCACTATCGAGTACAAAAGGAGTGATTTCGATGCTTGTGTGCACTATCAGAGATTGCTTGACGGATCTTTCATCTACTTACTCCTTTATGTGGAAGACATGCTCATTGCTGCATGGAGCATTTCTGATATCAACAAGCTGAAAGAATAGTTGAATGTTGAGTTCAAGATGAAAGACTTAGGTGGTGCTATGAAGATTTTGGGAATGGAGATACACCGAAATCATCATGCAGGAAATATGTTCCTATCTCTGAAGTACTATATTGAAAAGGTCCTCGAGAGGTTCGGCATGAACGATGCGAAGCCTGTGAGCACTCGTCTTGCAGCACATTTCAAGCTATCAGCTTTATTGTTACCTCAATCTAGCAAGGAAAAAGAACACATGTCTTGTTCTATATTCTAGTGCAATATAAAGTGTCATGTACGCCATGGTTTGCGCTAAGCCTGATATTTCACAAGTTGTTAGCGTGGTGAGTCGTTACATGGTACATCTAAGTAAAGGGCATTGGTTAGCTATTAAGTGGATTTTAAGATACTTGAAAGGTACATCTCATTTGGGACTTCTATTTAGTAGTTCGGGAAGTTCGTTTAAAAGTGGAGTTATTGGCTATGTTGATTTTGATTTTGCTGGGGATTTGGATAAAAGATGTTCCTCACTGGATATATTTTCACTTTGTTTGGAGGTACCGTTAGTTGGAAGGCAGTTCTTTAGCCTACTGTTGCCTTATCAACTACAGAGGCAAAGTATATGGCAGTCACTGAGGCTACCATATTTTGTGGTTGGAACTTGAGGTGGAGGTTGCTACCGTATTTTGTGATAGTCAGAGTACAATCCATCTCACACATAATCTGATGTTTCATGAGAGAACCAAAAACATTGATATTCGGTATCATTTTGTTTGTGATTATATATCTAGTGGTGAAGTTTGAGTTACCAAGATAGCCACCAAAGATGATGACAAAGCCATTGCCTATGTACAAATTCAAGCATTACTTGGATTTGATGCAAGTTTGTTGTTTTGATTGATTGCCCATTGAGGCTTGGTGGAGAGATAGAGATGTGAATTGCTATCTTGTTTTGTGTTTGAGGTTTGTTGTAACTTGGACTTTGTAGAGCCAAAGTGGAGATTTGTTGTGTATAGCTCAAAAAGTCCAATTTTGGACAAAACCATTTGTGCAACTGCACAGAGCATTCTGTTTAGGTAGAACTCTCGGTGTAGGTTTGCACAAAACTTGCGAACCTAACACATACAAATTTTAGCGGTTGTAGAATTTGAACCCCGTTATAACACTACATTGTGGGTGGTTTCTATATAATTTTTCCTACTAATTTTAGAGTGGCTCTTGAGAGTTTTGAGAGCACCATTATGACTCAATTTTGTATCTCTTTCAAGATAGTGAAAAATCTCTCTTTTTCTCACCTGTGGATGTAATCCGAATTTGGGTGAACTACGTAAATCCTTGTATCGTTTTATTTTTGCTTTCAATTTGTGTTTTTTTTTTTGTTATAGAATATAATAAATAGACTTTGACTCGAGACCATACGTATATGATTTAAATCTATCGATACAGATCTCAAAATTGATAAAGAGTCGAAAGTTCGACAGAAGATCCGATCCTATTAACAATTTAAAATAATTAAAAAGCTAAAAAAAACCAGATAAAGAGATATTTTAAAAAAAATATTACTTCAATGATTATGACTTATACATGTATCCTTTTACACATTCAAACTAAGTTCATTTGAAGCTTAAAAGCAAAATATGTTACTAGAAAATTCTCAAAAAAGATTCAAAAGCAATAATAACTACGTTGTTAGATATAACGTCATATATTGCATTTTATTTAAGAGACTTTATTATTATTATTATTATTATTATTATTATAAAAGTTTTTAGTAAAACTTGAATTTGAATTTTTAATGGCTTGGATTGCCTAGTTCCATGTTCAATTCACTTATTTCGTATTATAAATAGTTATAACTGTACTTGATATATGAAATATTTAATTGGTCAAAATTATTTAAATTCAAATTGAATTCTGATTAAAATCCACTTCGTTGAAAGCACTATGATGTTGACGCTAAAGAAAACCTTTCTATATGATGGTTTTACATTTGAAGCTTATGGCATGATTGGTATGCATGAATGGAGTCAGAATATAATTGGCATTCCCACGTCAATTCCTAATAATACGATTGATATAACTTAGAGGTGGAAATATTCATTCTTATGAAAATCACAATTCCCATAAATGTGAGTTTAGTTATTCATTCCATTTTATATATATGGCTTTAACTATTCCCAACAAATTAACAATGAACTATTTATTTATATTATTAGTACAATATTTATTAAATTTATCATATACTATAAATGTATATTTTCACTAATTAAATATTAATGAATGCATTAAACATATAATAAATTATAGGGATAATTACATTGGAGTACCCTGATGTTTGTCTAAATTATAAATAAAATCCTCTATTTTGGGAAATTACCTAAATAACCCTGAGGTATGCAATCGTTATACATATTTAACCCTCTGTCTATTGCCGTTAGGATTTTTAACGGAAACAGTTAAATTTTAACACATGTTACCTATTTTACCCTTCTGTCAAATTTGGCCAAATTTTATAAATTGTCCAGGGTTGATTTTGTAATATTTTGAGATGCATGAGGTTTGTTTTGTAATATTTTATATTAACTTAACAAACAAAATCACTAATAACCAAGCCAAAAAAAAATACAAATATTAGAATCCGCATTGAAAAATTGGAAATTTTTTAAAAACTAAACCCATGTTAATTAATTTTCATAATACACCACATATATAATACCTTAAATATCATTCTCGATGAAAAACACTAAACCACTAAAAAACATATTTTTTGATGAAAAAACATCATTAATTCATCACAAAAGATTCGAGGGAATTTCATCTTTATCAAATCAATGTTAGTATTGTAGTTTAGTATGCATACTTTAGGGTTGTCTAGGTAATTTTTAAAATTTGGGGGTTAAATTTATAATTTTGTCATACCTTAAGGTAGTTTAATGTAATTTATCCTTTTTCGAATGTAAAAGATTTGAGGGCATTATTGACTTTTTCAAATCTCCGTTAGCATTACAATTTAGTATGCAAATCTCAGGGTTATTTAAGTAATTTTCTGAAATAGAGGATTTTATTTATAATTTAAACAAACCTCAAGATACTCCAGTGTCATTTTTCCTAAATTATATTCACTACATAAAAATATATACACATATGTACTTAAATCATATATATTTACAATTTATATCTACGATCTTATTTTAATATATTAACATGTGCTAATTACATATATTCATACATACACATATATGATAATATAAAATTAATATTAAATAATTTACTGACGCATTTGACATTCAGAATGAAAATTATATATTAATTTTATTTTAAGCAATGAATATTATACCATATATAATAAATGCATGTATAATTACATATATAAATATAAAATCATTGAACCCATACATAATTTATAGCAAGTATAAAAAATAATATAAACATATAAAAAATATAATATATACATTGATCATCAATATACCATATATATTTTTTTATTTAAATTAAAATTTTAAAATATTTTTTCATATAAAAATAATTTGAGTCATATACTTGATTTATTTTTATTCATATATGACTTGTTATTACTTAATTATCAAATATATGAATGACATGAATTAAATTAATTAATTCATTTCTTTATTTATTGAGCATACCAAGTTTGGAAATATTATATCAATATCATTTATTTTTCATCTTTATTCCATTCTTAACTGCATTCCATTCACACATAAATCATTTCCTACATACAAATCACCCCCTTAGTGTTCAGGGAAAAGGTTTAGAACTTATAATCTCCACGAATTTTGAGTCTCTGGTAAGACACATCTTATCTGTAACAGGGAAAGAGTCCTAAACTTTTAAAAGGATAAATGGGTTTTTCTTTGGCAAAACGTAACCCAGTTTCAAATATTTTTATGGGTAGTGTTTTCAAAGTCCTTGTATTCCGGTTTATATGTACAGCGATCTAACAGTGTCACAAAGATTTAACTGAGCGATAATGACATAAAAGTAGTTAATTAATAAAGGTTTAAAGATCCAAAGTACTTTTTACTTATGGAAAAACAAAGTTAATAATCATGCTTCTATTTTATTGAAGGACGAGTTAAAGATTAATTTAAGATTTCACATCAATAACTTTTTTCTTTTTTTTTTTTTAGTGTTTTGCCATAATTAGATGATTGCTTGTCACGAATGAACTTTGATTGATTAATTTCACCTTTAAATTTAAGAAAAAAGTTAAAAACTCAAAGTGACGTGACATAATTCATATTGCTAAGTCAATATATTATAAGGAGATTAATGATGAAATGGATCAATAATACTTTATCTCTACAGTTCCATCTGATCCAATTACTCAAGTTTCCTTTTTCCCAAATTCTAAGATCAATCAAAGGAACTTGACTAATTGACGCATCAAATCAGAGTTTATCATATTGGTTTTGTTTCCCTAATAATTCGGTCGGTTATATTTGTCAAAAGCAGAGGAAAAAAGATAAAGGAGAGGGGTCCCAGAGTCACGATTTAGTTGGTGGGTTGAAAGAAGAAAGATTTAGCCCCAAGATTTTTCAAAAGAATAATAAAGCGTGTTTGCCACGATACACGTCTTTTTCTAGTACTGTTGAAATACTCGTTTACCCTTTTACCATAATGTCTGGTGCGAATAATAAATAGGGTTTATAGGACTGTGATAACTAAATTGAATTTAGTTCTGACGAACAATGTCAAAATAAAATAACATAAGATAAAAAGTATATGGTGGATAGATTTCTTTAATTGAAAAAGAAATATCGATTTTCATAGTCTAACCTTTTATTTTTTTAATTTTTTTAAAAAAAGCCAATAGAAAACATGTGCTGAAATATGTGCTAGAACTTAATTAGTTAAGACATTAAAATATATATAGTAGAAATACAAAGTGAATATGTCTTTTTTGTTAATTTTATTTGGGCAAATTACATTTTCAATCCCTGAGGTATAGTGAAATTATAAAAAAAATCTCCACGTATAGAAAATTACCATTACCTCCCAATTTAAAGGAGATCAATGTTAAGTCTAACGAAATTGAGAAAATATCAATTTTGTCATTACTCAAGTGAGGACAAATCACAGATACTACTCTGAGATATGATGAAATTATAAGAAGCATCCCCCACAATTGAAAGTTTACCATTACCTCCCAACTTATTTGATGATCATTTTAAGCAATGTATATTGTATGTTTTTATAATTAAATACTGAGTTTTATGACATGAATCACAATGATACTTTTGATATTCATTTGTTGTGTTTTTGACGTGTTCAAGTGGTTTTTATTTTATTACTGATAATTGAGTTTTGTATGATTGGTGAGTAGTATTTTTATCAGCAAATTATGCAATATATAAGCAAAACCGCATATTGCTTCAATACATTAGGTTAAAAACTAACATTTTGGTAAATATACACACTATTCACTAACGACATTAATCGACAGATTTGAAAAAATATTAGAAATATTACATTTAACCCCTTGTAGTTTCAATAAATTACAACATAATACCCCAAACTACAACACACAATAACAAAAATGCCCCTCAAGGTATTAAAAAAGTTCATATAAGTTGACTAACAATTGTTGTTAGTCAAACTAACGGCAAGGTATAAATTGTTAAACGATACATAACGTTAAGAGGATAATGATAATTTTTCATATGTGGGGGTATTTTTTATAATTCCACCATATCTCAAGGATGGTAATTGTAATTTGCCTATTTTATTTTGATGTGTAAAGAAACAATGCTCTAATTTCTTGCTTTCTTAGCGGCATGGGATGATAATATCATGGTTGAATCGCGGAAGTACACTCGTTGAATTATTAATAAAACTTTTACTCTTTCAAGAAAAAACACCATGCACATATGCATATATTTTGCACATGACAATTAAATTTATTATTTAAAAATTACAGTGGTTTTGCTCTTAAAAAATGCATATGTAAATTACACTATTTTTTGTATCATTAATGGCGATCGCATTTAAAAATTAATATTCATACAGATACATTACATCACAAAAATAGGCTATAATGAGATGATAAAGTGTTGAACAAACAATTCAATTTGAAGACAATGAAGAGCTTGTTTTGCTCCTCCACGCTCCACGGTGGATTTGTCCCTCATCTTGTTCGCTGGCTCCTCTATTTTATTCTATTTTCATAATTAATGTTATCATTAGATACGGTAAGTGCACGCATCTTCTTTTTTAAATTTCTTCTTCTTCTTTTTTCCTTTTACACTAATATTCTGCAGCAGCTAATTAAAAGAAATTTTCTTTTTTTAAAATGTAGTATTGTTAATTTATTAGGAATCTTAAAATGACAACCAAATTTGAAAGACAACTTGATCAATATTCTCATTCTCAACATTTCCAATTA
Organism: Petrea volubilis; assembly: GCA_026212405.1. Classification (NCBI taxonomy): domain Eukaryota; kingdom Viridiplantae; phylum Streptophyta; class Magnoliopsida; order Lamiales; family Verbenaceae; genus Petrea; species Petrea volubilis. Next base: position 8,959,149 of record CM047870.1, read on the forward strand.
AATTCATTGAATCTATGTCTGTAATGCAAATAAATCGAGTATGCTCGCAAGTTTGACAAGCAAACTATATACAGCTTTTTACATAGCTATTGCATTGACACCCCTTCGCGAAAATATGAAGTTAGCAATTGTATCACTTTTGTTTGAAAAGTTACACGTACATCTATTGGCTAATTTTGAAATTATGGATTCACCACTCTCCAGTATGGTACCTGCAAAAATTTCGTAATTTGACCAATTCAATCCTATTATTTTTATTTTAAAAATTCAAAATTTTGAAAATGATGGTTTTGGCCTCCCATGACAAAAATTAATCACATATACACCATTGGAAAAATACAAAATTATAAATTGTACCCCTCTTACACAAAAAAAATACATATACCCACTAGTCAATTTTAAAATTATGGATTCACCATCTGAAGTGAATTTTTAATTGGAAGTTGTTTCATGTTAGTAAAAGTTATATTGTTTTGTTTGGTCATATATATGGCAAAATATGACTCACATAGGCTGTTGATACATTACAACAATGACAAAAGGATGATCAATGGTGTTAATCCACAAAATTACGTAATAAATATTTTAACAAAGATATTGTAGTGTTGGCTTTTGGTGATGAGTTCAAATTTTGTATACCTTGTTTGGTATGGTTATGTGAACTTTGTTTTTGTTTCAAGAGGTTGCTATGTTTCCACGCTGTGATAATATGGTATATATGAATGTAGTACACAATTACGCCATCAACAATTAAAACCAACACATGTTAAATGGATCAAATTTTTATAAAATCTATATAGAAATAAGAACGATATTACATCATTCGATAACAATATGGTACAATATCTATATATATGATAATTAGTTAGCAATCAACTTCACAATTAAGCTACATTCATTAAATAATAGCCACAAGAAGTCATATGTGTGTATTCTAAACAAAACTCATGATACATGAAGTTATATTAGCGCATATAGAGAGAGAAGAACAATTTCAATGGCAAAAAAAGATTGGGTAAATTACAACAAACCCCCTAACGTTTGACCTCGATTGCACTTCACCCCCCAACCTTTGCGTTTGAGCGGAACCACCTCCCAATATTTATTAGTTGTGCTCTGAGACCCCCTAAACATGATTCTAGTGGAATCTACACGAATATTCCGTCCACCTTGTTGCACATGCCCCCAAACATTTGACCTCGATTGCACTTCACCCCCCAACCTTTACGTTTGAGCGGAACCACCTCCCAACCCTTATAAGTTATGTGCTAATACCCCCTAAACACGATTTTGATAGAATTTACTTGAATATTCTATCCACCTTGTTGCACGTGCCGCCCGCGTGACTTTTTTAAGGGTATTATCGATCTTTTCTTTTATTAGTTGGGTATAGAATGAACAATTACTCTCTAGCCCTACTAAAAACCAACTATATTTGTGTTTATTTCTCAATTTCCATGACATTTTGCCAAGCTCGATGATTCTATAGAGGAGAGAAAGTTTTTTTTGGGTGGGGGGTGGGGGGGGGGGGTTAAACTACTGTGACATGCCATAACTTCTTTTAATCTGATTTATTTTTCTTGAAGCGGAAATATTGTTTATTAAAAGAAAATATCGATAATAGCCTTAAAGAAGTCACATGGACAACACGTGCAACAAGGTGGACGAAATATTTGCGTAGATTCCACCGAAATCGTGTTTAGGGGGTATCGGCGCATAACTTATAAAGGTTGTGAAGTGGTTCCGCTCAAATACAAAAGTTGGGGGGTGAAGTGCAATCGAGGTTAAACGTTGGGGGACACGTGCAACAAGGTGGATGGAATATTCATGTAGATTCCACCGAAATCGTATTTAGGGGGTCTCAACGCACAATTTATAAAAATTGGGAGGTGGTTCCGCTCAAACACAAAAATTGGAGGGTGAAATGCAATCAAGGTCAAACGTTGGGGGGTTTGCCATAATTTACTCAAAAAGATTCATAAAACAATCACTTTTAAAATTTATGATGATCAAAATTTGAGAATGTAATGATCATTTAATTTTAAGAAAAATTCGCTTGGACCCCCTTTCAAATATACAAATTACATGCAACCCTGCCCCTATTAAATTCATAAAATTGTCATATCACATAAAAATTGCTAACATCATTAAATTTTTGCCTGAACCCTAACGGAGAGTGTGAATCCATAATTTCAAAATTTTTGAGTGGGTGTATGTGTAATTTTCAATTAAGAGGAGTACAATTCATAATTTTGTATTTTTTGTTAGGGGGTGTAGATGTAATTAATTCATATTTATCTATATTTTTATGCTATTATATAAAGCACTAGCCAACTCTAAAAATTATTTTGATATATTTGATCTATCACTTGAGTTTATCTTCTCTCTCCTCTCTTATCTCTATTTTCCACGTTTTTTGACCTTTTCAATTTCTCTCTCTCTCTCTCTCTCTCTCTCTCTCTCTCTCTCTCTCTCTCTTTGTATTTATTTCTTTAATTTTATTTAATTTAAATTATTTTTTCACTTATCATTCATTTAATTAATATATTGAAAATTGTTAAAAGAAAATTATACTCATACAAAAATAAATTAATGTATATAATTTATACTATTTGAATTTAAGAATATAATTATTTTATTTTTACACATATATATCAAGTATGCCAAAACTACTAACATTATATTAAGTTTCAAACTTGAAACCAAACCTGCGCTCAAGCTACAACTTAACACAATAAAATAATTGCTAATTTCGAGTTCTAGCTTGAGTTTTGACACAAATTTATGATTTATTTATAAAATTTGAATTGAATTGAACTGAATTGGAAAATGACTTGAATTGAATTTGAACATCATTTTTCTTGTTCACATCAAGCTCAAATTGGAACTCAAACTAAAAAGAAAAAAACAAAGGTAAAAACCGGCTCGATTCGACCTATGTGTATCACAGAGGACACGATTAGATCACACCGTAAATTAGGCAAATCTAAATTTATTAAGACAAATCTTATGAACACCAAAACAAATAATCTTATCATTACTGAGTTAGCATGCACGCACGCATGATTCGAAGTTAATTCTCGACGTTAAGACCCCGCGTGAGACATAAAGTGTGAAACTAAATGAAATTGGGTTCCAACTCCCATCTGACTTGCAAATTTGCAAATTCCTGTAAACGTAATTTACTTCTTAGGTAGCCTTTATATATATATATATATACATATATATACACACACACATTCGAGAAATTTCTATTTTTCAAAACCACACCAAAAATCTTCACCTAACCAATTGAGACGTTCCACGTTCAAAAATTCGACCCCCTTTTTGGTAACGCAACTTGCACAAGTCAGATGACGCGGGCCCACCTCACTCGTGCGGTGAATTTGGGGACCACTTCGTGAAGCCAAGTAATCCTAATCTAAGTGTGACAGCTAAATTTTCGAGCGACGCAAAGATGTGACCGTTCCCCGTCCCAATGGTCTTTATTATAATGTTTAGATAGAAAACGATAAAATTAGACATAGAATAGTTTAGTTAATACTTAATTAACTAGCATGTACCATGTATTATGTATGTATATTATAATTTATTATATTATATAAAAAAATAAAAATAAAATATTTTATTTATGTAAAATAATATTTATTTTAAATAATTTTCAATGTAGTCCACTAGCTAAATAATAATATTTTACTTATATTTGAAGCTTTTAATTATTTTAAAAAAGAAAAGTATTATCGTACTAAAAAAATATATCAAAAATAAAAATTAAAATCTAAATATGTGATCAAAATTAAAATAATAAATAAAATTTTTAGATATATTAAAGTTATGAATAATAAATTATGAGCTACTCTACGTTAATTTGGTCACAAACTAATGGATTATTATCTATATTGAAATATGCGACACTATATTTTTTTACGCATCTAAACATATATGGATGTGAATCATCATAAAATAAATTAAAATCAAGATTTAGGTCGCAAATAAGAATAGTAATAATAAAAATAATATATAAATTAATTAATAATTAAATTATGAAACACCAAGTACTCTTGATGTAATTTGAATGTTATGAATCTCTTTCTACAATCTCCGAAGAAATATTTCACCCTAAACTTGCATCAAATGTATTTTAAATGTTGTGAATATTTTCAATCTCCTTTCATTTTTTTTTGATAAGTAATTTCCTTTCATATATGAATTCATCTTTTAATGAATATTTTAAATATAAAATCTCTTACCTAGCAAAAATTAAAAATTATAGAAAAGTAAGAGCACGTAATTAGATATATTAATGGGTAAGTAAGTGAATAAGTGGGTTGCAAATCCAAAAGGAAGCAAATAACAACAAATAAATAAAATTTGAATATGTCAACAATTAAATACCAAAAAAAATGAAGATAAAAATACTGCAATGAACAAAAAAAAAACAGTTGGATAATAAAACTTCAACATAACGTTTAATTATACAAAAAGAAATAATAAAGATAAAAAGATGAAAAAATAGATTGTAGATAATATATAAAAAGAAATGATAGAGATAAAAATATGAAAAAATAAATTGTAGATAATATTGTTTCCACATTTTAATCTTTTTAAACTCATAATTTAATTTTGGTGATATGACATATCACATTAAAGACATTTTTTTTCAAATTTGAGTTATATAAGTTTTAATTGAATGCTTTGTTTAATTTTTGAGGAGAAATTTATCATAAATGACATTATGTTGACATTTATATTTATAATATTTTTTAAATCATAACTAATTTAATGGCATTACTTAATATTTTTATTAGAATTTTTATTATTTATATATGTTTTTATTAAAAGTTACTATTATATTTTTATGTCCTTTTGTGTGTGTGTGTGTGTGTGTGTGTGTGAGAGAGAGAGAGAGAGAGAGAGGAGAGAGGTAGGGACGGAGGGACGGAGCGAGAGAATTAAATATGGATAGTTTGTGGATTTGAATGATTAGGAAAGATAAATTAACTATTTAATGCAAGCCCATAAAATAATAAACTCTTAACAATTAAAATTAATTCAAAATTCTAAGAATTGAGAATTTAGTTAAAATTGTACATTTTAATCAAAAGACCTTTTTCAAATATATAATACTCCATCCATCCCATAATAGATGTCATTTTAGGTTATTGAACAAGGATTAAAAAAATGGATTAATACCATTAACTATAGATTAATTGATTAAAATATCCCCATAATTAATGAGTTGTTGGGAGATTTTTTAAAAATTTACAAAAGGTATTAATTATTGTCTAAGGATATATTAGAAAAATACTAATAAGTTTCCTCTTGAAATATGAAAAAGATATATATTATGAGACAAAAAATTATTCCTAAAATAATATTTATTGTGGGATAAAGGGAAAAGTATAGATAGATATAGATATAGATGACAACTATGTTAATTAAATTCGAATATCATACCTCAACCAACCTGTAGCAGGTATCACAATCACAAAATATCGAATCATAATTAGATTACTTAAATGAATATCTACAGTGGTGGCAAGTGACCCGCATTACCTATTGGGGACATAAATGATTAAAGTTGGTGGCATTTTCATAAGTGACCACGAGGGGCACAAAACATGCTTGTATAGAACTTTTGATACAATAAGTATTCATCTAATATATATATATATTGATATAATTATAAAAACATAATACATAATAGAGGTGATGACAGCATTTTTCAAAAGTTTTGAAGTAAGTAATGGCTGTGATTAGTGATATTCTAGATTACATATATGCATATGTATGTTTTGCATAAGTATATTTAAATAAGTATATATGATTGTAATTAATATTAAGTTTAATACATACATACATACTATATATATATATATCAATATGAGAACAAAGAAAAAAAAGTCATTTTGTGTTAAAATTTTAGTAGGGTGGTCTATGGGCTTTGTATTTTAGAAATTTTATTTAGGGCGAATTACACTTACCGTCCATAAGGTATGGTGAAATTATAAAAAAATACTACTACATTTGAAAATTTACCATTACTCCTTAATTTAAGGGGATCAGTGTTAAGTATAGCGAAATTGAAAAAAATATTAATTTTGCCCTTACTCAAATTAAAGCAAATTATAGTCACCACTTTGAGATATGATGAAATTACAAGAAATATCACTATGTATAGAAAATTACTATTAACCCCATGACTTGTTTAATGATTATTTTAAACAATGTATAATATATATTTTTATAAGTAAATACTGATTTTTATGGCATGAATTACAATAATGCTTTTGGTATTCATTTGTTACATTTTTTGAGGTATTCATATGACTTTCTGGTTTTATTGCTAAAAATTAAGTTTTATATGATTGACAAATAGCGCTTTCTTAATAGATCATGCATTATATAAGCAAAACCTCACACAATGCTTTAATATGGTTGACTAACGATTGTTATTAGTTAAACTAACAGCGGGTGCAAATTGTAGACGGCACATAACATTAAGGTAGTTATGATAATTTTTCATATGTGGGGTGTATTTTGTAATTTCACTATGTTTCAAAGATGTTAGGTGTAATTCGCCCTTTTATTTATAAAAAAGAGAGAGAGAGCGTTTTATATAAAAAACGCAGGGGATTTTGGTTATGAAGTAATGTTTGAAGTGGTTCAAAAAATAAGCTTTAATTCATTTTGATTTATAATTTATATACCCTTTTTAGTTAATTCTTTTAAAAAAAGTACTAAATGATCAAAATAATATTTTTGCAATTCAAAATATTCTTTCCATCAACTTTTCATTCCGAGCAACCCACAAGAAGATCACTCTTGGCTTATTTAGATTGGGAAACTTAATGACTTAGGTTTGTCAAGCCCTCAACCACCAAGCTATTGCAAAAAGTTGTGGCATATTTTACTTTGTTTAATACTTATTACATATTTGTTAGATTATTCTTATTTTAATTTATTAATATATTATTTTGTTTTATACTTATTACATATTCTTATTTTGTTAACTTATTTTAATTTTTTAATAACTTATTTGTAAAATATTATTTATATTGTTTTATATATCAAATGTACCATCTACATTTGTAAATATTATTTATATTGTTTTAAATAACAAATATACCATCTACATATGTATTTACATATAGAATTTAGCAAAAAAAGAATTTTAAAAAAGTAATTGTTCATCCACCTTTTAAAAGTTGAATTTGTTTGAATTTTTAGATTTATTTTGATGATACATGAATTTTTCCAAGACAAATTTGTTATAACGACATACATTGCCATTTATTTTGATGATAGATTGAACCTAGGACCTCTTGGATGAAAATGTAATGCTTTGCCACTAAACTAGTTTCAAGTTTGGAATTTTTCAAAATTTTACTAAGTTAAAAACCAACTCATTAACCTAATTTTTTTTACAAAAACATATTGTTTTTAACACAAAATGGTGATTTTTTAATAATTACAAATAATATTCAAATATTTTAATTTCTATTAAATTCAATCTATTTAAAATTGTTTTTTTGAATAATTCTATTATTTTTATTTTCTACATGTATATCTAAAATATGATCATCAAAATCATTATTTAACTAATATATCATTTTTAAATTCTAAAAATGTAAAATCATTATAGTCATTAATTACTCATGAATAATTAAAATGGTGAAATAAAAATGATTTAGTTAATCAATCCCTCAAAAATAAATTGCATAATTTAATTGAACTCGTAAGTTAAATGAATAAATTAATTGCTCAAAATATTCTCTTAATTTAATTAAATCAACTATTCAATTCCCCCAATCAGTCCAACTGTTCAATTTCATCAATCCAAATCAACCAATTACTTAATCCTCCCAATTAAATTTGATCAATTACTCAATTACCGTAACTCAAATGGATCAATAACTCAATTTCCCCAATTCAATTAAACAATATATAACAGAAGGACAAATTCAACCGACAAAAGATCTTCCATGCCCACAACCAATCTTTATTTTCTTTTCAAATTTCACTCGGATGGCTAGCTACGTTTTTTTTTTCCTTTAATGACGAACAAAACGAGTAGACTGCATAGGGAGAAATAAAAAAGGGGCTACCTTGAGAGTTGAGACTTGAGAGACATTGTAAGAGAGAGAAAATGGTTGCCTTTTTTTCAATTATAAAAACAAAAAAAAATTGATTTAAACAAAAAATAAATCTGAGTAGGGTTTCAAATCTGGTCGTGTTCAAGAAGAGGGAAATTAAATCTGAGTAATGAAAGGAGAGAGAAATTAATTATAATAAAGACATGTTTAAATTATAATATTAATAAATATAATTATAAAGATAGTATAAATTATAATATTAACAAGGATATGTATTAATTTACATATAGAACTTTGCAAAAAAAAAAAAGAATTTTAAAAAATTAAAATAATTTTTGGATCATACATACATTCAAAACTTTTAATTACAACATATTTGGCTAGAATAATATTTAACAATAGATTCATATAATTAAATCCTACAAAATATTCAAAAAGAAATATTAGGAGTAAATATAAAATATGTGTTTGTCATTTAAGAGAGAGAGAGAGAGGGTGAGAGAGAGAGGGAGGGAGGGAGGGAGTAATGAGAGTAAAAAGGAAATATTACAAATATGTACAAAATACGTTTTCATCACTACAAAATCATAAAAAAAATAAATTTAAAAAAACAATTGAGTATGTTTCAAAGATAGGCGTGTTTGAGAAGAGGGAGGGTAAATCTGAGTAATGAGAGAAGAAAGAAATTAATTGGCAACTAAAAAAAAAATAATAGAATTTTCCCAAGGAATTTCTCTCGGTAATCCCTTGGTAAATTTTGAACCAGATTACCGAAGGAATATTCCCTCGGTGATCCGTCACTAAAATTATTAAAAAGATTACTGGGGAAAAAAATCCCTCGGTAATCCCTTGGTAAATTTTGAACCAAATTACCGAGGGAATATTCCCTCGGTGATCCGTCACTAATATTATTAAAAAGATTACCGAGGGAAAAAATCACTCGATAATCACTTGGTAAATCTTTACACCAGCTTACCGAGGGAATATTTCCTCTGTGATCCCTCACTAAAATTATTAAAAAGGTTTCCAAGGGAAAATATCGCTCGGTAATTGCTTGAAAATCTTTGTACTAGCTTACCGAGGGAATATTCCCTCGGTCTTCCCTCACTAAGATTATTAAAAAGATTACAGAGGGAAAAATCCCTCGGTAATCCCTTGGTAATTTTCTGAGGTATATTTTCCTTCGGATATCCGTAGGTAAAAAATGACGCTATTTCTCCAGCTAAGTGTTCGGCAAATTTTTCTACGGATTACAAATAAAATTTCATGTTATCAATGTTCGTAGGCCATCCGTAGGATTTCTGTTGGTATTTGCAAGAGATCTGTTCCGTATGTAATATTCCTCGGTGATCCCTCACTAAAATTATTAAGAAGATTACTAAGGGAAAAATCCCTTGGTAATCCCTTGATAAATTTTGAATCAGATTACCAAAGGAATTTTCCCTCGGTTATCCTTCACTAAAATTATTAAAAAGGTTACTAAGGGAAAAAAATCCATCGGTCATCCCTTGAAAATCTTTGTACCAGCTTACCGAGGGAATATTCCCTCGGTCCTCCCTCACTAAGATTATTAAAAAGATTACCGATTGATTTTTCTCTCGGTAATCCCTTGGTAGTTTTCTGAGGGATATTTTCCTTCGGATATCCGTCTGTAAAAAATGGCACTATTTCTCTCGCCAAGTGTGTGGCAAATTTGCCTACGGATTACTAATGAATTACCAATATAATTTCATTTTACCAACATCCGTAGGCCATTCGTAGGATTTCTATTGGTATTTACAAGAGATGTGTTCCGTAGGTATTTCGTAGGTAATTTTCGTATGTTTTTCACTATTTTCTTGTAGTGTAAATTCTATTAAAGTTGCTCAAGTTGTTTTGCTTCAATAATGATTTGACTAAATTAATTTTTCAATAAATTTGAAGTTAGTGATATAAATTATTATTGAGGCAATTTTAATATTTCATCTGAACGGATTAAATAGAATATTAAAACTCCGTAACTTAATTTTGAAAAAGTTGAAAGTAATGATTTGACCTTTTGAAGTAAAAGTTAGTGGAACGGATTTTTTGAATTAAAAGATTATTTATAAGCTTTTTTAGATATAAACATTCATTGTACAAAGTTTTCGATACTTTTAGATATATTACGGGACGCATGTGAAAATAATATTAGTATTTCAGAAACTTATCGTAACAGAATAAAATATACATACGTATAAAAAAATGAAAAAAAAAAAGAGAAGAAGAAAAAGGCGAGGAAAAAAAGAAGTACAAAAATGTCCATGAAAATTTTTCTGTACTGAAATAGAAAAAATGGAGAACTTTGGGGATGATAGTGGAGCAAAAGAGAGTTGGGCGGGCCCATCGGTTATTTCTCTTTTCTTGTTGATTGAAAATCGTGGCCACTAATTCAGATTATTTTTTTCCTAAAAGGAAAAGACAATATAAAGGACGGTCCAAATATCAGCAAGCTTTCATTGCGAGGATTCCGCTGTTTTTATAGTCTTTTGTCATCAACAAATCATAGATTAACCCATCTTAACAACATGGAAAATGACATTCTCTCTCCCCACACCCCACCCCCCCTCCTTTTATTCTCTCTCTAAAACCAAAACATAAATATTATTTTTGGATGATGAGAATCTAAGGAAAGGGGAAGCTCTTGCCACAGAGAATAGGATTCACTCGTGCGTGTGTTGTGCAATAAGGACAAAGTGTGCCCCAACTCACGAACAAGTTTCAACACACATATATTGATATATATGTATAATATATTATATATGTGCATGTATATGGAGAGAGGGAGAGAGAGAGAGAGAGAGAGAGAGAGAGAGAAAGAATCTTGATTGTCATGAGTTGTAAGCATCAAACCCTAAGTTCCGCGCCCCGTGCCTAATGACATGTTTTGAACATATTATAATGCGTTCACTTTCCGAGAATTCTCTACTCAGAACAATAAAAAAACTATTTTTGTCCCACCCATTGCAATTATATGTAATTGCTTAAAAAAAATATTTTGCTGTTCTTAATTTTAAAAAATTATTTTGAGTATTTGGTTATATAATTTTTGTTTAAATTAAGTTAAAAAAAAATAAAAGTTAAAAAGTTAGAAGGAAATTGTATTTATTAGTCTAAAAGTATTTTTTGGTACTTTCATAAATAAGTTGAACTTTTTAAATTGTTAACTACTACCTGTTGATTGCTTTTCATTTTTATTTTTAAATACTCTATACTTTTACTATCAATCTTTTAACCGATTATCACTTTTATTTTCAAACACTATCAACACTTACTATTTAACTTTTTTTCAATTTTTTCAACAACTCCAACTTTTCCAAAAACAAAAATAATTCCAAACACCCTCATGCACACACACACTATAGAATTGCCAAAAGATTGATTTAATTATAACATCTGTTTACAGTGGTGGTAGACTCGAGATTTATTAGTCCAACGACGAGTTTGAATTTTTAGATCTCATACTTAATACTCAGCTTGTCTATGGGATCATCCCCCGTTGTTCAATATTTGCTTGGGATAATAATAATAATAATAATAATAATAATAATAATAATAATAAAGCTACATTGAAGCGCATGGGTACATATGCACACCCTACCTTCAAAATTATTTCATATTATATATATGTTATATTTTTAATATTAATATTATGTTTTCAATACTGAGTACTGCACCCTCTAAATAAGTCAAAATCATCTATAATATTTTATGTAACATTTTTTTTCTTACAATCATCAATAAACTTCATTAATTTAATAATAATAACAGGCAGAATGGGCGCATTTCATGTGAGTGCAAAATTTTTAAAAAAAAGCACTCGGTTACATATTTAAATTTTAATAATATACAATTAACTATTTATTAAATCTTTGTGTGAATATATACTTTTTTCAACTACTTTATTATATTTATTAAATTTATGATAAGTTAACAAAAATTAGGTAAAACAAAATAAAAGTGTATGATCAAATAAATATAAAGAGAAAGTATAAAAAAAATGTTTGAGAGAGATATAGAAGAAATAGAAAAGATAAACCTACTAGTTAACGTACCAAATAGACCAAAAACAATTACTGTGTAAGTTTTTTTATTTTATATAATAGTTTAGTTAATAACAATAGTAATATTCTCAAGTCTTTATTAATGGGACGTGATCAAATCTTGCTTAAGTTCTTGTTCGAAGATCATGAAGTGACATGGAAGGCATGCCCATTTGACCCTTTACTGACTAGAAAACTAGAATTGGCAATCATTATTCAAATATTTGCAGTTCAAAAGTTTGAAAATTGGACATTAAATTGAAAACAGATCTGTCCAAATCTTGATCTGAAGTGCAAAAAGGAAATATGTTACTATATAATGCTACTCATTGAATGTATGCGTAATATATATAAGACTCGCCAAGTTTTAAAATAGCACTATTAGCTGTGTGAACTATGAAGGAAACTGGTCCTAACTCCTGATTAGTATATTATATAATTAAGCATTGTCTGCTTGATTGGGTTGATTCTTTTGATAATAATGTTATCCAAATTTTTTGTTTGCCTATTCCATTGTTAAATGCTTTTATTATTTGAAATTCCACTCAAACTCAACTCGATTAAGTATGATAAAATATGTGTGATAATATCAAATTATTTGAACTCAATTCAAGTTTGGCTCGACTAAAATTTGTTTGAGCTCAAGAAGAAACAAATCAAGTTCAAGCAATATTCCAAATTTGAATCAATCTTGATTAGCACTTAGTTTGGCTTGACTTTATTCAGTCACACCTTGACCTAATAGAGTAAAGATTTAAACAGAAGATTCATGTCTATCAATTCTAATACTATCATTAGAAACAAACGACACTTTTATTGTCGGAATTAAATTTAGTCGAACACAATAATATCATATATTAGTGTATTATAATTGATACATAAGTAATCATTTTTTCTTAAATATATATTAAATGATAAGTATAATACAAATACCACATAATTAATATTGATTGATCATGGGGCTTGAACTAAAATTTTCCAGCTATAATACAACTAGTGCTCTCTCTCTCTCACTCATATAAATCTATCTCGTTGATTTATCATGGGAGAGAAAGCGACAGATTGAAAAAAGGAAGGAAAGCAAGAAAATAAGAGGGGTGCAAGCTAAAGTTGCCTCACTTGCACTCAGAGTACTCCTATACCAACTGCTACAAGCAAATATGTCCAAAACGAAAAAGAAAAACAAAAAGTCCAAAAAGAAATCAAGCAAAGAAATTGTCCTCCTCTTGCGTTGAAAATACCCACAAGAATTAATTTGTCAGGAAAGGCGGAGATGCCCCGAAAAGACAGTGCCCCCCTATTGAAAGACGAAAAGCAAAAAAAAAGAATCAAATCCCAAGTTTGACTGGACCCCTCCAAAAACCCATAAACATATTATCATATTATGTCATAAAAAGACATGTAATGAAAAATCTTGTTCTGCATCTTTTAACCTTTTTTCTTTTTTTCCGTTTTTTTTTTGGGTTCAGAGAGCTATTAGATTTGAGGGTTTTGTTTTGTTTTGCTTTTCATCTGAATTTTTTGGGTTCAGAGAGCTATTATATTTGAGGGTTTTGTTTAGCTTTGTTTTTCATCTGAAAAATGAATATGTTACTGACGGAACAATTTAGTATAGCGTATTAATGGAGTTCACAAATAGTCTGTGATAGCCGACAATTTCTGAACATCGTACCCAAAAGCCGAGAAAGACTCAAGCAACACCCCACCCCCCTCCCTCCCTAGTACTACAACATCTGCATCAGCTGTTGTTGTTGGTGGTGTGTTTTGTTGCCTGGAGGCTTAATTTGGATAGCCTCTTCATTTCATTCTACATATATAATACCCTTAGCTTAAAAAACTCTATAAACTCTTAATTCTTCCACACACCTCGCTACTTCACAGGACAAGGGGGAACAACTATGGTCACTAGTGTCACATAACACTTGGATGCTCTCTCTCTCTCTCTCTCTCTGGCTTCCCCTGTTTCTTTCCCTCTACCACCATCTATCGGGTGCTGATGAACAAAAGGTACAATTCTGTCTCTTCTTTTCAATGTTCTTTTGAGTTTCTTTTTGTAGAGGTTGATGTTTGAATCTCTTGTTTATAGTTTTAACTGGTTATTTGCTTTCAGGGAAGAGAGTGAAGAAAAGGTTTCTGAAATGGAAAGCAGAAGTGAATAAGAGCTCAAGCAGTGGCCAAAAACAGTGGGACGAGGTGGGAGAACAGAATTTATGCCGCAAAAATAACCTCCAAGAATCAAGAAAATCAATCTTATGCAGTTTGAAAATGATGAAGAAAAAATTACCATTATCCTCCGGTCGGCTGATCAAAGAAGCCGTTTTTCTCATAACACTGCTAATGGCTTTTCACTTCATGGGTTTAAGTGCAAGAAATTTATCTTTAAAGCCACAAAGTAACTATGGAGGTGAAGTTGGCACCTTGTTAGCCTTCAAGCAGTCCTCAATCGAATCAGACCCAAAAAGGTTCTTGCAAAACTGGGCCGCATCTTCTTCGAGCCCGTGTTCATGGAATGGTGTTTCATGCTCTGGCGATGGCAGAGTCACAAAACTCGACTTCACTAATGTGGGTCTAATTGGCCGCCTTCAAATCTCTGATCTTACGGCGCTCACAAGTCTCACAACTCTTCTTCTCAGTGGCAACTTTTTCAATGGAAATCTTTCTTCCTCATTGGTTAAGTCTTGCAGTTTTGAGTTTCTTGATTTGTCTTTCAATAGTTTCTCGGAGCCACTTGCTGTGGATTCTGTGTTGCTTTCTTGCAGTATGCTTGTTTATTTGAATCTCTCTCACAACTCAATCCCTAGTGGGAGTGGTTTGAAATTCGGGCCCTCACTTTCTAAGCTTGACCTGTCTAATAACAAGATTTCAGATTTGGGCATGCTGGGTTCTCTTCTTTCCAATTGCCAGAACTTGAATCTTCTTAACATGTCAAGCAATAAGTTGGCTGGAAAGGTAGAAAGCTCTTTTGTCCCCTCTTGCAAGAGCCTCTCAGTTCTTGATTTGTCAAACAATAACTTCAGTGGCAATCTCATGAGTTTCGATTTCGGGGGGTGTTCAAATCTCACTGTACTTGATCTTTCTTACAATGGTTTTCATGCTACTGGATTTCCACTGAGCTTAACGAACTGCCAAAGCCTTGAAACTCTGGACATTAGCCACAATATAATCCAGCTCAAGATTCCGGGGAACTTGTTGGGGAAGATGAGAAATTTGAGGCACTTGTTTTTAGCCCATAACGACTTTTTCGGGGAGATTCCGGTGGAGTTGGCAGAGATTTGTGGGACGCTCGAGGAGCTTGATCTTTCTGTTAACCAGTTAACCGGTGGGCTTCCTTCGAGCTTCGTATCGTGTTCTTCTCTCTATAGTTTGAAACTCGGCAATAATCAGCTATCCGGAAGTTTTCTTGATACCGTTGTGAGTTCTCTTACAGGTCTAAAATATCTCTCTGTTGCATTCAATAACATCACCGGTCCCTTGCCGCGTTCCTTGGCAAACTGTAGTCAGCTTCAGGTTCTTGACCTCAGCTCCAATGGTTTCACTGGGATTGTACCTTCTGAGTTTTGCACACCAACATCTGTTCTTGAAAAGCTTTGGTTGGCTAATAATTTTCTCTCAGGATCAGTCCCGTCCGAGCTTGGATTATGCAAAAACTTGAGGACCATTGATCTTAGCTTCAACTACTTAACTGATTCGATCCCGCATGAAATCTGGACCTTGCCTGAGCTTTTGGACGTTGTCATGTGGGCAAATAACCTCACGGGCGAGCTCCCGGAAGGCATTTGCATCAAGGGTGGAAATCTTCAGACACTAATTCTCAACAATAATTTTATAAGTGGAACTCTACCGAAGTCCATTGTGAACTGTACCAATTTGATTTGGGTGTCGTTGTCTAGCAATCGGCTTTCTGGCGAAATCCCTTCGGCTATCGGTAATCTCGTCAATCTTGCTATTCTTCAACTAGGAAATAATTCTCTGAGTGGCACAATTCCATCAGGGATAGGCAAATGTAGAAGCTTGATATGGCTAGATTTGAATAGCAATGAGTTGACGGGCCCCCTTCCAGTGGAGCTTGCTGCACAAACCGGCCTCATAGTTCCTGGTGTTGTTTCGGGGAAACAGTTTGCCTTTGTGAGAAACGAAGGAGGGACACAATGCAGAGGAGCTGGTGGGCTAGTCGAATTTCAAGGCATTCGGTCTGATAGGCTGGCGAATTTTCCTATGGTTCACTCTTGCCCGTCGACCAGGATTTATTCTGGAACGACAGTCTACACTTTTGCGGTGAATGGCAGCATGATCTACCTTGATCTCTCATACAATCACTTGTTGGGCACAATCCCTGAAGACTTGGGCTCAATGAGTTACTTGCAAGTTCTCAATTTGGGGCACAACAATCTAACCGGAGAAATACCCTTCAGTTTGGGAGGGCTTAAGAATGTTGGAGTTCTTGATCTGTCCCATAATAACCTCCACGGATTTATCCCTGGTTCGTTAGGGGGTCTCTCTTTTCTAAGTGATTTTGATGTTTCTAACAACAATCTTTCAGGGCTTATTCCTTCTGGTGGACAACTGACTACTTTCCCGGCCTCAAGATACGAAAACAACACCGACCTTTGTGGGGTGCCCTTACCTCCTTGTGGCTCTGCAAACGGGCGTCACCACGCATCAAGCTTTTCCAATCGAGGGAAGAGGCAAAGTATGGCTGTAGGTATGGTGATTGGTATTATGGCTTCCTTTACGTGCATATGTTTGCTTTTATACGCGCTATACAAAGCCAAGAAGAGCCAAAAAATGGAGGAAAAGAGAGAAAAATACATTGAGAGCCTTCCGACTTCAGGCAGCAGCAGTTGGAAACTATCCGGTGTGCCCGAGCCTCTAAGCATTAACGTTGCCACATTCGAAAAGCCATTGAGGAAGCTCACATTTGCCCATCTACTTGAAGCCACCAACGGGTTCAGCGCTGATAGCTTGATCGGTTCGGGAGGCTTCGGTGATGTGTACAAAGCTCAGTTGAGAGATGGGAGCGTTGTTGCTATAAAGAAACTGATCCACGTGACAGGCCAGGGGGATCGAGAATTCATGGCTGAAATGGAAACAATTGGAAAAATAAAACATAGAAACCTTGTACCATTGTTGGGATATTGTAGGATCGGCGAGGAAAGGCTGCTTGTGTACGAGTACATGAAATGGGGAAGCCTAGAGGCGGTCTTACATGACCGGGACAAGATAGGAGGAATGAGGCTCGACTGGCCAGCTAGAAAAAAGATAGCCATAGGATCTGCTAGGGGACTTGCATTCCTCCACCACAGTTGCATTCCGCACATAATCCACCGGGACATGAAATCTAGCAACGTGCTCTTGGATGAAAACTTTGAGGCGAGGATGTCAGATTTCGGGATGGCGAGGCTGGTGAACGCGCTCGACACACATTTGAGTGTGAGCACACTCGCGGGCACTCCTGGTTATGTCCCACCCGAGTACTACCAAAGTTTTAGATGCACAACGAAAGGGGACGTCTATAGTTACGGTGTTGTCTTGCTCGAGCTCCTTTCGGGCAAGAAACCAATCGACACATTGGAGTTCGGCGACGACAACAATCTTGTTGGATGGGCTAAGCAGCTGCACAGGGATAAGAGGAGTCATGAGATATTGGATCCTGAGTTGATCACGAGTTTGTCTGGCGATGCTGAGTTGTATCATTATTTGAAGATTGCGTTCGAGTGCCTCGATGATAAGCCATACCGAAGGCCGACGATGATCCAAGTGATGGCTAAGTTTAAGGAGCTGCAGACGGATTCAGAGAGTGATATACTTGATGGGATGTCAGTGAAAACTTCAGTCATTGATGAATCGCATGAAAGGGAGCTATCTTAGCATTGATTGAATTATGGAGGTGTTTTTTGTTGCACATTTTGCATGCCACTGTAAATAATTTTATACATAATCAGGGAACAGAAGTTATGGTACAGACACAAAGTTGGGATTTTTTTTTTTTTTTTTGTCTTCTTGGTTCAATTGTTTAGGAAATTTTGAGTCAGAAGTTTGAATCTTTTCTTTCCTTGTTTACAGTCTACTTCTGTTTCCTGTCACAAAGTCTTGCCCATTAATGAGATTTTATTTTCTTTGTTAAGATGTTTCGACATTCTGTAGTGAGTCAAAAACTAGTGGTCTTCATAGAAAGGGCTAATTACACATTTAAACCACTTGAAAGTAGCCGTTAAATTAATTTTCACGTTGCAGTTAGATTTCTTGAGGTTTGCATAAACCCAATGACCAGTTCCACCATTAACTTTTGCCTTACAATTTGAGCCTAAAAAGTTGATGGCAAGGATAACTTCTACAATTATGTAGGCCAATAGGGGATTTAATTATATTTTATAGGTGTAATTATTTGTAATATAAAGGAATAATCTATCAGATTTAACAATATTAAGCTTTTTACTTGCGTCTTGTGCTGGCTTATATGTTGACGGGCACAACACAAAGGCTCATTGGGTTAAGAGTTGCTTTTTGGAAAATCTGACGGGCCTGAAAAAGGTTTTAGTTAAAGCAGTGTTAATTTTTTAATTTTTACCAAGTAATTTGACTGGAATATTAACTTTAGGACCCGGTTTATCCGAGGAACACCTTTAGTTACCATCCCATTGATTGAGGAAGATTAGTCATGATATTGCATTGCCTTTTTTCATTTTTAGCTTTATTATATATGATTAATGCACGGGATGTGATAGGTATTACATGGTCATTTCAGATATTTACTTTTTTTTTTTGTTGAAAAAGGAAGAAGATGTAAATCAGATTTAAATTGGTTTCTCTGCGTCTGTCTCGAGTTTCGTAAGTGTAGTGTTGTGCATGATTCTAAAGTGCATGTTAAATGGAGTTAGAAGGATCCTTTTTTATAAATATTAAAATATGTATACTTAGTGAGTAAAAACAAATGATCTTGTTTTGGAACTCACTCTTAAAAGTTAGAATCTCCTGATTCTTCTTTGGTGTCCTCTCAATTTTTAAAAATAAATAATGTTAGGTTTCTAGTACATTGAATCAATGATTATAAAAACGCTGCTAGCTTTCAAAAACCTTGAAGGAACTCCAAAAATTTCAATTGAAATTGTATGGATTAATTTCACTAATCTAAGAACTAGGGTTTAGTAGAGAGAAAAGGTGTAGAAATGTTTTTCTGCATTTAAGTTTCAATAGCAGTAATATATTATATGGGTGTGATTTTGTCTTCACACAAATATTCTAATATCAAATAAAGGGGAGGAGGCACTGAATGTAATTTTGAAAATCTGAAGGAGGTTATTTGCTATTTTATTTTTTACAAAGAGATTTGGTGTACATTTGATATTTCACAGGGGTTAAATTGTAATGCGCCCATCAAAGTAATAACGCACATTGAATGCTAAACGACAAATAATAATAATAATAATAATAATAATAAATAAATAAATAAATTATAATGCAACCTGTTGACCGGTTTGACTTGATTAATGTTTTAATTGGTACCAGATTCGTGAAAGTATGTTCAGTGACCGACGGAGCTTTGGGAAGAGAACTTACTACTGAGAAAATTTGGGACGTAAACCTTTTGGGCCAACCCATCTATCTCTCTAATCACTCGTTTTTTAAAATGGGGCCTTCGACTCGGTCATGTAACATTATACGTATGTATTTATCTAAAATAATTTTAATTATGTAAGAACATTTGAATATGAATTTTAACATAGTATCACATGTTATCGAGCTTCTCAAATCGGTGCATAAGAGTTAGAGTTCGTTTGGATGAATTTTTTTTGAGAAAAGAAGCACTTATTAATTTTTTTAAAAAAACCCTTCAATAAAAAGGAAAATTGTGTTTGAATAAGTTTCCAAAAAAAAAAATGCTTGGAAAACAATCAAAAGGTGATTTTTTTTTTTAAATTTATCCAAAGTAACTTCGAAGAAAAACACATCTTAAAGCATTTTTAACTAATGGATCCAAACCTGAAAGGGTTTGGCTTAAAGCTTCACTAAAAAAATACAAGTCTAGAAACACTTTTTTAAATCCATCGAAAGGACCGTTAATTATTCCTTAAATGTTGTCAAATATAAATAGACTTCAATAACATTTATGGTTTATTTGATGGGGAGGAAAATGGGAGGAAGGGGAGTGGAAGAGAGGAAAATGAAAGGAAATAAATCATTTTTTCTTACCATCCATTATCCTCTCATTAAAATTCAGTAACCCACTCATTTTCTTTTTTTTTTTTGTTTTTCTTTTATTTCTATGCCAAATACACTGTTAGTGCTAATTCGTCTAACTAATCTAGTTTTATGAAAAGAAGGGTGTTTTCATGTTGTATTCAATATATTTTGTGATAGTATATTATTTTTACCTAATTTTAGGCCTTAATTATGTTTATTTTGATTAACTTTGGATCTTAAATCAGTTAAAATTTCACAAAAATTAATTCTTACTTGCTATAGGTGAAAAGTGATGGAAAGGAGCTAAAAACAGGCCAAAAGATGGTAAAAAGTGCAAATGAATGTCATACAAGGAAGCTGGAAGGCTAAATTTGGAAATAATTATGTTTATCGCGCAAGGCGTGATCACGCCTTAGGAGCTGAAAATCCTACGCGGGATTGGAAAAGGAAGGGGTTGATATGGCAAGAGTTCGACTTGGAAGCAAATTCTCTACTTGCCTACAACTATTAGGGTTTGCCAAATAATTATCCTAACCCTATTAGGATTTGGATTTAGGGTTTGAACCCTATATATACCCGTTGTTATTTTATTGTTGAGACATCTCAGATTTTACTCTTTGTTCTAGTTCTTAGTTTTTCTCTTGAGAATTTCCAGCTTTTATATTTTTATCTTAGTTGTTATTATGGCCATGCGTGGCTAAACTATTTTATTCAGTCAAGGAGTAATTCGAGCCAACGTTTTCGTCAAGGATTGTGAGATCTAATCGGTTTGCTTGTCTTTTAATTTTATGCAGTATTTGTGTATTTTTCTGTGCTTTTTGGGAAAACTCCATCTCTTATTGTTGTTTTGTTAATTGTGCAATTAGGGCCCATTGTTCAATTAATTTAACTTCATAGTTCCAGTTGAGGAAATCGAATCCGTAATTGTTTGATTGAATCAACACAAGTGAAAAATAGTATAATTCGTTATACTATAAAAAATACGCAATCTAGTTTCGAGCAACCACGTTTGTAGGTTTGTTGGCTAGGATTTGGGTTTATCTAGTTTTTAATGCTGTTAACGGGTTAAATCCTATCGTTCGACTAGGGTTATTCGTTAATTAGAGATTATTCATAGCGTTCGCATGTCTAGTCTATAATTAAGGAAAGATTAGGTTGGACGAGTTTTCTGAAGGCTATAACCAATCTATTGCATGAATTAAAAGCTATTTTTGAATCAAGGATCAATCCATGAAAACGTTGTGCGAAGAATTACCCTTGACTGAGTATTTGTTCTTATAGATTCACTTGTGATTTCTTTCTTACGTTTATTAACTTATTACTCAAAACCCCCTCTCTTTGTTTTATTTTGCACTCTTGGTTATCTTGAAAAGTAGTCAATAAGTTATTCCCTGTGGGATCGACCCTTCTCACCCTATCTACAAGTTAATTTTGTAGTTAGAGGAGTAGGATTTATTTTTGGTGGATTCGACACCCATCATTTTGTCTGATTACTGGATGCATATTATGTATCCAATATCGCTATCATACTCTTAGTTGTTTGAATTAAGCAAAATATTGAGACTAAGCTATTAATTCATTCAATTACTTAATACATTGTATCAAATTGAATGTCTATAGAATTCTGTAGAATGCGACTTGAAAAAATTACAAGAAAGTTGTCCAATTGGTGGGTGTTGCTTTGACCTGTTTGAATTAATTAAATTGTGTTTTTAATGAATTCAAAAATTATATTTTTATTATTTCAATAATTAAATTGTATACAACAATGTTTTGGTTAATCATTCTGCATTTATAATATGAGTAGAAGAGTTTTATTATTTATACTATATCTTAAATTAAATATATTATTTTTTTTTTAATTTGCAACTATCGTCCCATGCAACGCACGAGTTAAAAAATTAGTTTCTAATATAAATCCGTTTCTATTTCTATTTTTCTGAATATGATTTGAATATTTTTATTTCAAAACAATATATACGAAAAATTATTTCATACCAGGAATTCGTGCATATGTGAAAATCATCAAAGCAAATATTAATTATGACCCTGAGGGCAATTTTCTCAATTATTTCAAATAAGGCATTCGAATGTTTTCCTTGAGAACGTGTTTATGATCGATCAAGTTCAAGACCACGGATCTAGGTCATTAAAGAAATGGGTAAATCAGCTTCTCTTATATATGTTGGATTGCTAAAGATCGTTCACTTGTAGATACGATGAATGTATTTATACCCACAACTATTGGTGATGGTGTAGTAACTTTACTTGTATTAAAAAAGGAAAAAGATGTTATGATAATTTGTATTGGGTTTAAATGTGGTTGTATCATTTTTAGCTCAATAGTCGTTGTCCACTTCACCATTCGAGCGGTATAGGGTATGTCAAGATTTTAAGAACTTAGGACATGTTTTAATCCCCATTTGTCTAAATTGTCATCAGCCCTTATAATTGTATTTAGACTAACATTGAATTTAATTTATACAAATTTTCAATCAAAAATATTAATAAAGGCATCGACTAACATGTTTCCTAGGCGGGATTTGGATTTTAGTAGTCAAATGCAAGCCATCATCTCCGACCTCTAGACCTAATGCATCGACGGTTACTATTTTCGGAAGCTAGATTCCCAATTGAGCTTCTCTTACAATGTAACCGTAAGGCACTTTTTCGGTTGCATTGGATGCCAGGGCCACCTACAAAAGAGAGAGAATTATAAGCATTGCGATGCTTTTTTAAAATTCAATAAGAAACAAGTTTTTAAACCCTTCACATTAGTTTTGGAAAAGGCTTCAAGCAAGTTTTGAATGTAGTGACCGCCCACTTTGATTGAAATTATACTAAAGACGTCCTAGTTTTTTATTTATTTATTTATTTATTTTCATTAAAGTCGTCTCTAAATTCTTGCTAAGAAATCCTACCACCCCTTCAAAATCTACCATTACCAATTAGATCCCATATCAACTTCCCGTTTCATATCAATTATTTTTCGATGAAAACTGAGGGCACCTGATGATGTCCAAATTCGTCGCCGAACATGAAGGCCCGATCCTGCGAGGTATTGTCCCGCACCTTGAGACAGTGGAGTTTTGTCATTTGATGAAAAGGCGCATTGCAAGGTGAGAGAGGGATTGAAGCTTATAAGTTTGCTAAGTTCCTAGACTCCTTCCGATGTGGGACAAGATATGGTATCATCATAAGCCCCCCAGTCGAGGGACTTGGGAAGAGGCAGAGGGCCATCGTTCCCCACAGACGGCGCCATTTGATGATGCCCAAATTCGTCGACGAATATGGAGGCTCGACCTTGCGAGGTATTGTCCCGCATCTTGAGACGGTGGAATTTTGTCCTTTAATGAAAAGGCGCCTCGCAAGGTGAGAGAGGAACTTGGTAAGCTTATAAGAAGAAAAGATGATGGAAGGCTGTGAAAGTCCTTGCAGATTATTGTGTGGGAGACTTTCTTTGATATTTGCGTATATATAGAGTGGAGGGCAATGACTGCTGGCACATCTAGGACTTTTTTTCAAATTAACTCAAAAGTGTATTTTGTTATACAAAGTGACCCAATTTTTTTTTTTTTGAATAATGTAACCAAACTCGCCACCATTATTGGCGAGTTTAATTAAACTCGCCAATAATGGTGGCGAGTTTAATTGAACTCGATTAAAATATTTTAATTATTTGTAAATCGCCACAAACGATGGCGTATATAAAAAATATGAAATTAAAAAATTGTAAAACATAAATTCTTATTTGTAAATCGCCACAAATGATTGCGTATATAAAAATCTGAAATTAAAAAATTGTAAAACATAAATTCGCCACATGAAATGGCAAGTTTAAAAGAAAATCGCCACATTAGGTGGCGAGTTTTAAAAATAAAAAAAATTCGCCAATGCCAATAAAACTGGCGAATTCCTACCGAATATTCCTTTATCCCAGTGTCTGACTCTAACAATCTGATCAGGATCGACACGATCATCAAATAATTGCTCGAAAATATGATTTTGTTGTTCAGTCAAAATGCTATTATCCTCAGATCCATAATAGAATTTCACCCTTCCAAATCCATACTACAAAATAAAACAAAATTCATATATATTATAAATTTTTACAATCTTTTACCAATACACTTTTAACTATAAAAAAAATTGTTAAAACATAAAAAAAAATCTCAAGCCGAAATCGCAAAATAAAAATTTTGGCTTAATTTTTTTTTTTTAATTAAACAAAATCGCCACGATGTGAGGCGATTTTTTTAAAGAAATCCGCCACAAGATGTGGCGATTATCTCATTTTTAATTATGTTTTAATTATGTCATAATTATCAAGTAAATCATAATCATGTGACTTCAAATTTCACCACTGTTTGTGGCGATTTCTTTGATTTGTTTTTCAAACAATCCGCCACACAAGGTGGCGAATTTTGAAGGCAATTTCTTTTAAAAAACAAATTCTCCTTTATTTTTAGAAAGAAAAAAAGGGGGAAAAAACCATAATAATGTCATTTTAATTCACATTATTTTTTTTCATGCCACCATAAATTATAATATCGTATTTTTGGAACACAAATATTTCTTAAACATCTTACATCTCATTACTTTCTATATTT
The DNA here is from genome assembly GCA_026212405.1 of Petrea volubilis. Lineage (NCBI taxonomy): Eukaryota > Viridiplantae > Streptophyta > Magnoliopsida > Lamiales > Verbenaceae > Petrea > Petrea volubilis. The sequence continues at coordinate 8,984,097 of CM047870.1, forward strand.
TCAAAAATAACCAAAAAATTAACATGGAAAAATCATAATTTACATTTTTTCAAATATTTTCAAAAAAAATAATTTTCCACTACAATTAATTCAAAATTATTTCTACTACATCACAAACACAATAAATAATAATATTTACATATTGGAGTATATTACATAATATAATTATTTTAAATAAAGGGGCTTATAAAATGAGTTAAAAAAACATAATAATAAATACCTTATTCAATTCGTTGAAATCTTAAACCTGAAAATAAACAAAACAAATCACATATTACAAATAAACACAAAATTTAACATAAATAAAACAAAATAAATAAATAAAAAGGAAGAAACAATCAAAATGAATTGCAACTCGCCATTAATAAAAAGGAAGAAACAATCAAAACATAAATTTAACATATTACACAGTTTAACATATTACACAATTAATGGCGAGTTGCTTTTGATTAACTTTTTTTTTTTTTTTTTTTGCAACTCGCCATGAATTGTGGCAAGTTGCTTTTGATTATCCGCCAGCAAAATTGGCGAGTTATCTTTACAAAAATAAAATATGCAATTTTTCATAATTCGCCCAGGGTAGTGGCGAATTTATCAAATCTCGCCTACTTCCCTGGCGACTTAGGTTAGTTCAACAATCCCTTTTTTGTTTGGGTCAAAATGATACGCAATACACGTTTTTAAGTCATTTTCGAAATTTTTCCGCACATCTATATTCATTGGATGCCTAATCTTTCTCTATTTGTGAAGGGCTAATCTTTCCGTATTTGTGAAGGCCACTCCTAGTCTAGATTACTTGTCATGCTGATGGCTATGAAGCCTTTTGTAAAGAGTCATCAACTAAGAGGGTCGAGGGTAGGGGTGGGCGTTTTAGGTTGGGGTATTGGGTACCGACCCAACCCGATCGAGATTTCCCACCCCGATCGGCTGAGTAATTTCGGGATGGAAACCCAATCCCGAAACAGTATATTCAAGACAGGATTTCGGTAGAGAAATCCTATCCAAAGTTCCAATTGGATAACCGAATTTTTAAAAAAAAAAACTTAAATGTTGAATTACCCAAAACCCAAATCAGTTTCTCTCATCTCACTCTCTCTCAAGTCATGAACAGCATCAAGCAGCAGGCATCTCACTCACTCTCGTCTGTGACTCTGTTCTCTTAGCTCATAGCGATGGGGTGACAGGGCTAGAGTTTGGGGTAACTAGCAAGTAGCAAGTAGTGATAAAAAAGGGAATGTGTGATGAAAAGAAAATGTATCTTCATATTATAGAAAAAAATGGTGTTGTGTCTTAGTACAATACAATCTGTACATATATAACAACAAGAAAAATAAAAGAAAGACTTACAACAACTATAAAATTAATTACAGAAAGTTAATGATATGAATGGGTAAAGCAAATTCTAGAGAAGCCAAATTATGTTGGAATTTGCCATTCTAGAGAAGCCAAATTATGTTGGAATTTGCCTATCTTTAATATATCTTTAATACTCCCCCTCAAGTTGGAGTGTGAATGTCAAGAACTCCCAACTTGTGAAGATGTGTCTGAAATGTCGCTTGACCCAAAGGTTTCGTAAATATGTCTGCAATTTGCTTTCCTGTTGAAACATAGGCTGTTTCAATCTCCTTTTTCTGAATTCGCTCTCGAACTGTGTGACAATCTAGTTCAATATGTTTTGTTCTTTCATGATATACGGGATTTGCCGCAATATGCATTGCAGCTTGATTGTCACAGTACAACTTAGCGGGTTCTTCATGTTCCACACGTAAATCTTGTAATAAATACCTCAACCAAGTAAGTTCACAAGTGATAGCAGCCATGGACCTATATTCTGCTTCGGCAGATGATCTGGATACCGTCATTTGCTTCTTACTTTTCCAAGATACAAGAGATTTGCCAAGAAATATGCAATATCCACTGATAGAACGTCTTGTAGTTGGACATCCAGCCCAATCCGCATCACAAAATCCGACTAATTTTAGTTGGCCATGTGAGGGGAAAAATAATCCTTGCCCAGGCGCCCCTTTTAGATATCGAAGGAGACGATGCACTGCATTGAGATGTGGTATTCTTGGTTGTTGCATGAATTGACTAAGGATAGAAACAGAATATGTAATCTCTGGTCTTGTTATAGTGAGATAAATCAACTTTCCAACAAGTTTGCGATAATAAGTTGGATCTTTGAGAATTTCGCCATCAGTAGGGGTTAACTTCAAATTTTGCTCCATTGGAAATTTTGCGGGCTTTGCTCCAAGTAAGCCAGCATTTTCTAATATATCCAAAGTATATTTCCGTTGACAAATGGTGATTCCTGCTTTTGAACGAGCAACTTCGACCCCAAGAAAATATTTCAAGGGTCCAAGGTCTTTAATTCGAAAACGTGTGCTCAAAAAGTTCTTGAGATCATTGATTGTTGTCTCGTCATTTCCTGTTATAATCATATCATCAACATAAAGTAATATTAGTGTGAAAGAGTTATTTTGTACCTTTGTAAATAGGGAATAATCTGCTCTTGATTGCTTGAAACCAATATCTTGGATCGCAGAAGAGAACTTTTGAAACCAACTCCGAGAGGCTTGTTTAAGACCATATAGTGACTTATGGAGTCGACATACGAGATTCTCCCCCTGTCGACGCAGACCCGGTGGTGGATTCATATATACCTCCTCAGTGAGCTCTCCATGGAGGAAAGCATTTTGAACATCCATTTGGTGTAAAGTCTAATGACGGACAGCAGCCACGGATAAGAGGCAACGAACGGTAATAAGTTTTGCAACAGGAGCAAATGTTTCTTTGTAATCGATGCCTTCTCGTTGAGTAAAGCCTTTCGCAACAAGGCGAGCTTTATAGCGTTCAATGCTTCCATCAGAATGGTATTTGATCTTAAAAATCCACTTACAATCAATAGGACGATGACCGGGAGGAAGCCGAACTATAGTCCATGTGTGATTATCTTCAAGAGCCTGAAGTTCGACTTGCATCGCTTCGACCCATTTTGGATCATATCGAGCCTATTCGTAGGAAGCTGGTTCGACCAAGTGAGATATATTATGTACAAACTTCTTATAAGTAGGTGAGAAATGAGAGTAAGAGACATACCTGTGAAGGGGGTGACAAGTACCTGACATGGACGAAGAGACAATGTCTGGGTCAAGCAACGTAGCATGATTCACATGATAATCTTGGAGATAAAGTGGGGTTTTTGTGGGTCGAGAAGATCGACGAAGTACAGGTGTAGAAGTTTCTACAGATGAGGGGATGTTATCGGATTGAATTGGTTCAGGAATGAGTTGGTTTGTAGAGTTTATATTATCAAGAGGTATGGAATTAAGGGAATGGTTGGGTTCGGATATTGTTTCAGGTAAGTGATCTGGGGTTTGGTTGATAGAATGGGATGGGGTGGAAAAAACATTGCCACTATCAAGGGGAATAGGTAGAACGGGATAATCATTTTGATTTTCAATGGGCAATGAAGAAAAAGGAAATGTATGTTCATGAAAAATAATATCCCTTGAAGTAAAGAATTTCTTAGTAGCAAGATTATAAACTCGATATCCTTTTTGCCCATGTGGATAGCCAACAAAAATACATCGATGAGCACGAACATCAAACTTGTGTGTAGGGGAAAGATTAGTAGCATAACATAAACAACCAAAAACCCTTATATGAGAATAACATGGCAATTTTTTATGAAGTATTTCATATGGTGATTTATGCGATAACAAAGGGGTCGGCAATCTATTAATTAAATAACAAGCTGTTTGTACACTTTCTCCCCAAAAATTTAATGGCAAATTAGCTTGAAAACGGAGAGCACGCCCAACATTTAAAAGGTGACGATGTTTACGCTCTACAACCCCATTTTGTTGGGGTGTGTTCGTGCAAGAGTGCTGAAAAGTAGTTCCGTTTTCAAGAAAAAATTGTTTCATAGATAAAAATTCAGCCCCATTATCACTACGAAAGGTTTTAATAGTGCAACAAAATTGAGTTTTAACCCAAGCAAAAAAAGATTTCAGTATTGTTTGTGTTTCGGATTTAAAATTCATAAGGTGAATCCATGTAAATCGAGAGAAATCATCTACAATAGTCAAAAAATAACGCGCACCAGAATGAGAATTAACTCTATGAGGTCCCCAAATGTCGCAGTGAATTAAATCGAAAGGTGCACAAGAAGAAATAGAACTATTAGAAAAAGGTAAACGAGTCTGTTTGGCTAACGGACAAATATCACAAACATGCTCATTGTCAAAAAAAAATTCGGAGATAGATTTAGCCAATGTTTGTTGGGGGGAAAATGATGGGTGTCCAAGTCTTTGATGCCAAAGATTTCCAACACGGGTTATATTGTTGGCAAGATATGAATTTTGGCTTGTCGTAAGGTAGTACAACCCATTATATTGCTTGCCTAGGCCAATCGTCTTCTTCGTAACCATGTCCTGCACCACGCAAAAATTAGGATAAAATGTGATTATGCATTTTAAAGCTGATGTAAGTTTGCTGACTGATAACAAGTTAACACGAAATTTGGGAACATATAGCACTCCTTCAAGTGGTAGATCGTTAGACAATTTCATACACCTAACAGAACTAATTTCAGCCTTTTCACCATTAGGCAATTCCACAAAACCAGAATGAGCATAAGATTTATCATTTAATGATGGGAAGTTAGTTATATGGTCAGTGGCACCACTATCAACAATCCAATAAATCTTAGAACTAGAATCAAGTTTAGTGGAATTATTAATGGGTGTAGTAATACCTGTCGTATTAGCAAAGGATTGGTTACCATTTTCTTTCCGAAGTAGTGCCATCAACTGGTTGTACTCTTCAGTCGTAAATGTAACTGATTCAGAGTTTCCTCCTTTTGATAGTTCGGTTGAGTCGGCTTGAGTGTGATTTGCTGCCAACTTCTTTCCCTTTGGCTTTATATTTTTACCATGTAATTTGTGACCAACTGGAAAACCGTGTAAATAGTAGCAATTATCAATAAGATGACCTTCTCTATTGCAATTGCTACATTTAATTATGTGTTTTCCTGTACTGCCACCAGTTTGTAACGTCATAGGTTGTCGATTACTTTTTGTATTTTGTCGTATGTGCTGTGAGTTGCTAAAATGCATAGCATGGTGACCAATATTTGTCTCTCGTCGAGAGGCAACTTCAGCTTGTCTTTCTTGTTGAAGAACCAAAGCATGTGCTTTTCGTGTGTCTGGAAGAGGGTTCATCATCAAAATTGAACTACGAACATTAGCATAAGATTCGTTTAAACCCATAAGGAACTGCATAACTCTTTCTTTTTCTTCGCGATTGACAAGACCTTTTAATCCTCCACATGTACATGATAATGGCTCATGATACGAAGCCAACTCATCCCAGAGAGCTTTCATTTTGGTGTAATAAGTAGAAATAGATTGCTGACCTTGGCGGTGCTCGACAATTTCTTGTCGGATTTGATAAATTCTTGAATCGTTTCCTTGTGAGAATCTGTCTTTAAGGTCATTCCAGACCTCGGTGGCTGTTTCGGCATAAATAACGCTGCTTGCGATGTCCGGATGAATTGAGTTTAAAATCCATGACAACACCATATCATTGCATCGTCGCCATGTGCCATATTTCGAGTCCGTAGGCACAGGAGTTTCAATGGTTCCATCAATGAAACCAATTTTATTTTTCGCACTAAGGCTGATGCGCATAGCCCGACTCCATTGTCCGTAGTTGTGACCTTCAAGCGGTTTGGAAACTAAAATCATTCCCGGATGATCAGAATGATGTAAAGAAAGAGGATCAGAAACCTCCATTGTTAGTGATAAATTGGTGGTTTCTGTCATGATAATAAGCGGAAGACGTTAAATTAGAGTCACCAGAAATGGTGCTCTGATACCATGATAAAAAAGGGAATGTGTGATGAAAAGAAAATGTATCTTCATATTATAGAAAAAAATGGTGTTGTGTCTTAGTACAATACAATCTGTACATATATAACAACAAGAAAAATAAAAGAAAGACTTACAACAACTATAAAATTAATTACAGAAAGTTAATGATATGAATGGGTAAAGCAAATTCTAGAGAAGCCAAATTATGTTGGAATTTGCCATTCTAGAGAAGCCAAATTATGTTGGAATTTGCCTATCTTTAATATATCTTTAATAAGTAGCAAGTAAATTTCATACACTTTCTCCCCTTTTTTCAATTTTCATACCAAACTTTGAGAATTTCATACAAATTGTTGTGATTGAGCATGAGTTGGTGAATTGTTATGGAATTGTGGATTATTTGTGAATTGTGGGACTTCAAACTTTGACATTATGTTATTAAAGATGTTGATTTTTAATTTGTTATTTCTTGTTGCTGATTGCTTATTATTTAAAGTTGTTTTTTTAATAGCAGGTAATAAATAAACAACAAAAAAAATTAACTTTTAAAAAAAATAATCGGGTACCCGACAAAATCAGGATGGAATCGAGTAGCTAAATTAGCTAGTCTAAATTCTGTCCTGATGTCCACCCCTAGTCGAGGGGGCAAAACTAGCTACATTTTAAAATATTGCTTTGGCATGCCTTGATCCAATAAAAGAATTCAATTTTGATTCTGTCTATTTAACTAAATTGATTTATATTATTTACTTTTCCTACATTCTTATGAGTAGTTGATAGATATTTACCCAAAAGATAAAAATAAAATAAAAATAAAACTTAATTTTTCTGATTGAATTTCTTGGAAATCCTAAATAAAATAAGAAAATATAAATTTGAACTTTTCAGGGAAAATTTCTTCATAAAACCCCTCGAAACAAGGTTGTTTTTTTTTTTTTTAAAACAGACAAATAATTAGACTTAAGACTTTTCGAGGATATTTCCCTCAATCAAATATAAGAAGATCAAATAAGTATTTCTACATTTATCCAGGTAAAACAAAGATGAAAAACATTTCTCCACAAATGGAAAAACAGAAAAAAGATGGGGTGAAGTTTCAAATTTTGGATTTTAGTTGTTCCTTGTTTTGGGTTATTTGCTAACCATATAAATCATTAAACACGGGCTATCAATTATTATACGTAAATGTGTTTGTAAACCAATAGTGGAAGTTTGAAATTGAAATATTGGGTTTAAACTCTATTATCTTCTTTCTTTTTTCTTTGAATGAGTGTACATGTGTGCTTGTATCTCTATTTCTTTTCTTTTTTTTTATATATATTTTACTCGTCTGATTTTCGATCCATTGGCCTGTATCTATTTCTGCTTGACATTATAAAATGTCTTGAATAATTGTATATAAAAAAAATCATATGCAAAGACCATCAAAAAAACCAAAAAAGTAATCACATGTAAAGGGTGTGCACGGCAACTCACTCCGTGAGGCTCAACACAGACGATCGCACCTCCATATTCCAAAACCTAATTCAAACCAACATATGTATGACCAGGCAAGATTGTGACGTTTGAAGTATTTTTCGGAGTTTGACCAAACTCTCCCCGGAGTCAACATTCACCTCAATTCCCCAAAATGCCCTCTCAGCCGCCCACCTCCGCCGCTACGTACACCACCATACCCATCTCTGCCGTCGACGTCATCTCCCGATCCACTCAGAACCTCTCCACCTCCCTCTCCCGGTGCCGGCCCTGGCCCGAGTTCCTCGCCACCATCTCCGCCCTCGATCTCCCGCCGTCCCTCTCCGCCGCCTACCTCAGATTCGGCCGCAACGCCAGCTACTTCGCCGTCAATTACGCGATAATCGTCACCGCCTGCGCCGCCGTGTCCCTCATCGGGTCCCCGATCGCGTTGATAATCATCGGGTTCGTGTTCTTTCTATGGCTGATTCTCTATTTCTTCCGGGAGGATCCGTTGTTGATCTGGGGCCGCCAGGTGAGCGACTGGGCCGTGATTGCGGGCCTTGTTTTGATCTCAATTGGGGCCCTCTGGATTACTGGCCCGTTGAATAGTTTATCGATCGGCATCGGCGTGGGGCTATTGATCACGGTCGTCCATGGAGTTTTGAGAAATCCGGAAGGGCTTTTTCTCAACGAAAACGACGCCGCATCGAATGGGTTGATTGCCCCCAAGCAGACTGCTTCCAGTTCTCTTGGCGGCGGAGTTTCGTTTAATCCGCCCTTGTAGATAACACACGTCAATTTGATTTTTTTTTTTTTCCTCTGATATTTATTGTGTGGATATCATGTGATTGTTTGGAGTGATTACAATTTAACTTGTACTGTATTGAAGCTTGTGTTTCTTGGGAGAAATTGTTGATTGTAGTGTTATTTGTCCTGTGAACTTGGATTCTTTTTTTGTTTTTTTGGTTGTTGCGTTGTGTGTTTTCAGTTTTAATTTGCTTGTAATATTGTGATTTACAAGAGAAATGGTGCTTGCTTGCTTGCCTTGCCATGCCAGATAGTCTTGCACTCTTGTGTAACTGATTAGCAATAGCAACATACAAAATTGAGCTCCATCTATTGACTGATACTTGGAAATACAACAGCATATTATCTTAATTCTTACTTTGGCATTGTTTCTTGAACGACTAGAGTTTGAGCATGATAATATCTTAATCAGTGTCATTATAGTAGACAAAAGGCATTGCTCGAGATAATCCAAACGGATCTTGAAGAGAAGGACCAAGTTTACATCTAACGAAAATTTATATATATTTGTTTTTTTTTTTTAAAACTTATAAATTTTTAATTCCCTCGAATGAAACTCAAATGATGGGACTCTTGTGCCTGCTGAAAATGATCAATGGGTAAATGAATTTTAGCTAGTTTCAAATAGATTAGGATCGTTGAATGCCTAAAATATAAAATTGGTGGATCTATACATATATCAATATGCAGATTGGAAGTGTGTGCACCAATCTGGCCCAGGGATGGCCAGGGTAAGTGGATTGTGGGATTCTCCATTAATTTGGGTAACGTTACGATCACCATTCACCAGTCAGCATGCCCGAATTACTTGCAATGCGGGAGGGGTTAAAGATTGCGTCGGATAGGAGATTTGAAAGAATCGGAGTTGAGACCGACTCCGAAGTGACGAACCACCCTTCGGGATGTTTGTTGGATGACTACAAATTCTTCTAAGAATGCCGTGGACAACAACCGTGCTACTCCACACAGCCGCAGATACTTAGGAGTCTGTCGGTTTGGGATCAGCATCCTACTGAGGTCCTTAGTGTTATTTAGTGTGATACTAATCACAAATAAAAATAAAAACAAAAATCGATTGAGGTATAAATTATTAAATAAAGTAATAAACCACTAAAAGTATCATAAGTAAAAATCTATTAAATAAAGACGTAAGACAATTTTCTCAATCATTATCTCGCAACTGCTTGCGCAATTTCCATACAGAGTTAAAGTATTTTGTTATTGCCCCGTTGAAGTAGTATCAAATGCCAAATTTTCTCACCTCAAGTTTCTCTAAAAAAAAGTAAAATTTGTTTATAAGGCTGATAAGGGCACTTCCCTAGAATTTATGATTAATTGATTTATATTTCACTATTCGCCAATAACTATGACAACAAAATTCATAAATAAATAAATAAATAACGTTAATAATGACATATCAAACTCAATGATTTTACATATTTTTGAAGCCAAGAAAAGAAATTATTTTCTGTGCACAAATTTTTAATTTGATCATGTTGATCTTTAGAGGGATAACGTTTGGACTCATATTCTGGTGGATATGTTCGGGTTGATGAGGATCAAGTTCGTAGATGTAGTTTGAATGATTAAGATCCAGTCAGAAACTTAATGATGATTCGTATTTGAACATGATAATTTCCTAGATCAAACAGAAGACTTATAAGGTACAATTTCTTTTGAACTTTAATAAATGTGTTTGTAGTTCGCATAAGATCCGCGTCACAATATCAATGGAATTCGTTTTTAAATAATTGCTATGTATCAAATTTTTATATTTCTGTTACATTAGCATTTCGAAATCTATGCGGAACTAACAGTGCATTAATAAGAAAATATTTAAATTTTAATTTTTCTTTTTAATATGTTAGGTGTGCCTGGTTTTCTTTTTTGAAAATTTAATGGGGTCACTAGCCCCGCTGCACTCTCATCAGAGTAGATAACTGCAGCTGGGATTCTCCAAATAGGATTGGAGGTTGAACCTAACCGCGGTACCCTTAGAGTGACTGCAATGTTGATTAGAAGAGAATTGTACAGGGATGAAGTTCCACTTAATTGTCGTCTGGTATTCAATGCACAAGTATTCCCATGAAGCATCACTTCGGAGACAATCAGCACCATATTACTAAATAGATGGTGTAGCGCATAATTGAAGAATAGAGGGGTAGTGCCGTAGTGGTGTGAAACGCATGCAAGATATGAGCATTAAATAAATGTCATATTAGCCTAAATGTCTATTTAAAGCTTTGTCAGTTTGAGATGGTTTAGTAGGGAAGCACTTGGGATATATTAAACCGTTTGAAATCCCATCAACTATATTGGATTGTCATCACATTTAATGCAGCCACCCTATTCACATGAAATGCCAATTAGGGAAATCCAATCAACCCCCAAAGTGTCCAATAAACCCATGTGGGTTTATAATTGTCTAAGAAAATTTGAGGGCATTGTCATGATTGAATACCCCATTAACAAGATCCTTTACTGTACATTGCAGTAGCCAGTAGGCAAGTAATTTTTATTTTTTAATACCTTGAACTTTTGCCGAAATTCTTGTTCAACTTATTTCTCACTCTGGGGCACAATTCAATCGGCTCATATAGTCATATTTCCTCACCTCTTTTCAAAATAGTCAATTGGGGTACAAGCCCGCACGATCATGATCCGCCTCAATCTTGTAAACTATATTTCACCCACATAAGTAATATTTAAGTGAATTGTAGCTGATGATATAATTAAATATATAATTTTTTGGTGCAAGGCAAAAGTGGGCATGTGAGCCGACCTAGTCATGTGTTTTTCATATAACCCAAAAATAGAAAATTCTTATATTGATTGAATGTATAGTCCTACTCATAAATTTTATAATCTAAATTTAATTACATATTATATATATTTTATAAAAATTTTAATATATAATACGTGACTGAATTTAAATAGTGAGGTGTTAGCGTTCAATTCACAAAAACACAGAGTTGTTGTCCTTTGTGGCCCCACACCGTTGCCTCGGCACGTTCCACAATAGTCCCACTTCTGTATCGTCATACTCAAAATTTCAATAATACATTACGATCACATCGTACAATCTCGAAATTAACGGCTACGGCGATAAATCCCTAAATCCATCCCCACATCTAGGGTTTCCATCCCCCTCTGATTCGGTTCCCCCATATAAAAAATAAAAATCAACTTTCATTTATGGAGCCCAAGCCTGAGGTACGCTTATCAATTCCTACTATACTTAATTAACTTCCCCCTCCAATTATTTCATTTTTTTCGTCGCTTATATTGTTGCTTTCCACTTTCCTTTCTGAGAAATTGAATTGAATTCCGGGGTTGAGTTTTATCGGAATTCAGTTGAAGTAATTGCTTGTGTTGGATAAGCCCATGAACTGGAATGATGGTTGCTTGTTCTCGATCTTGATCTGAATAATTTTGGGGGAAATTTCATAATTATTTAGCAGTTTGTAAGTGGGAATTAGGTCAATTTTCATTGTAGATGGATTTGGAAAGCGAGTGTTCGGTGCTTGAATCAGTTGAAGATAATGAAGAAATTACGGATGGTTCTGTTTCCAAGAATTCTGGAAATATTAGTGAATCTAAGGATCAAAATAATGGGTCTTGTGTAGTGGAAAGTGATGGTGATAATGAGTTCTTCCCTGAGGTGAAGCAAAAGGGAGCTGAAGCTTCGGGGTATACAAATTCGCCATCTATGTACTTGAAACCTGAAGTGTCTCCTTCCCCTCCAAGTAGGAGGAAAGGTTATGGCTTGAAGAAATGGAAAAGGATCAAGAGAGATGCCAATAGGAAGGGTGGGGAGAGTAGCACTGATACTGACATGATGGTAACGCCGGACTTACCAAACTCTGCTGTGCACCTGAGTAAACGGATGCAATATGCTGAAAGAAAGCAAAAGAGCGAGGCTTCTGTTTCTTCCACGGATGCTGTGGTTAGAAGTTTGGACGGTTCTGCTCTGCTTGACAATGCTGGGTTAGAGTTGCGGTCGGGCCCACGATTTGCTACTGGAACAGATTCGGAGAATAGCGAGGACCATAGTAGCAGGTCTTCAACAGCAGCCAGTGTTCCCAGGATGAAGTATGAGATGCCAGTGATTGTGGGATTTCCGCAGGATAAGAGCAGGATGAGGCGTTTGAGAGGAAAGAATTTGACGCACTTGGTGCAGCATGGTCAGCAGGGAAAGGGTTGGATTGAGACCAATAAGAATTGTGGAAGGGAACGGGTCAAAATCGAGAAAGAAAACTCTCATTCCAGCGTGGAATCTGACTTGCAAATCTCCAATTTTGTATTTATGCAGGGAACATACTCCAAAAATAATGGAATACTAAATGAAAGGCCGAAGGATTATGATGGAGAAAACGGTGATGAAGCACAGCGAAGTGAACAATGGGTCAATGATGGACATGGAGGTGGTTGTGGCAGGGATGGTGAGGGAGGACGGTATCAAGGCTTGTCAACGGAAGATGTAGTCGCTGACTCGTCTTGGGAGGCTAAAGAAGAAAGGAGCGAGAATCATGGTTCCTCTGGAGATCAGGATCCTCTAGCTGAATCTATCTTTTCGCTCCACTCTGTCCAAGAAGAAATAGGGAAAGGTATGTCTACAATTATCCTTTTGATCAATCTGATTATACGGTTTTGCAACTTGTACTTTTTCTTATGCATGAATAAACCTACTGTATAGTATTATATGTGGAATGGTTATATCTTATTCATAATTCCAATTTAAAAGGGATAAAACAGAAAAAGAAAGGAACCCACCACTGCCTGTATGAAGTATTTTAAAATAATGGGCTTCTGGGGTCATTTGGTATAAGTCATCTTGTGATAGACATTGTTGCCGTTGTTCTCCATTTGATGTTTTCTCCTAATGAGTTATCATGTCTATGCAGAGTTGCTAAAACTTAAGGAAATCAGCCAAGATATTTCAATTGATGATTCTGTTCCAGACTTAGGCGCAGAGTTTATAGATATCAAACAAAAACTCCAAGAAACAAGCTCTGAGCAGTTAACATATGGTGAGGGTTTACATAGCTTTTCCCGAGCTGTGCAATCCGAGGTGGTAGAAACAGCTAACATGGATATTGTAACAGAAATTGAGGACCTATTTAAGCAAAAGATTGAAGCTGAGGTGGAGTATTTGGTAATAACTAGGACAGTCCAAAAGCTGAGAGTTGCTGCTGCGGATCAGATTAGTGTTTTGGAACAACAGAAAGCTCTGGCTTCAGAGCAAACACAAATACTCCATAAGCTTGGAGATGCTGAAAACAAGGCTGTATTGCTTAAGGAAGAGGCTGAGAAGTTGGAAAATTATTGTGAAGACATTGCAAGTGCTGACGAAATATTGAAGCTGCAGAAGAAAGCTTGTAAGTACAGCTGCTTTTTCTTGGTGCAGCTAGTATTGTCGGTAGTCATCTTAGGAGTGTTTATGTTCCAGTTATCACCAGATTATGTGGAGGTTGTTCCCACTTAGGTTTAGGAGTAGTTTTCCTTTCCTTTTTCTCCTTTTTATGATGCTTAATATTTTCATATTTTTAGGGATATGTTTCAGTTTTTATTATTTCTTTTCTTTCAGAAATAGATGTATAGATGGAAGCTTGAGTAGCTCCTCTCGCAACAGATTTTTCGCTCTGTATTATAGCTGATTCTGCAGCTTGCTTTTATTTATACAAGTTTTGAATCCTCCTGAATAATATAAAGATAAGAATTGTAATCTGAAATGAATATTTTTTGTTCTCTCCGAATGTTGGAGTGGTGATTTCCTTTGCTTTCTTAACAAATTTTTCACCCCGGTGAGTTCCCGGTGTGAAAATAGGAATACCGAAGAAGTAGGAGACATTGTTCTGCAGTATAATGCAGGCAGTAAATATCTAGAGCCATTTTGCAATGGTATGAGTTTCTCTAAATTATTTCAGTTTGGTACCTCCTACACTCATGTCTTCCCCTGTTGCTGTACTTGGAACTTTGAAAGATTGGTGTGGATGAACAGAATTTTTTCATGGGGATTTAGAATTGAGACTAGTGGAAGTACTTTCCGGTCAAAAATATTATTTGGAATGGTGACACGTGTTGCTGTTTCAGTTGACATTTTTTTGTCAAAAAATGCAATTTGGTGGCAACCGGTAAGAAAAATACAAACTTTAGATAGTAATCGGTAACACTTTAAAACTTGAGGTTACAAAGTGTAAAACACGCATAGTTTAAGTGGCACAACGTAATTAACTCATATATACATATATATATATATATATATATATATATATATATATATATATAGTGACTAATTGTTGGCAACAGAAAAATGTCACCATATTTTTGTTGCAAGACTTTCATTGCCATTAGCTTGTCAGTTGTCACTATATACACACACACACACGGTCAACATTATATAGTTTTTGTTATGGTCATTCCGCTCGGATACATGCATTTTAGGTTATGTAAGCTTATTCCTTTGGTGTTTTAGTCATTTTATTTGGAGAATTGCTGGCATGACTTCAATTTGAGGACTCTGTAATTTCCTCCAATTTGTTTTGCATGTTTCTTTTTGTGTGAAAATAAAGATATGTTTTGATAAATAGCATAAAAGATGTTAAGAGAGGTTTGATTCAAAATGTTTAAATAAATATAATAGTGTTAGCTTGGGGGTTCCCTTGTAGTGTTAAAATAAGGGATAATTACTCCCATCACTCCTGAGATTTAGCCTAATTATAAATAACATCCCCTTGTATCAGAAATTACCGATACCCCCTAAATTTTGTGGACTTTTTTGTAAGGTAGACGGAAATAATAAAATGTCATTTTTACCTCTTGAATATTTGAAATATTTTTTGTTTAAAAAATAAAAAATAGGTATAAAATTAAATTGATCAAAATACCCTTAATTGAAAAAAAAATTACCAAACTTTTCAAACAAAACCCTAACTTAACCCCCCCCCCCCCCCCCCCGCCGCCCCCCCCCCCCCTTCTTCTTCCCTGACCAGTTCTCTCTCCCCCTCCCTGCTCAGTTCTCTCTCTCTCTCGCCCCTCTCCATCTCTTTCTCTCGCCCAGCGGCAGCAGCGGCGACGGAGGCGAAGGACGGCGGCGCGGCTGAGGCGGAGGGAGGCGGCGGCGGCGGAGACGCGCTCTTCATCTCTCTCCTCTACATCTCTCTCTCGCCCCTCTCGATCTCTTTCTCTCGGCCAGCGGCGGCGGCGGAGGTTGAGGCGAAGGGCGGCGACGAGGCTGAGGCGGAGGGCGGCGGCGGCGGCGGAGACGTGGCGACCTCTCTCCTCTACATTTCTCTCTTGCCCCTCTCAATCTCTTTCTCTCGCCCATGAAGACGGCAGAGGGCGGCGGTGGCGGCGGAGGCGGAGGCGGAGGGCGGCTGCGCGGCGGAGGCGGCGGAAGCGGCCGCTCTCTCGATCTCTCGCCCCTCTCTCTCGATCTCTCTCTCCCTTTTCTGAATCTCTCTCTCCCTTTATCTCTCCCTCCCTCCTCTCAATCACTCTTTCACGGCAGACGGTGGCCGGCGGTGATGGCGGCGGCGACGGACGGTGGCCGGCGGCGGCGACGAACAAGGGATGTTTGTATGTATCTATATATATTTATGTATATATGTATGTGTGTGTATATATATGTATATATTATCAAAAAAAAAGTGTATATATATATATTTAATGAAAAATATTACATTAAACCCTCTAATATTGTATTTAATTACTATAAAACACCTCAAATAATGATATTATTTATCATAAACACCATTAAGGGTAAATGAGTCATTTCATATTTATTCAAATAATATTCCCGTCTTTGAAAGGGTAATTTCGGGAGATCGCGTTGGTATGTAAACGTTGACCGTTAGTCAACGTAACGGAAGGTGGAAATTGTAAGACGGCAACAAAACTCAGGGGGTATCGGTAATTTCGGATACAAGGGAGTATTATTTGTAATTAGGCCAAACCTCAGAGGTGGTGGGAGTAATTATCCCTTAAAATAATACATTTGTGTGATATTAGTAATTTATGAACTCGACTGCTACATAGAAATGTGAAAGATTTATTTTAAACTATGATGTACTAAAAAGCGAATTTTCTTTCTATGGAACAAAAATGCTAAAAGGTGTGACTCTTTTTTCTCTGTCTGCTGGCTAGTAGCCAAAAAATGTAAGGTATTGGATACATCTTACGTAATTCTCTCATGCTCTTATTTACTCGAATAATAAAAAATAAATTCATAGCAAATACTTTTTTGATAAAAATTTTATCTTCTTACATATTATTATTTTTCTCGTACAAAACATGTTTTTGGTATTAGTAATAAGAAATGTTTCTTTTTTTTTTTCCCCCAAAAAACCATTATCGATATGTAGAAGGCAAATAATATGGTGGTGGGATTGGCCCAAAGGCAAAATACATACAATCACATAAAATTGGTTGTAAGGAGTTGGTGGTGTGTCGCGATATAGTTTCAAACATCTGGTGCAAGCGAGAATTTCCTAACTCTTTAATTATAGCCGGACATTGGTAGACTAGCGACTGTAAGCAAGATGAATAAACCTTTTGCAACCATTTTTTTTTCGATGACATTTAAAGTTGATTGCTCGTTCCAAAGAGATTTAATTTATATAGAGAGGGCATTCAGGTCATCGCTAGGGAACTTAAATACAAATGGTAATTTTAACCGGTGAATATAATAAAACATCCAATACAATGATTTTTAACATGAACTAATGGCGTTATTTATTTATTTATTTTTTTTTTCATTTGAGCAATGCGACACGATGGTGTCTTTTCTGCATATGTGTAAATGGAGCCAATTAAGCCCTTCTTGCATATTGTAAAATTTCCAAAGTTGGGGCATATGACATTATACATGCAAAAGATGGTTGCAGAATGGACACTGGTCACCTTCGAGAGCAAGTTAGTGTATATGTGTCCATACATATTTACTTGATTGAGAGGAAAACCAATAGATGGAAACTAGATAATTTAGGATTTCGTAACATCCGAAGTACGCGAATTCAATTGCATTGCCATTATGAACACAAGAAGATCCTTTTATCCTTTTGATCGCCTCTTATAAATTACACACAGATTTGCACCTAATGTTATCCACTTCCATTATTTCTTTCCACTTTGTTCTAACCATTATTTTTCCTGTAAGTATGCTCATTTTGTTACTTTGTTTAACATACAAAATTGCAGTCACAAAAATCTTTTAGTTTTAATTATACTAATTATATAACTATTTTTGTGTACGAGTTTTCTTCCTATAGATTTTAATAATTCAAGTTTGCAGCAATGGCGGAATCACCACTTGCTAATGGACATGGCACGAAGGAGAATTTGGGGAATGCTATTTCACTTTGTCCCAATGAAGTATTTAGCCTTAGAAAAATGTATGCATGTATAAGCATCTACATATATATATATATATATGTATTTTCTGATGCTTCATTTTAATTAGTTCTAGAAACTTAAATTAACTTGTGCAGTAATATTTGAATACACATTATGGACGAGGATTGAGAGGCATGCAAAAGGGATTGTGAAGCCAGTGGCTCTCTTGAACCATGACGCTGTCTCTAGTTTAAGTCAAAATGGAGATAAGGCCATCAATTGTGCTCTTGCTAATGTGCTCAAATCCAGCCAGGTTTGAAATTTATTTGTTGTTTTATTTATTCTTTTGCCAATAAGGATGTTGATTAATTTGCTACGTTATTACAAAACTGATCAGGAAGCTGTAGTTATTTCACATCGAGGCGCGCTCGCCGTGCACCTAAGGCCCGGAGTGTGGGAATACCTACTTTTGAATCTTGAACAGCTCAATGTGGCACGATTGAGCGCGACTGAATATTTAAAATTTAAAGAGAGGGTTGTTGAAGAAGAGAAAGTTCCTTGCTTGAATAAATACTCTTCCCCTGGGGTATTGCATAAATACACTGAATGTTTGCGTAATTATGCCAGACTATAGGGGAGGTTTGTGTAAGTATTCCAAACCTCAGCGGTCGAGGAAGTAATTGTTCAACATTTCTTTAGACTCATTTTTGTTCTCTCTGTTATCTGTTTGTAATGTTTCAGTTTAGGCAGTGACTTAGAATTGGATTTCAAGCCACTTACCACGTCAGCACCCCGGCAAAGCATGTCAAGTTCTATTGGAAATGGACTTCAGTTCTTAAATCGCCTCATTGTATCAAAGATGTTCAATGACAGAGAAATTTTGCAACATTTGCTCGATTTTCTCCGGTCCCATAAGTACAAAGGAGAGGTACTCAAAGCATAGCATCATTCTCGATCAAGTCCTTCAACAATTTTTACAACAGTGTTTGAGGATACTAATAACCCAATTCTTTTGCAGTCATTGTTGCTGAATGATAGCATAGACAGTCTTGAAGCCCTCAAAAGTGTCTTAACAAAGCAGGCGAACATCTCCAAATGTTGTCTTCAGAAACACCGTACTCTCAGTTTGAACAGATTCTTCGTGAGAATGGCTTGGAGAGAGGGTGGGGAGACACAGCGGGATGGCCCTGGAAATGATCAATCACCTGTCGGTCCTTCTTGAGGCCCCCGATGCGTGCACCGTGCACAGATTTCTCGGCAGAATACCTACGGTTTTCAATGTTGTTATCCTCTCTCCTCATTGCTACTTTGCCCAAGAAAATGTCTTGGGCTATCCCGATACTGGTGGTCAGGTAATAAGAGCTCTCTCTCTCTCTCTCTCTCTCTCTCTCTGTTTATGCTCAAAAAGTATTTAGCACAAGTGTAATTTGCATTTTCTTTCATGCTAATTAAATGTAGGTTGTTTACATTTTGGATCAAGTCCCTGCCATGGAGCGCGAGATGCTTGAACGAATCAAGCAGCAAGGACTCAATATCATCCCTCATATTCTTATTGTTAGTGCACTGCCATTCTTACGTTTTGTTTCAAAGATGGCACTCGACCGATTCTTGATTCTTTACTTGCATGTTATATTTGGCCTTGTTTTGTAGGTCACTCGTCTTCTCCCCGATGCAGTAGGCACTACATGCAACCAAAGGCTTGAGAAAGTGTACAAAACAAAATATTCTCATATTCTTCGAGTTCCCTTTAGAACAGAAAAGGGAATTGTTCGGAAATGGATCCCAAGATTCGAGGTGTGGCCATACATGGAGACATTCACTGAGGTACCAGAAGTCTTAAATTTCACACAGTTGCCTCTATCTATATTACAATGTGATAAATCATAATAATTTAGCTTCTATATTGTGTAGGATGCTGCAAAAGAAATTCTTGGAGAACTAGGGGCTAAACCAGACTTGATTATTGGTAACTACAGCAAGGGCAACCTCGTCGCCTCGTTGGTAGCAGAAAAATTTGGTGCAACTCAGGTAAATGAATTATGCGTAATACAGATACACCCTAACCACAGGTGGGATTTGTAACACAAAAGCAAGCATTAGGGGGTAATTGTAACTTTTCAGACCACAGGGGATTTCTGTGAAAACAGAGCTGCCCTTTACAGATTTCACCATTTTGGTAAGATTATTGATTTATTACCCAAATTCGCCTATATTAATGCAGTGCACCATTGCTCATGCATTGGAGAAAACAAAATATCCTGATTCTGACTTATACTGGAAGAAATATGACGACAAGTATCACTTTTCAAGCCAGTTTAGTGCTGATCTATTTGCAATGAACAAGACTGATTTCATCATCACGAGTACCTTCCAAGAGATTGCTGGCAGGTGATCACCTCATTCTATCCTTCTTCCGCTCTATTTATTTTTGCCAAACTTGGACTTATTAACATTTGCTTTCTATCTATAACAGCAAGACAACATTAGGCCAGCCTGAGTCTCACACTGCGTTTACCATGCCTGGATTGTACTGTGTCATCCATGGGGTCGATGTGTTTGATCCCAAGTTCAACATTATCTCTCCTGGTGCAGATACATCCATATACTTCCCGTATACAGAAAAGAAGAGAAGGCTGACAAACTTCCACCCTGAAATCGAAGAGCTGCTCTACAGCCCTGTTGAGAATGAGGAGCACTTGTTAGTACTGTACCTTATTGAACTTTTACAAAATATAACATTCCTGTTATATATTTTGAATTTTGAGAAATATACATATAAGATATAGCTCTAGATCGACTTAAGGGGGAATGACTGCCCATACACGTACCAAGAGATCGATTTATATTGTGATTTATGGGGCGTGTTGAAGGACCGGAACAAGCCAATCTTGTTCACAATGGCAAGACTGGACTGCATCAAGAATCTGACAGGGCTCGTCGATTGGTACGCCAAGAGCCCCAAACTCCGGGAGCTAGTCAACCTCGTGGTTGTTGGTGGAGACAGGAGGAAAAAAATCCAAGGACTAGGAGGAACAATCAGAGATGAAGAAAATGCATCAATTCATTACAACACACAATTTGAATGGCCAATTCGGGTGGATTTCTTCGCAGATGAACCATGTCAGGAATGGAGAACTCTACTGGTGCATTGCGGACACGAGAGGGGCTTTCGTCCAGTCGGCTCTTTACAAGGCCTTTGGCTTGACTGTGGTTGAGTCCATGACCTGTGTGGCCTGCCTACTTTCGCCACTTGCAATGGCGGCCCTGCTGAGATTATTGTAAATGGAGTATCGGGTTTTCATATTGATCCCAACAATGGTGAGGAGGCTGCTGGAATAATTGTTCATTTCTTCGAGAAGTGCAAGGAAGAGCCCACTTATCTGCTGGAGGTCTGCAGAGAATTCTTGAAAAGTAAGCTAAAAGGGACCTTATTATACACATACAACATTCTCAATGTGAATTTAGGAATGGAGCCAACGGGGCACTGGAAGGGGCAGTCGCCCCCACTCCTGTCTCCTGTAAATCCATATAAAGACCCCCTCTAAGCTTTCGAAATCACCAAGTCCTCTTTTTGACTTCCACACTGACTCAGAGGGGGTGTTAGCGTAATTATGAAAGTTACAGGAGGGACTTGGTAATTTGACTATCTCATTGGGGGTCTAAGTGTAATGAACCCTTGTCTTTAAATTCAAAGGTTCTTTCCCCATCGACTACATTTCTATCGGTTATAACTGGTTTTCGACTACATTTTGGTAGGTATACGTGGGAAATATTTGCTGAGAAAGTTGGATCTTGCCGGAGTTTACGGGTTCTGGAAGTATGTTAAGAAAGACAATGGCCTGGAGAACGCGAGGCAGCGCTATCTGGAGATGTTCTACCAACTCGTGTACCGGAAATCTGTAAGCAGCCTTATCAATTATTCCTCATCTCACTTGTGCATGATTTTGTATTTTGGTCTCAAATTTTCTTAGTGTCTTTTGATTTCAGGCTGAGAAAGTTCCACTGGCTAAAGAGTAGATGAGAGGGAAGATAACAGCAATCTCTGATTAGATAGTAGATTTTCTAGTCTTTTTTGATTTAGAATATAATGTACAGACAGAAGTGTATCCGATTGAACTTGTTAGGACTAGTAAGATTTTGTCAGAATCTTGAATTTCTCACTGCGTTTTGTCAGAATTGTTGGATTTAATGATCTGTTAATTGATTTGAGCTTTATTTTTGTCCCTTTCTACTTGTTTCTTGATACTTGATCTTGCAAGAGGGCTTCAATCAGCAAACAATTGTCCTTGTTTCAACATTAATTGTCAAAACTTTGTAAGAATTTTGGACCCTTTTCACGATTTGATCTAACTCATAGCATTGTCAGAATTAAACCACGCATTTCTATGTTCTTGCAACAAAGCCCAATGAAAAAACAAATCACACTCATCATTCTTCGCTTTTCAGCCTTTCTTGCCTCGCATTTCATCATCTCTTCCCAATCTTTGATTTTTTTAATAATAAAATGAAAAATTCTTGAATATCTTGGGTTTTCTGTAATAAAATGAAAATTTCTTGAATTCTTTTCCTGTAGCCTCCCCAAGAAACAGAGCCAAATGGGGTTGAACAGGACAATCTCCGCCCTCTATATCTAATATTATTTTACATGTATTTTTATTAAAATTCAATATTTCATTTCCGAAAATGATCAAAATGTCTCTTATATATAATAAAAATTCAATCTTTCTCACAAATAAAAGTTCCTGAAAACCATTAAAGAGCATATCAGCAAGCAAACCAGTATCAGGAGAAAGCATTAAAGACGGACGTATGTTCACCACAATTCAAGAAACAGCACAGGCTCGAAACTAAATTCGAAATGATGAGTAAAAATTCAAAAACACTCAAAAGAAAATTCAATAGAGTAGTAGTAGGCTATAGGCTATACACAACAGCTACGATACAAATTCCCAAGTTCGAATTCAACCAAAGAAGTTGGGGTCATAGCCATTGCTGGATGTGGCAAGAATGTAGTAAGCCACAATATGGCCAATGGAGCCCCAAGCCATAACATCAACAATGTTAAACCCGACAGGGTCGTTGGATTTGAGTAGGCTCACATACTCCTTGGCCCGAACATCCCCGGCCTCGAAGTGCGATACCCCGTTCTGCTCCGGCAAGCCCTGTTTCGCCACGTTCTCCCTCTGGAAATTGAAGAACACGAATCTGCCCAAGAAGAGAGACAGCCCGGTGCTGAGGCTGATGACGAGTTGTGGGTTCAGCTCCGCCCTGACGGCGAGGCGGTTGGGGCGGCTCTTGGCCGTCAGGGGGCGGCAGAAGGCGGCCCTGGCGCCGTCGGTGGGCTTGTTGAGGGGTCTGAGACCCTGGAAGGTTGGCGAGGAGAACAAAGTGGATGAGGCCATTGTTGGGGCTGCGAGGAGAGGAGGGATAGTGGGGTTACTTCAAAAATTCAAAGGAATATGGATATGGAACGTGTGGATTAATGAAGGATGAGGTATATTATAATTTGGGAGAGCAAAGAAACGGATTATGAGAGGAGGGGAAGGAGAGGAGAAAGATTTTGTGTGGTGATGTGGCTCTGTATTATTGGTTCTATTTGGATCAGAGATTCATGATCTTGTTTCTTGTAGACACAAATCAAGAAATGAAATATATACCATACTATGTAACACGATTAGCACCGAGGATCCGTGGCGCAATGGTAGCGCGTCTGACTCCAGATCAGAAGGTTGCGTGTTCGATTCACGTCGGGTTCAAATCCCCGATCCGTATGGGTCCATATTTTTTGCCTCTTTTTGCACCAATTAAGGGATTATTTTACTTCTCCCCAAAAGAATTACTTAGATTGTATGTCGGCATTCATTGTTGTTATTCTTCTAATCTGAGAGACCAAATTTATACTCAAACGAATAAAGAAATAGAAAAAAATTATTTTGTTGAGAAATAAATATTGAATGGCATTGATTGTGACATGAAAATAGTGTTGAGACAATCAAATATATAGGGAAGATACATGAGGTAGTTACGGATCTCCTAGACATATATTTTAGAGATATTACGTAACATATTTTTATTAATGCAATGTAATTATTTTGATATGCAAAAAATATCATGTTATATGTTTTACATAGTTATATACTTTTTATATAGATATCTTTTCTAAATTATAGATATATATAATATTAAATACAAGAGATATTTAAATTTAACAAGTCAAGCCCTAAGAGTGTTCCAATTTTAAAACCAAAATCTAAGATCCGCCCCGAACTTTTTTATCATGCTAATTATCCACTCCTAATGGAGCGAGATTGGAGTCGGTTTCTTATGCGATCCGGACTCATCGCCATCGCTAGCCCTATCACCTTAAAATACTAAGCAACATATAGTTGTTCGCATAAGCAAGTAAATGACAATAATAAAAGTTTAAGCCATGTAGATTTTGTGTATGATACGAAGGTGATGGTTGATATGTAGAAAAAGATTTAGATGGACAAATAATATTTGAGATTGTGCCTTTAAATACTTTACTCTTATCTTACTGAAAGGCCAATTCACGACTGCCCACTGACTTGTGAGTTGAAAAAAAAAACTTAACTTAATATGAAACATGAATTTTGAAGTGAAATAACAATGGAAAAAGAATAACATTAATACAACATTTGTGTACTTGGTGTGTCTCAAAAATAATGAAGGAATGAATTTGGTTTATAAAAATGAAGATAGAATAGATTACATGACTGGAATCTTTCATATTAAAAAACCATTATAAAATTTTAGATGCGTGGACAAATGCTACATAGTATATATCCTATAATATAATCGTTTTATGTAGTTGTTATAAAATGTATGAATTCACTTATTTCATATTATATAGAATTATATAGATATTTACTGCAATCCAACATAAAGTGTATCACTTGAAATAAATTTAATACGTAGTGTTCTTGAGTATGTCCAATATACGAGTGAATTGTTTAATTGCAATTATACATTGTCACACCTGTATACATCTACATGGATTAGCATATACGAAAATGTCATACAAGTTAATACAAAAATTACAAATAAAATACAATTTTAGAAATGTATTTTAACATTTACTATTTGGGTCTAAATATTTGTATATAGTATGTGAGATCCGATGAATACTTCATAAATTTTTTAAAGTTTAATCTGTTTTGAGTTTTAATGCAAGATGGATTTAATACCCTTTTCGATAGACTTTTCCATAAGTGAAGCACTTGTCTTTTAGAGAAGCACTTCAATGAAAAATTAAAAGTAAAACAAAGAAAAAAATTTGTTTCATTGGACTTCTCTTTTCAAGGGGGTAAAAAATTAAAAAAAAACATTTAAAAAGAAGAATTGAAAAAGTAAGTTATTAAAAAAAAAAAACAAAGAAAAAAGCGCACGCGCGCACACACGCATTTTACAGTACACAGTAGGTTACTTTTATAAACACACACTACTATAAAAATAAGGCTCCACAATTACTTTTCCTAACGCATCCAAACAAGCTCTTTTTGAAAGTGCAAGTGCTAATATAGAACATTATTCACTGCCGACTTATCAAAATAGCCAAACACATAGTTTATGAGAAAACCACTAAACCCACATATAGGCTTGTCAATGGGTAGAATTCTATTCTATCCGTACCCATTTTTTATTTACACATATCCTATAATTTTAAAATTTACCCATACCCTACCCTAACCCATATTACTACAAATTAATCGGTTAGAGTAGGGCATTACCCGTTACTACCCATTAGGTAATGATACTCAATGGGTATTCACCCACTACACACATCATTACCCAACGAGTATTCACACACCACACACATTTTTCACACACACACACTGCACATGCGCACACACTGCACACAGCGCGCGCACACACACAGCACGCGCACACACATACACACACTGCACATGCTCGCAAACACACGCACGCACGCACGCACACACACACTGTGCACGCACGCACGCACACACTGCACACACACACACACTGTGTGTGAAAACACACAGTTTCACACATAGTGTGTGAAACTTTGTTTAACACACACTGTCTGTCTGTGAGTGTGTAACACTGTTTCACACACTGTGTGTGTGTGCGCAGTGTGTGTGTGTGTGTGTGTGTGCACCAATTCTAGATTTTATAATCAAACCTTCGATTAACTTTCGATTGAATCTGTATGCCATTTAGTTACATAAATAATCTCTTTCTTATGCATAAAAGAATAACCCATCCTAGTGTGGCTCATTATCTTTTGTTCAGAACAATTCATTCCTCCATCAATAAAAGGAATTGCTTGGCCTGTACGAGCGAAGGGCCTCCAATCTACTCATGAATAAACATAGATATAACTTGTTCAGACATCGTAATAGATTTCTAGTTGGCCGGTCGGAAACAAATGAAAACCTCAACTGAGTCCCAAAAGGCACCAAAGAACCACTAGCTCAGCTTTCTATTAATATGCATATCACTAGGACTCTTCTAGCCTTTTACTATACACCCTCTCCTATCTTATTCACACTCAGACAAGAACCTAAAACTAGACACAGATAAAAGCTCCATTGCACAACATTGGCTATACACCTACGTCCTCCACAACTTGCACAATTGAGATAAGAGGCAGTCATGTCCCCACACACACACACACACACGCTAGACCTGTCCACCACCTCAAATAATACTATCGAGGTACAAGTACTCCCGGCATCGGCCAAACTCAAGAAGACTACCATATGTACGGTCCCACACCCCGATGAAAAGGGACTCTGTATCAGGACTAAATGACATGCCAGATATCTCACCAAAGAAATCAATTTCCTGCTCCTTCTGATACCCACTTTGAACATCAAAAATGTGGACGAAATCTGCAGGCTCTGCCATAGCCATAAATCTGCCATCAGATGTATATCTGATGGAACGAATTGCTCCGAGATTTCCCTTCAAGGCACTCACTGACTTAGAAAGATTTCGCATATCCCAAATCCGGCAGGTTTTATCCTGGTTCCCAGTAGCAAAACTTAATCCATCAGGATGCCATGCAGATGCAAATGAGTAGTCCAAATGACCACGCAAAGATGTAATCGCCTGCAAAGATGAAGTTGAAATTCAATATCCCCTACTCATGCTACGATGCCTCTTATATATCAGCCTATAGTGCAGCCAGAAAAAGTTGTATACCTTCCCACTCTTGGAATCCACCAATATCCCTTCCGGGTCATCTCCAACAATTATGAGAAGCTTCCCATCAGGACTCAGAGATGTGTGCTGCACGCATGAATAGTGGAATGCAATTAGCATCATCCAAGTACAAAACCAAAATTGCAAAAAAAAGGCCAACATATAAGATTTTCATATGTTGTTCAGGGGAAATCATTTTCTTCTTGTGACACGCCTCCTTTAAGCCCTTCATATTCACCCCACCCCATCACAACCACACAAAACACACCGAAGAAAAAGGCCAGGAAAAATTTATGTGAAAACCTCAGCTCCAGATGCAAAACCTTTCATGGGCAGCTCTTAAAGAGACATTTCACTACTTCAGAAAAAAAGGATCGCATACTTCTGGAGAACAATAATAAAAAGCGAAACTTAAAGAGGAAGCATCAGGCACCATACTCCCCAAGGATCAGTGGCAGGTTTTATTTTCTTTCTCTGCAGGAACCACTTAAACTAGCTTCCTAAACACATATTCCTAAAAATCCTGGGCACCATCAGGCTCAACTGCATACATTGACAAAGTTTGTAGAAAGCAACCATGTAAAAATCTAACTAGCCAACTCGTATAACCCAACCACCCACAAGAAAAGAGAAGGAAGAAAAGGGGGTCTGACATACAAACAAAAAAGCACATATGTAAGTACCTGCATGTACTCAAACTGTGGAATGCAAACAGGTTTAATACATAAATGGACATTATATGTATATACAGACATAAACAGAGAGGGGGAGAGACTCACATTAACTGGCCATGGAAAATGAAAATGATTAGACTGTTGAAATTTCTCCATATCGAAGTCTCTGACTCCACTATCATTATTTGAAGCTATAAAATGCACTGCACCACTGGAAAAAAAGAGAGAAGCACTTTCAGGAGAGAGACAGAGACAGAGACAGAGGGAGAGAGACTTGATATCTACCACAGGTATAAAGGAAAGGGAGATACCTGTTAGTCGTATATATCTCAACTGCATTGGTAATGGCATTATCTTCATAGGTTGTCCGTGTGCAGTAAGAAACCCCAGGCCTGTCTAGATACTGCAATCAACCAGGTGGAACCAAACAACTCAGTGATTGGACTTGGAAAGTACAAGTTTGTGTTGAGAAACAGCTAAAAGGAGCAAGTCAGAATTGACAACCTATGGACAACAGACTCAGGAATAAAACTACTCAAACTATGATACCTACTTTTCTCCGGCTACTAATCATCAACTAAAAACTGGAGTAGAAGAGCAGAATCTGCTTAACTGATAAAAAACAACATTGTTTTGTCTGTTTTGGTAATTGGAAATACATTCGACCAAATCCACCTAAGTACCAAAAGTAGCAAAGTGTGGTCAATCGAACAAACTGGAAGGGCAGTTAAACATTTTCAGCATAGCCAGCTAAACAAATTAGCACATTGCATGTTATGGAAATAGATCTTAATGCAAAAGCAGTTCACAGACTAGCAAATTACTCTAAAGAAATTCCTGAAACCACTTGACTAAGCAGAAACATAAATCACGACGTCCAAGCACAAAATAAATCAACATCTCCAGACAAGACCAACATAAAGAAATTTTGCACACTGTACGCATTCTGGGAAGAATAAAGAGTATGCACCTTGCAGATAAGTTCTCCTTGAAAACCTCCTGCAACTAGCAACTTATCCTTCACTGCCAGTGTGCTGACCTGGGTCTGCGTAAATCCTTCCAACAAGCTTCCAGGGTGTTTCTGCATTGCGACAAGATTATAAAACGCAAAGAGGTAGTAACTCAAAAGGTATGGGGAGATCTCTAGCGTAATAGTCGATATCTGTGTGTGTGTGTTGGGGGGTGTGGGGGAGGGCCTAACACCAAAACCACTGACCTCACAAGGGGCTACATGTCCTGATACATTAAGAACTTCAGACTTGGTGCATGTTAACGATGACCAATGCATAACTGAGTAATGCGACATAAAGTAAACGTCGTGCTTTGATGCAGCCCATACCAAATTCCTCAACTGCATCAATGGAAGAGACTTCATAGGTCAACTCATGCTTCAACTCAAATACTGGCTGAAAGATATAAAAATAACAGAAGAAAGAACCATAACTAGTAAGCCCCAGCTTAACTCGCTTATCCCACTCATTTTATTAGCCACATTGGCCCATCTATCACCCACCAAGTATTGTCAACATTCCTCATCTTTTCGATGTATATATTTTAACAGCTGACCCAAGTCGCACGAAGGAGTTATGTAAAATCATCAATGAAACTAAAACTATACAGCACATTATCCTGGTAGGACTTTTAGGCTTCCACTTAAACATGACAAAGTGATAGTTCATCAGCTCACGCTAGAAACTCAACCTCTAAAACAGATCTGGAAGACAACTACTCTTTGTTTATAATTTGAGCAACTCAACATATAAATCATCAATAATCTTCTCAAAGGCTCCAAGCTTCTAAATCAAAACCAGCCATGTCTCAATAACACTCTGCTTACCACAGCAGTATGGTAAAATAACTTGCACGAACATATTTGTGCAAATTAGAAGTAAATAATCTTTAAAGACACATTCAACAGACCTCGGATGACATTCAGAAAAAAAAAATTATAATATGATTTGGAGAAAACTACCATAGCATTTAGCATCCATTCTCCTCCGATAAGTTAGATGGACTCTTTATTATAGACTGAGGCATGAATTCTTGGCAAGGTTAAATGGGTCATGAATTGAGCACGAAAGAGAACACATGCGTATGAGCGGAGAGATTTCTTCCAGCAAATAAGAGTCCAATATAGGGCATCCAAATTAAAACAAAATACAAGTTGATAACGCTCTCGTCACCTGAAAATGTAATATTGTGGATTTCACAGATCTTGAATTTCGCCTGAAAGAATAGTATGTGGTTCCTTTCTCAGTTGTTTTGCATTCCTATCCGAAGGAGAAAAAGCCAAGCAAAGTTAATAAATACAAGCAAATAACAACCATGGAAAACCCAATGGGAATCCAATGATGAGGACAACTTGTACAACAAAGCAAACCAACCAACCTTTTCTGATCCCTCTCCAGATTGAGGAATGTTTTCATAATTCTTGTACTGCTCTAATCTAGTCTGCCTATACTTCTCTCTTGTTATGCTAAGCCTCTCCCACGGAATCCCTTGGATATCTCTGCCCTTCCTAGCCTGAGCTGCCGTGGTATCTTGCATTCTATTATTCTGTAAAGTGTGGGGGAAGGGTTACTGACGAATGTTGATAAAGTTAAAAATCTTATAAAAATCGAGATAAGAAAGAATAGTGCAATTAGATGAGTCAAAATAAAGAACATCATACAACATTAATGTTGCATAGATGAATCATTTAACAAACCGTGTAATCATATTCATCCATATCAGAATCCGAGCCACCACCATCTCTGCCAGTGGAACTCATCATCCATATCATCTGCATCTTCCATTTCATACTCATCTTCCATCTCATCAGCGTCGTTTGCTAGCTGATGGGACATGATTTACAGATAAAGAGACCTACAAGAAAACTAACCAACCAGAGAAAGTTTCAGTAGCTGCAATCAATCATTCACAGCATTTAGACAGTTGCTATTAATTTTATAAGTACACACTGCATCCGCTGAGTAAATAATACGCCATGAACCAATAAGTTGCTACCACTATCGAGGATATAGGTAAATCCGAATAATGCGTTGGTACGCTAACAACCTCTCTCATATGAGAATACATAGAGGAATGCCACTGAATTATGACAGGCTCTAACCTCAAAAAACTCATATAGGAACTACCATCATTGTAATGTAGAAATAGCACACCTGCTTAAAATGTAGCAAAGTAAATGAAAATACATTAAATTGAGTAGAGCTGGAGAATTTTGACATTGAAGCATCAGAGCCTGTGGGGATGGGTACCTCACATGAGAACCATGTGAACAGAACGGAACCATCTAAAACAAATCTTGCCAAACATAGAAACAGAACTTTGTAAACTGAGCGTGCATACTAAGACAACTAATTTCTCAAGCTGGAGAAGGTCGTTGAAGACAGCCATATATTGCAGTCATCCTAATAATAATTTCATAGCGAATTTAATGCAAGCCTAAACAAAAGATTTTTGTCACCTTACAACTATTGCGGTAACAAAAACAAAATCATAATTAATTGAACAAACCAATTCCACTAGTTAACTAATAAGCCATATACATCGTACTTCAAGCTTCTGCCAAAGAAACAAAAGCGGCACCACAGATGATACAGCAGCAGAACCCATTAAAACTGAACAACCATACTAATAATCATAAAATTTTCTAAGTTCCCTCGCCAACTCGCGAGCCCTAGCTTAATACAACATGAAAGAAACATACATCAGAAAAAAAATGCTCGCCCACCTTTTACAGTAAAAGAAGGGCACTTGCTAACGCATGAAAACCCTAGAATTCCAAAGATAACAAACAGAAAGCAATCACACCATTACAATACAAGAACATGCACAGAAACCTAATTCTTGTCCAATCGAGCAAGGTAGAGAGATTCTGACCTTCCCGGAAACGGAGAAAGGGGGAAAAACACGAAGCAGTTCCTCCAATTTCGATTTAAGGAATTATTGATGAGGGGTTTAATTAGACATTAAATTCGATTCGATTGATTGATTGATTGATTAATTTATTAATAGACGAAAAATTCAGGCAGCAGATCGCGATAGGTCTCGAACAGATAGAGAGAGAAGCTAGAGAGCGAGAGAGGTCGACATCCCCGCCAATCTTTATCCACTGGTTTTTGAAGCAAGCTTCCAAACTAAGGAATGCGAGTGAATGAAAGGGACTGGTTATTTTTGGCGTTGATATATTATAAGTCGGTCGTGTTATTTGCCCTTCGTGTTTGGACTTAATTACCAATTTGGACTCCAATTCTTGTTCGGCCCTGCCGTGTGCGAGATTGGGGGTAACAAGGGAAAACCACCAGAAAAAATAATAATAAAAAATAAAAAATAACAAATATTAAAAAAATTCTTAAAATACAAGCTTTAATATTCAAATGAGATTATTTTTTCCTAAAAATACATTCCACTAATTTTTTTTTTTTCTAAGAGAACAATAATTAGATTTTTTACTGAATTACCCTGACTTCTTAAATTATAAAAGACATTATTTAATTGTTTTTTGAGTGAATTTGTTTTTCTTTAAATTGACTTGTATTCATGATAATTTTAATAAGTGAGACCTTTTGAAAAAAAAATATTTTTTCCAATTTCAAGATGTTTAAATCATAATTAATGTTTTCTCGGATTTTAAGATATGTAAAATACAAATTTAATTTTTAAAACTAAATAAAAATAAAAATAAAAATAAAAGTATTGTATCTTAGTAAATAATTTTAATAAAAGTATTTTTTAGAAAATATAAATTTTCATAGAACAATAAAAACTAAATTTATAATTAAATATCGAAAAAGTTGATGTAATAGATTCAATGGTAATTTTGGCCATAAAAAAGGTAAAACATTAATCATTAGGTTTTTTGAAACAAAATACTGAAATAGATTTTTTAAATTAAAAACTAATTTGTGACTCTTTTGCGTATAAAATTTAAGTACTGTAGGGTTTTATTAACTTTCCATTTTTTACGGCTCCACTTTTTCAAATTTTTGCCATTTTCTTGGACTTGGCCACCCCATTGGGTAATATACAACTTTTATTAATGATTTAATGTTACTCATGTAAGGTATTAAATTCCAGATCCTACTCCCTGTAGATTTTTCCTTCTCGAGCAAATAAAAGATAAGATGAAATTGACAACAAAGCCTCTCTCTCTCTCTCTCTCTCTCACACACACACACACACAGTCTTTTGATTCTTATCTTGGCAACTTGAATCTTCGAATTTTTTGATGTATTACTATTATTTAATTTGACAAAGAATATAGACATATCTTTTTCAAGTAATCAAATAACAATTATAATGATAATAAACAAAAATTCATCTTTAAGAGGGATTCAAATCTAAAATTTCATATTCTTATTGACGAGCCCTTATCCTAATAGCAAAAGGAGGCCTCATGACCACAAAGTCCACAAATGTTATGAATTTGAGCTCCAATTAATATGGAGATTAATTTGTTGAATAGTAGTATATAGTTTATTATATAATAATTTCTTTGTATTTGATAATTATTGATAATTGTTTGAGAATTATTGTTAATTAATGTAATAGCTTGAACTTCATTCGAAAATATTGATGTAATTGATTGATATGCAATAAATTGTTCTTTGTTCAAAAAAATCTAAAATCTCATATTCTTGAATGATATCTTTACTTAAATTGAATCTCGTGAATTACATCTGGTCTAATCTTCTAAGCTCTAACAATAAAAATGATGCATGGGGGAGTAGCGTGATGACTTCATACAAAAATATGAAAAGGGAGTTTGGATTGTTTTGGGTCAATTTTCAACTACAAAATAATTTTTGTAAAATAGTTCCGTAAAATAGATTTTAAAGAAATTAAAATTGGCAAAATTTGTTTGGATAATTGTGCTTGGAAAGTAATCTTAAGATACATAATCATTTAATATAATCCTAATGCTCGATTATATATATATATGTGTGTCTGTGCGTGTATATAATTGCTCTGAGTCTGCTGCACAAGTAGTCCAAGGAGCATTGTCGTTTCTTGAGCAACGGCAACAAGCTCAAATAATGAAGAACTCACAAACTTTTGAGAGACTTTCTCCTAATATAACATGTCATCGTCCCACGACAAGGGTTCTAAAAATTAATTGCGACGCCGCAATTTCTCAAAATGTGTAGTGCATGGGCATAGGTTGTATTATAAATTTATAAGAGATCATTCAGGTATGTTTGTGGTTGCTTGCGTTATTAAGTTTCATGGAGTTCATCATTCAACTATTGCAAAGGTTGTGGGGATGCGAGAGGCCTTGAGTTGGATAAAGAAAAAGCAATGGTCGAATATAATATAAGAAGTTGATGCTCAAATTGTCGTTCAAGCTTTCCACTCTCATCATCACTTCTGCTTGGACTTTGGCTTAGAAATCAGTGATTGTCAATAAATTAGCAAGAAATTGAATAACTTGCATATTAAGTTTATTAAGAGATCTACAAATCTCTTTGCCCATGTTCTCACGAAGCAGATGTGTTCGATATCAAGCTCGATGGATTGGAGTGAATTTCCTCCCCTCTTGTATGTTGCTATTATGGTTAATATCTCATCTTAATAATATTTTATAGTTTATTTCAATATATATATATATGAAAAATTACACTGACCACCCCTGAGGTTTGGTTGATTTACGAAAAACCCCTTACTTTTTCAAAAATTACCAAAACCCCCTAAGATTTCAAAAATATTACAAACTTATTCGAATTTCCAAAAATACCCCTTCCCCTTTTTTGGATGATTTACATTGACCACCCTGAGATTAGGCAAATTTACGATAAACCCCCTGTGGTTTCAAAAATTACCAAAAACCCCCTGAGGTTATACTAATATTACAACTAGCACCTACTTAGGTTGATTTATCAACAATATTCATTCATTTTTTTTCCCTCTGTAATATTGTTATCATAAAATTTTCATTTAATAGATTTGGAAAAAAAATGTGATTACTTGTTCAAATAAATATTCCGAATTTAATGTTATGAATTTATACTAAATATACGTAATATGTGCTAAATTTATATTTGAAAAAAATATAATTACATGCATCGTATATATCCATTATGTGAAATGAGAAATATAAACATTGATTGAAATAAAAAATTGAAATTAAATAATGCACTTGAAAACTTTATTTAGCTTGAGGACTCTAACTCATTTCTCTTAAAATTTACTCCGTATTAGCGATAATATAACATACTTGATGTGTTGGAAGATACCTTTAATGCATTAAATTCAGAATATTTATTTGAATAAATAATCACATTTTTTTTTTCAAATCTATTACATGAAAATTTTATGATAACAATATTACAGATAGGGAAAAAAAAAGATTTAATATTGTTAATAAGTCAACCTAAGTAGGTGCTAGTTGTAATATTTGTATAACTTCGGGGGGGGGGGGGTTGGTAATTTTTGAAATCATAGGGGGTTTCTCGTAAATTAACCCAATCTCAGGGTGGTCAGCGTAAATCACCCAAAAAAATGGGAAGGGGTATTTTCGAAAATTCGAATAAGTTTGTAATATTTTTGAAACCTTAGGGGGTTTTTAGTAATTTTTGAAAAAGTAGGGGGTTATTCGTAAATTATCCAAACCTCAGGGGTAGTCAGTGTAATTCGTCCTATATATATATATTGTGTGTGTGTTTACTTATATATATACATATGCTCGATTGTATATATATATGTACGTATACAATATATGTATTTAATTTGAGTTCTATACTTGTGTATGATTCTTCTAATTCTCAATCTCTTTGTATTTCGTAAGAGTTTAATTTATTTCTTAAGACCTATTGGATTTATTAGCAAATTACTAAAATTTTATTCCTATGAAGCTACAGCATAATAAATATGCACATTTAAATTAATATGAGCTCTTTTTAACCTTTAACTCAATTCATATATTTATAAGTCAGGCTAAATGTTAATTTTTGTTATATTTCCGGGGTTTAGAAAATAAATTGTATATGTCTTGTACATAAGTCTTAGTAGTAGAAAAAGAAAAAGATTGTCGCTTTGCTCCCTTCATCAACCAATTACAAGCTAATAATAGAAATTTAACTACATTATAATAAACCTACATCGTATAAGAATAGTATGTCAAATAATTTTTTTTGGGGACGATAAAACTTAAATTAGATTAAGATTTACGAGTTTCTGACATAAGTCAAGTACTATATACCCTATGCTCATAAAAATTGCATGTTTTAAACTTCGACTATCATGATATACTACTACGCCGTACGTTAAAAACAAGGTATTGCTATAAATAATAATAAAAAAAAAATACATTATATATCTCGGCAGTACATTAGAAAGTAGAAACTGCCTCATGAAAAATATTTGGAAAATTCCGGAGGACGCCCACCGTGGGGCTCGAACCCACGACCACAAGGTTAAGAGCCTTGCGCTCTACCGACTGAGCTAGACGGGCTTATTGGGTGATGCTTTTCTAACAGATAATTTATATATTTACGAATTTAAGATGAAATCATAAGGTTCGAAAAGTCGCACTAGGTCTTTAAAGCGACTTTATAAATTTCTTTCTCATTCCTTTTATCAGATGTCTGTTATTTTGTTCGATTTTTTACCATATAAAATATTTGAATTAAATGAATTTATTGAATCCACATAAATCAGAAAATATATACATAATTTAAGATAAAAAGGTTGAAATTAACTTAAAAGATTTATAAAATATTAAAATATTACTAAATGTCAGTTCAAGCATTGTTGCTGATTGTTGTTTGGTCCATTGTTTTTTGAGTCATTTTATATTATTCAAAAAAGAAAAAAAGACTGTGTTTGGCCCGTTGTTCTATGCTCAATTCTTCTTTAAAATGTTTTTGAAAAACAACCTATTTTTTGGCAAATAGTTTCAAAGGTATTTTTGAAAAATAACTTTTTTGTTTCCTCAACTCAAGTGAGAAAGAGTACAATTTATTGTATAGCTCGAACATCCGCCAATTGGCGTGGACATCAACACCGGTAGGGCCATCTCTACTTTTGCTCCAATTTGTTAGAAGATACTCGCCGAAAAATACTAAAATAATATTTTTATTTCACTCTTTATCAAAAACTTGAAAATACATTGAACGGGGTTATTTTACGGAACTATGTACGTAGATCGATCCAAGGAGAAAGAAAATCCAAAATTGGTTTTTTTTCTTCACTTCATAATCTTTTATTACAAAATATCTACAATCAAAATATGCTAAAGCTATAATTTTTATTAGATGGCTTGGTTACTATCACAAACGCACTAGTGATCTAATGGTAGAATAGCACTTTGCCATGATTCAGACTCGGATTTTATTTTTCATTGGTGCATGTCTGAGCAATTTTTCTCGATTGGCGCATGTTCGAGCAATATTTTTCTCTTCTTATAGAAATGTCCTTTTAAATTCCATTATATATTTATATTTATTCATCTCAGTTAACATCTTTTAATTCATTTTTCTGCTATGTTTCTGAAAAATTGAATTTCAGAGAATTCTCTTTTACACTTTATTTAGTTTAAAGATCATAATTTTTGAAATTTATTTAATTGTCCAATGAAAACAACAATGAGGTAAGTAAGATGAAACTTGAGATGAAAAATGTGTCGTGAAGGAGAAAAAATAGAATAGTTTTTCCTTGCAGTTGGTTTTAATTTTTTTTGTCTTTTTTTTTTTTTTTGTTCCCAAGTATAACCTAACTTTCTGCCAGCTTTTATTTGGCCTTCTATTTCATTTTTTCTCAACTCCTAGTTCAAACACACACACACCAACAACAACAACAACAACAACTTTATGGCTATGCCACTGCCTTTAAGTTGAACAAATTTTGCTACAACTTTATGCTAATACACATTGAACACCAACGCATCATAAGTATCGCATAAACTATGGGACCTCGAGCTTGACTATCTCGACAAAATTAATTAAATACGCAACAATTTGATTAAATATATTGATCACAAGCGAAGGTGTCCTCTCTGGTATGTCTTTGAAATTAGTAAGAAGATCATCCTGTTCTTTCTCGGAAAGCTCTCTACCTAATAAGCAACCTCAATTATAGGTTTGTCATTAAATGGATTGTAACAACAGCAGAAGAAATGAAGTGATAACAAAATGAAAAACGAGAACAAGATTATTGTTAAATTGTCCCAAAATACAAAGTTCGTCTAATTTAATTTCAATTTTATAAAAATGTCCAAATTAGTCTCACTCAATATTTTTTTTCTCTCCAAAATAGTCATGCCATTAAAAAATTAACGGAAATGGCATGTGCAAGTCACGTACGCTGTTAGTGAAGGGCTTGTTTTTTTTTTTTTTTTTTTGGGGGGGGGGGGGGGGGGGGCTGGGCCTAGAGATGCTATTGGGTTTGACGGATAAACCCTCAATCCCAAAGTTATTTTCCACTAAAGCGAATATGTTTTCCCTCATTTTTCTTGTTTCTTCTTTCTTTCTCCCCAAATTTGCTATAGAGAATGAATTGTCATTGTGGCAACCCAGTTGTGCAAAGGGTCTCTTGGACTGACAAGAGCCGTAGTAAAAGATTCATGGATTGTGAGAACAGTAATGGATACAATTTTTTTCAATGGAGCAATTGTTTTAAACACGTTTTGAATTTGGAAGTATTTTGAATTCGGGATTGATTGAAGTAAGAAAACCCCTTTTCAGCAACGCATAATTATGTTTCTAAACAAAAAAAAAAAACGATTTATTTCCCCCCTCAAAATCCCCTCACTCGCGCACATGACTTGCATGTGCAATTTCGTTAATTTTCAACGACATGACTAATTCAGGGATAAAAATTTATCAAGTAGAATTAGTTTGAATATTTTTACAAAATTAAGACCAAATTAACTATTAACGTTGTATTTTGGTACTAATTTGACAATAATCTCAACGAAAACTAACAGCACAAGCAACTTGCATTAGCAAACTAAAGGAAAGACTAGTTGTGCAACAAAGAGTTATCCATATTTCGCAGATGCGACCTCATTTCATTTCTCCGATCATCTGCGTCAACCAACAATTTTATATTTATATCTAAATCAGTAATCAGTATTTTTTTTAAGTTAACTGTTTTAAATTTTTTGCAATAGTTTATTTCTAGCAGC
Source organism: Petrea volubilis (assembly GCA_026212405.1). NCBI lineage: Eukaryota > Viridiplantae > Streptophyta > Magnoliopsida > Lamiales > Verbenaceae > Petrea > Petrea volubilis. Next base: position 9,022,565 of record CM047870.1, read on the forward strand.
TTATGTTTGTTGAAGTATCTAACCATGCACGTCAATTTGAAATTTACTTAGCAAGGGGCCTCATTTCTTTATATGAATTTTACTTAGAAAGATGGCATCAATAGCCAAAATTAAAATGAAGGAGAAGAGATAGTCAAAAAGATTTTTTTTCTGAAAAATGCAAAGAATTCTAATTAGTTATGTTGTTGTGTTAATAATTTTCGTTAAGTAGATATTGTACTCACTCGTGTTGATCGATTCACATTTTCATTTATTCCACTGAACAAATTTAATTTCTTAAATCAGATTCAAATATTATACAATACTTTTATCGAATCTTACCATCTTTTACTCGTACCATATTGTAGTTAAATAATCTATAATAGGACACTGGTTTATTTAAAGCATGTCTAGAACTTTGTTTAAAAGAACATTGAAATTAAAATTCAAAATACAATGGTATCATAAATAGATTTAATCATATAAAATTATATTATTTTTATACTTTTGTCATTTAAATTTTAATTATAACTGCAATGATTGACCTTCTTTTTATTATTTAAAGCAAATATAAGCATAATATATGCAAAAATAATATCAAAATAAATTGTATTTCTGCTCTCAATTTTTTTTCACATTCATATTATATTCGTATATTTACTAATTAATCAGTATATATTTTGTTTGCGTATTGTTGAGTTGATTTTTTTTACCATAGTCTTACAAAAAGATTTTTAGTATATATATACATATTAAGAGTTAAAAGTCATAAAAACCCTTTGTGTTAAGTCTAATTAGCATAAAAAAAACCTTTGTGTTATAAAAAAATTATCAAAATCCTCATACTTTTTAAAATTAGTACATTGCCATCTGGAACCATGTTTTGAAATTTGTAATATGAAGTGTTAATTTTATCTCTTATTAATAATTTGGAGGATAAAATTACATTTCCCCTAATTTCTTACTAAATTCTTCCTGTAAAAAATGAAAGAGCTAAAAATCAATTTGGAAATCAAATTCTAACCTTTAAAATTTTCTAAATATTTATCATCGATTTGTAAGTCATGTTAGTTGCGGTGCTTGTGGTGGTGTTCTAAAAATAGAGACTCAACGTGGAGGTAACAAATATATACAAAATGGAGAGTTCATTTTACTAATTTTTAAAAATAGAGGTTTACTTTGTTAATTTTAAAAAATATAGGATTCAAATGCGAAAGATTAAAGAATAATGTCGTAGGCCTAAAATATGATTCTAGATGCAAAAACCGCGCGTCCAATTTAAATTGTAGATGGAAGTTTTTTTTTTTTTTTTTTTTATGAATTTGGCATTTTATAGGATTTTTTTATATTAATTTTCATTTATAATTTTTTTTAATTTAATTGAAACTATTACCGGGCCGGTGATAAAAATTCACATATTACATATCGAACATTACGGGTCGCAACTGTTTTATGCTGTACACGTGCAACACGCGCCGCCTAACTTCCCAATTATCTACGACAATTTCCTGTGTACACGTGTCAAAAATGCCCGCCTCCCTCCCCCGCGATTTCAACGTCAAAACAACGGCCGCCAAATATTTCTGAAAATTTTAAACCAGACAAAAAACACACACACACTTTGCTCGTTGAAGTTGTGAATTGTGATGCGGCAGCCATGAACTCTCTGATTCGGAAGGTTTGGGGATCCGTCGTCCACCGATCGGGCTCCTCGTCGGGCCAGGCCTTCTTCTCCTGCCCGAACCCGATCTCCGACGACGATCGTTTCCTCCAGATGATGTACCTCCAGAATTCGTCGACGGGGGACTTTGACCGGATTCCGATTGACATTTTCGTGCAGATTCTCAAAATCCTCGGGCCTAGAGAATCGGCCCGGCTGAGAGCGGTGTGCAAATCGTGGAAGATTTTGGTGTCGGACAATCGGCTCTGGATTTATTTCCTGCAGAATCAGGCGGAGCCGTGGGACTCCGTTTTCTTCACCGAGACTCACCTGCGATTCGGTTATCCTCTTCAGTAAGATGACTCCACGATATTGTTCTAGAATTTTTAGATTCATGAAGAATTTTAAGTGTCTGATTTTATTTATTTCTTGTTTATGGTAATTATGTTGTTTATCAAACTATATTTGCTGGTACAAGTGATCATCAGTGCTGTTTGGTACTCACTTAAAGAACGTAATTCATTGGATTTAATCTTTCACCGATTGTGACAGTTAGTTAACTCAGTGATGACTGCACTGAATGTCGTTGTTAGTTAATTCAGTGCTGTTTGTGCAGTGGGGATGTAAAACTTTTGCTTCAAACTAGCGCTGTACTCGTCAGTTAGCTGATTGTCTATTATAGAATATTTGTGTTCTTTAACCACGATTGAGATGATGATCCGAGCTGGTTCTGGCAGATGATTACTTGCATATGTGACATTTATGGGCTTAATATATAAATTAGTAGCATCATGACTGGGTTTGTGGTAGATCTTTAGAGGTTGTACACAATTTATGTGAGCATGTGCTTTGATAATTGATTGAACAAATTCCGAGTTACAATGGGTCCCTTGTATGTCGAAAGTACAATGTACTCTTCCAAGATGCCTCTTTTATGCGTGAGGCACTTCAGAATCAGCTTTCATGCTGTCTGACATTTAGCAGTCATCTCCTCAAAAAATGATCACTCAATAATCCTTTCATACCCATCCATAGTTGGTTAAGTCGCTTCATATATATGTATTTAATGTGCACTTATTCTTTTAACAAAATAAAAACTAAGGAAAAAGAAAAGTGTTCCTTTTTCTCACCTTCCTCATCAGAATGTTATGAAATGGTCTGATCTTTGTTTATGCCATTTTGAAACCCTTAAGAGTGTAAATTGCACAGTGATTGCTCATTCCACCCTCAACAGCTCAACCAGTGAAATTCATTATCATACACAACTTTGAAACAAGTGTAGTCATAGTAGAAAGCATCACTAGATTGATCATAAATGCACTCAAACATACTATTCTTTTATATATTCAATATTTGGCTGAAGATAATTGGCGATTTGCCTAGTCAAAATATAAGTGCATTTTATTAATGGAGTAATTCTAGAGTCTTACTGCTGTCTTTGCAGAGCATTTCCTGCTCAGATGCACGACCTGTCATTTATGCATGTTTATGGTCAACGTGTGGAAGTCCCTGGAGCTATTATCATTGATGGTATGTATTTAATGCGTAATACTTAAACCACTCTTGCAGATTTGTGTATCTGTTCCAAATATGTACTATCCAAACTATGGAGACACTATGCATCTTTTTGACATGCACATTTATGCATTTACACACACACACATATGTATATGCACACATGTATATGTGTATATATGTTCTGTGTAACATTGATCCTGTTCTTATGTTAGCTTATATATTTTCTTGTTCCTATTCACCGAAATTTTGTCCATTCAACGAATATTGAAAATGGGAATAAGAAAAATATAAATACTCTGAGGAAGATGGATGGTTATTAAAAATGAAATAGATTCTTTTAAAGTTCTGAAATCGTTTGGATTCCAGTTAGTTTTATGGGTTTAATATTTCATATAATTACTGATGTCATTTCCATATGTTTTTACAATAGGTGGCTCAGGGTATAGTAAATATGGGTGGAGCAAGTATTCCTCTCCATCTGGGCGGTCAGCAACATTTTTGGTGAGCTTTCTACTTGAATTCGTAAATGGTTTTTCTGTAGACGAACTTGCTAATTTTGAGTTTCATATCTTGTTAAAAAAGTGCATTCTACTATTTAATCTTATCCTGAAATGTTTTTAATCTGCAGGAATTTGGGAACATTGAGTCCCCAATGCCTTCTAGACTCAGACATTTCTTTTCAACAATTTGCAGCAGGTGTTTCTAGTTTTCCAGTTGGCTACATATGTTCTTAGTTTATGCAAGGAAGAGGTCAAAAGCATTTGCATTTTCTTGACCCTTTAACATTTAGACAACTTGCATTCCTTGGTGCTTTACCATGTTTGTTTAATGCATGTATGCTTGATGTGGGCATTGTGTCCTGCCCTCCTTTTTCTTTGTTTTAAGAATTAAATTTCACCATGATGGAATGCAGGATGCAGGTGAAAACTTCAACACAACCAATAGTTGTATCATTACCACTCGGTCATTATGATGGTTAGCCTCAAAAATTGTTTAAATATACTTTTGTGTTTTTCATCATAATTTTATCAGGTTTTTCTCTGACTTTTATTTCATTCTCAAAACTTGTGTACAAAAATCATTTAGCCTGGGTCCTTTGCTAAAACTTAACTTATATAATATACTGTTTACCTAAGCAAGATAATAATCATAATAATATACTGTCTAATTTGTTTAAAAATCATAGTTTTGCACTTAGAAGCGGAATCATAAACCACAAAGTGTTTTAGCTTGTTTAAATTTGCATATCCAAGTGACGTGTTTTCAAAGTTTGCCAGAACTATTTTGCCTTTACTTCCGACATTGCAGTTGTTAGATTAGGTGGTCAATCATACTCCTAATAGTGTAATGAAGTTTTTCCTTCGTCTTTGTTCCTATAACAAATCAGATACTGCATCCGCAAAAGGTTCCAGAAGGCAACTAAAGGATGCCATCTACTCAACATTATTTGATATGAATGTTCCTGCTGTATGTGCCATCAACCAGGTATTTCTTCAATAAGCCCATGTGGAATTTCTCTTCAGTTGCCGAACTTGAATGTGAAAATTAGTCATTGGTTCTTCAGCCTTTCCGTTGCTGAAATGATATGTCATGATTTTATGAATGTATCTTTATGAAAGCATTTGGCTAATGTCTTCATGTAATTTGGACTTGTCGACGATGCTGCTTGGTTTTAGTTTAAAATTTTGGTATCAATAGAAGTTTCCATGTCATTCATGCCTCTCCTATTTAGCATTGGTGACAGGAGTTCTGATTACAATGAATTATTTAACCCTGCACTTGGCTGCACAATTTGACTCCTTAACCTGGATACGAAGATGGCTTCTGGTCATGGATAGCCAAACACAATTAGCATAAGCACAGCTTCACCTAAACACTAGAAGCTCAAAGCTAATAGTGGTGTAGTATGACAATAAATTATCATCCATCACCAACAGTGGCATTGGCATTAACATTGGCTGGGTACTTCTCTTCATTCCTGTTCATGCTTATCTTGTGATGTGCACAAAGTTGTTAGTTCTCCTAACGTTTTGGCTTTGTGCTTGGGTAATGTAGCAAAGTTCCCAATGGATGCCTTAGGCGCATATCTAGATTGTTGAAGCTTTAGACAAAGCATATTTGCAATTTACAGTTACATTGCTCTATTTGTTGATTATTCAAGTTAGCAAGTAGTTAGCGAGCTTGATTATACTGATAGGATGACCAGTACTATGAAACGATTGAGAAACTTGCTTTGTGAGTATTCCCCATTGTTGATAGATTTTTACTTTAAAGATCAATATACCTACCAAAAGCATAGTCTTTTTAAGAGAAACAGTAATATGTTGTCCATGTTGTGCATTGCCATATTGTTGAGATTTTAGTGGCTAGAAACTTTCTGGCATCTTAAGTTGCTGAATCCTTTTTGTGTAAAGCAAGTTGGAGTTTGACTTTGTGTTGGAGATTCGACTGTTTCTGTAGTTACTTTTTGGATAAAATTCTTCAAATTATCAGGGAACATAGACCACTGGTAAATATATTGATTGCTGGCTTGTATTTCATTTAGTTCATTATGGTGGTTCTCAAATTTGTCAAGAAGTTCATTGATTTGATCTCCATGGGCACAAAGATGATTCATTAGATTGTGAACAACTGCTGTCAATGATGCAACTTGTTCTCCTAGTGAACCGATTTTGGACAATATGAACATATTTTGAGTATAGCTGGATTAATAGCTCTTTCTTCATGACTTTGGTGCTTTTTCTTTTTCTTCAACGCCCTCACCCCCCCCCCCCCCCCGGGCTCCTTCTGCCCACTTCATTAGAAATTTGAAGGCTAACAGCAAAAAAAACGATATTTTCCTGCGCCAACGTGATTGTTTTTGGAGAAGAAGCTCCACGGCTTTGCATTATCTACTCAAAATTAATGAAGCTGGAATAATGGTCCTTTTTCTCTCTATTTTGACTTTTCAACTTTATTTCTGAAAAGAAGAGATGAGAGGCAAAGATTCAACTAATTGCACCGGAAATTTGTGCACCCAAATTTTGTGTTTCAAAATTCGAACACAGAAAAGTGATACTAAAATTGCAGATCCCAAAAAGATTCTGCATACAATCTTTAGTTCTAATTTTCTTATTCTTCTCTTCAAAAACCAGTATTTGTGAATTTGATGACTTGGAGGTGGAGTCACATCTATTGTTTGGCTCTGGGTGTTTAGATCTGAATTTATCAATCATTGTTGGGTCCAAAACTTTCATATTGCTGCTTATAAGAGATGATAATCCAATTTCGTTATATAGGCGTGATTAGCTGACTGGAAGTTCTGTCTGGAATACTGTTTCTCACATTCAAGATCACATTTAAATTGTTGTCAAAATCATCATTGTACTAGTCTGTTGTACTAATCTCATCTGATTACTCGTAGCTTTATAGACATTTGATATGTGGCCTTAGGGCTATGCCTCCATTCTTGGAGAGAGGGAGGGAGGGAGTTCGGCTTTTGGTTTTATGATTAGCATGCAGTTAGGCAGCAAATTTCAACACCATATTTGGATACAATGTTTGATGAACAATCTTCGACTGAGGATCATGATTAAACTTTTATCCTAATCTATCACTGCTCACAAAAATTCTTTTAAAAAAATGTAGGCAACTCTGGCTTTGTTTGCAGCAAGACGAACATCAGGAATTGTTGTGAATGTGGGTTTTCATCAAACCACTGTTGTTCCAAGTAAGGTCTAGCAACTTTAGTACTACTGTTCTAGAAGTAATTGGTGTGCAGATAGAAATTTTAATTTTAGTATTCTTCCATTAGATACTTCTAATTCTCTAGGAAAATTGATATTGTTGTGTTGACTGTTGATTTCACACAAAGATTTACTGAAGACTTGACTATATGTTCATTCTTATCACAGTTTTACACGGGAAAGTGATGCATAAGGTGGGTGTGGAGGTTGTAGGAATGGGAGCTTTGAAACTTACAGGATTCCTTCGGGACCGGATGCAACAGAACAATATACATTTTGATTCACTTTATACTGTCCGCACATTGAAGGAGGTATAAAGTCACTTCTCAATCTTTTTGCCTATTAACCTCTCTAAATCTCTGGCAGTCTCATAACTCTTCTGAAGTACCTTGCTTCGCTAATATTTACTGAGATTGGGCGAAGGAGTCCTTCCCAAAGACAGCTGAATCTACACTAACTTTTTCCTGCATCATCACATTTTCGTTGTCTTTGAGATTCCTTCGATCATCTAGTTGCATGTTGACTGCCATTTTCCTGGGTTCTTGGACTTGCAGAACCTATGCTATGTTGCTCTGGACTATGACGCTGAATTATCAAAAGATACACAGGCATCTTTTGCAGTTACGCCAGACAATTGGTTTACACTTTCAAAGGAACGCTTTCAAACAGGAGAGATATTGTTCCAGCCTCGCATGGCAGGAGTGTACGTACACATCTCTTTTGTTGGGTACTAGCAAGATTAGGTCATGCCATTTCTCTAGCATCTGTGGAATGACAACAGTTTACCGGTGGTTATCTAAGAAGTTTCCTTGGGAAGATCCTTCAAGGTTCATCCTGGATTAGTGCTTGAAGGGCTGACATATAAAGAAATAGGATTTTCATAAGGGTGAAATTGATATTTCGCATAACCATTGTCTTTCTTTGCTTGTTATGTAATGGATTGTGCTTATGGTGTTTTTACAGGCAGGCAATGGGTCTGCATCAGGCTGTGGCGCTTTGCATGGATCACTGTCACGATGCCGAATTAACTGGCGATAATAATTGGTACAGAACTGTAGTGCTGGCTGGCGGCAGTGCATGTTTGCCCGGATTAGCAGGTTCAACGCGTTATACTTCAACTCCTTTTTTTCTTTTCTGTTGATGAAACTGCTGAAATCTGTAAGCTAGGTTAAGCAAAGATATGAAATCATACATGTGGCGCATCCAATGTTTTCGGGAAGTCGATGACATTTTTTTTGTGTTTCCAGCAAGACTAGAGAAAGAACTGTATGGATTTCTACCACCTTCCATTTCCAGTGGAATACGAGTCATTCCTCCACCTTATGGCACAGACTCTGCATGGTTTGGAGCAAAGCTTGTTAGCAATGTAAGTGTTGCCTACCTTCACAGAGTAATATTTAGTTCTGATGCATAACTTAGTGGTTGATATATTAGAACTGGCTGTAGGCCTAACAGTACCGTCCTAAGAGTGGAGGATCTGCCCTTAAAAGTGTGAAACCTTGTCAGATCAACTAAGAGTGGTTGGATTTGCTTCAGTCTTTGAATGACGACACTTTCCCAATTTTGTTGTGTGAAGGGCAAAAGCACCTTGAATGGTTAACTGAAGTTGATTGTGTAGTTCAAATTGCACTGCACTTGGAACAATTTTTAGTTGCTTGTACATTCAATTTATGGCTATAACTGTCTCTTTTTCATGGATACAGTTGAGTACCTTTCCTAGATCTTGGTGCATGACTAGAAAGCAATTTCGGCACTGGTCCAAGCGCAAGCTGATGTGGTGAACTTCGTCACTCGAAATAGTAGCAAAGGAGCTGCAAAAGCCAATTTAACTAGAACACATATCCTAGAAGTAAGTGGATTTGTTCATTCTATCTTTGTTGACTTACAAATTTGAAGCTCAATTCTTTACGGCTTGGAACTGCTGTTGTGCATAAGAAGCTGTCTGTATATGAAATAATAGTGTTGTAATACATGCAAAATAAAACGAAAGCAATATATAGAAATAGTCCAATACGAATCAATTTCCGTTTGTCACAGTCGTCATCAATTCGGTAGCTTCTTCTTGCCCCCTTCCACTCTTTTCTGTTTTTCTTTGTTTGTGTGTGTGTGTGTGTGTGTGTGTTTCTGTTTCTCTGTCTCTATCTATATCTCTTGTGGAAGCCCACTCAAGGTGCCGTGGCACCAAGATACCTAAGCCAGCACAATCCCCAGGTTGGCATACCCCTTAGATTTACTGCGGTTACTGTCAACTGCTTGTGTTTCTCCCATTAACCTATTCTTATCTTCCAGCCCCCGTCTTTGTTCATTTCTTCCAAAGTTCAGGTAACCGAGTCACTTTAGGAGACTGCGTGACATTTGAGAATCGTTCAATGCCAACTAGACTGGGTCGTCTGCCTGTTGCAGTAGTTGTTTTCATGTGTAGATGCCCAAGAAAGTAGAATCAAATGCAGTCTTTACACCAAGAAAGTAGAATCAAATGCAGTCTTTACACCAAGAAAGTAGAATCGAATGCAGTCTTGACGGTTGTTAATTTGGAGAAAGTGCTTTTTGGCCATTGCCTCAAATGGGAGCAAGTTTCCATAACTGATTACATATATCTCAGATACAAAGCTAGTATAAGAAATGTCAATAGATCCCCTAAGGTTATGTTATCTTCTCGCGGGAGCATCTGGCTTCCAGTATTACGGCAAAGAAGTATGCAATACCATATGGCTTTGCCATCAGCTCAAGCCCCAACCAAACAAAGAAAGGGTTCATCTATTCTGGAAAGGCACACAAACGAAGTCCAGTCTTATTGTCATATGTGATCAATTTATTGGTCTGCTGCAGATTAATAACATTCCTTATCAAGAAATATGCAATTCAACACATTAGGCACAGACGCTAGTACAAATTTATAAAAAAAAAAAAAAAAAAAAAAAAGAGGAGTGCATAATATTGTTACAGTAGGGAAGCACAAAAAATACTCAAGAGTCTCCGTGTATAAATTTAATTTCACAAAGAATCGAATCAAATTACAACAGCTACCGTGGAACCTTCACATGAATTGCATTGAGAAAAGGGAGGCCCCAGCGAGCATCAGCACAGGCAAGAAGCTAGATATCACCCGACTGCCACTGTTTTTACTAATACCTGTGTCTGACTGTGAAGATCCCGGAGCTGGTGCAGGACATTCAAGCCCTTGTTTCGACCCGCGACACTCGCTAGCAAATAGACCTGGCGGATACTTGCCATAGAGGTTGATGTAGCTGAACATCGTCGAAGCACAATCATTTGTTAAGTCGTTCAAATCGTCCGAGAATGGACAAGCAAATTCTGTAAGAGCTGCACAACACGACTTTGGTGGGTACTGGGGTCCTCTGCATTGGCTGGTGATGACAGTGTAGTTCTGAAACTCGAAGTTTACAGGGCAAGCTGTGAACAACAAGGCAAGTAAATCAACAGTCCGTTCATATACTGGAAGAATCACCATACTCCATTCTTGAATATGGTTCACCACCTAGACGAATTCGGTTAGCATCTTCTTTTCAAATATGTTAATTCCTAAAATTAGCCACCTCTGTTCAGAAATTAAACTATACAAAACACTATGGAACTAAATGCAAATCTGGTTCCGGAAATGGGAAAAACCAAGACTCTGCTCAAACATTCCATAAAGATTAAACCTCGAGAACTTTGGAAGACAAAAATTACCTTCTTAAGCTCCTTACCACATAAAGTATACTAGGAGTATTCCAATTTATATTCACACAAGAAGAAATAATGCGAGGCTCAAATTCATCGTTATGTATTTGAAGAATTTGATGTTCTAGAGAGGATTTTCCAGATTTATCAAGCCCATATTTTGAGTTGACATGTTAGGCATAAATCCTTTTGATAAAAAAAAAATGTTTGGCATAAATCCCAGAACAAGAATCATGAGAAAAAAGCAAGAATTGAAGAGGAGATAGAGAGAGATGAGAAGCGTACGTTTCTTAGCCTGAAGAAGCCTTCTCTCACTCAAAACTGAAGATCCAAATATACCATCTGCATATCAATTAAACAGAAACTGATAAATCAAGAACTGCAAAATTGAAACAGACTACTTAAATTGAACTTACACACTTGAATGGTATACCTGAAATGAAAGTGGAAGCGGAGAGAGCGGTGAAGAGCGAGAAACAAACAACCACAATCAAACAACACTTAATCTGACTTAAACCCATCATTCTTGTCTCTGGGATGAATGGTCTTTCCTGATCGAACAAATCAAATCTTTTTACATAAACCCCATAAAAACTGCTGCACAAAAAGCCCGCATAGATGCCCAAAGAGCCTCCAGGAATGGCGGTGCTCCGATACTTTCCTCGCAGATCTCTCTTTCTAGATGCCGGTTTTCGCAATATTACAGCTAAGCACCTGCCTCTTACTGTAACGGGACAACAATGTATAGAGAGAGAGAGAGAGAGAGAGAGAGAGTGAGAGAGAGAGAGAGATGGAAAAAGGTTGAGTTATAAGTGGAGATTTAAGAATAATATGCATACAATTGTATCATATTAGTATTAAAAAAATAGGGGGGGAAGGGAGAGAGAGAGAGAGATTTAAGAATAATATGCATACAATTGTTTCCTATTAGTATTAAAAAAATGGGGAGTGGGGGGCGGGGGGGAGAGATTTAATAATAATATGCATACAATAGTTTCATATTAGTATTAAAAAAATAGGGGAGGGGGGAGAGAGAGATTAGAACATGGAAGCCAAACACAGGCCCACTGCCAGTTTTCTTCACGCGCAAACAGATTTTTCTCAGCCACCGCGTCTAACCAACTAATGTTGTTTTTTTTATTTAATAAATTTATTTATTATGACCAGAACGGCTGCACATAAAGGAGATTCAATTTTTTTCACCAAAAAAAATAAATAAATAAAGGAGATTCAATTTCGATACTATTATTGATGAAAATGTGCTCCATAATTTTATTTTCTTTCTATTTTTTTCAATTTTATATTAATTAAGAATGGAAGAGAACAACTCTGATATTCACTTTTATCAACAAATTTCAAAACTATGTGATGCGTGTAAAATGATATCATAAAGCGATATAGCAAGATTATAAAATTTGAAACCTTTTAATTGATAAATTGAAATAAAATTTGAATTTAATATGAACAACTTACAATAGAAACTGAAGTTGAGCTCAAATGGGCCCGCATATGACGTGCTGGACAAATATCTGATTGAAGAAGTCAAAACTCAAAAGATTTGAATTTGAGGTAGAAATACCAGCCTTTTGCACCTTTTAGTTTAGAACAAACTAAAAAGGAAAAAATGTTAGTAATTTAAGAGTTGTTTTGTTTGGAGCTTTGACCTTAGTTTTATTGGAGATAACTTTGTTTGGACCCTTTAAAGCCAGCCTTGATTAACTTTTAATTTACTGTTGGCCAAGTAACGTATGTCATGTTTAAATGCACATAATTTTAATTTAAAAAAGTGCGACTCTTCTCTTGATTTGTTAAACACAAAGACCAGTCTGCAAATTCCACTTTAAAATATGTCATATCATATGAATACGGCACATAATAAAAAAATCAAAAGCATGCGCATATTCTTCACAATTGGTTCAAATTGGAAAGTGGGAGTCCGAAAATTTTTCTATCTAATTATGCCCACTAATGGCAAAGGGAGCCAACTTACAGCTTCGTCACTAGATTTTTCACTAGATTTTGTCCATTAAAACTCGCCAAAACTAGTAAATAAAATATTAAGTAAACATGCCTAATTAAGCATAACTTTGAAACAAAAATTGCAGCTAGTTAAGCACTGTAATTGCAACTTAAGCTGCCATTAAAGGAAAGTAGTGACGGGATAGAAGTAAGAGAGCACCTAACAAGGGAGGTTCTAACAATTTTTTTTTTCTTTTTCTTTCTTGCATAACTTCATCGCTGGAGTGGAGCCTTTAAAACCTGGTCGGTCATTGACTTTGGCTACAAAATATAAATGTACAGGTCGTGGACGCCTCAACTCTTTCCATGTTTGTGTGCGCGTGTGTATGTGCCCCTGCCCCGGATTAGCACTTGTGCATCAGCTTAATTAAGGGAGCCACTCAAAGCAGAGACAATATTATGGCTATAGTTACCATATTTGTGCCGTGAGCCGTGTAAACACAGACATGTATGTATCTGGCCATCCGCATATGCACAAGTATGCACTGGCCGGTTGCCAATGAGTTGAGGGGAAACATGCAGCTCCTTCCACAACAATGTAATCTAAGGTGCTCTCCTCTAAAATCCAGAATCTCATAGCTACATGAGAATCGTTTCATGGAGCTGCCTTTTTAAGTTCATCAGTTGATTATTGTCCAACTCTTGTTCGCATCTGAACAACTTACAACCATTCGCCAATCATGCATTCACCCGTTGCAAGCTCTGTGCAGTTATTCTAAGTTTCTGGCCATCCCTCACTTAACAGAAGAAGAACCTTGGACGCTGCAAAGAGCCAAACTACAACAACAATCAACATACAGTGTGCTTGTTCACATTGAAGTCAAATGAAGCAGAGAAAAGGAAAGAGAAAGGAAAGCATGAATGGATAGAGTCATAACAAAATTTTAGAGAACTAACTATGGGCATTGGGACCAGAAATGACTCAAAAAAATAAAATGTTTGCCTGCTGGGTCAATTGACTTGCCTGAAATCGGGAGTCCTGCATACTTTCTAGTAACTCAGCAATCTGAAGCTGCTTCAGCACTGTAGCATGTAATACCTGGAAAATAAGGATGATTAACTTCATATGCTAGCTAAAATCTACAGACCATACGAGCAAATATGATGGATTATTACCCTCTTTGTATTCTCAAGGTCATACTCAACACATTTGATCCTGTCCAGAGATTGCCGAAGAATTTTATCCTTCTCTGCTGGAATATTAGCAGGCTTTTTGTTGAGTTCTTCCAATAAGCTTTCTAGTCGCTGAAGACGCTGTACACATGGACTAACCCTGTCCTCTTCAGTGACAGCTTTGACATGAAGAGATGCATCGATGTTTAGTTCAGGGTCCTCCTCCACACCATTGGGAGGATTAACATTGGACTGTCTCCTCCAATATTCAACAGGAACATTTCGGATAAAATGAAAACTCTTGATTATAATAGATATTAATGTTCTTGACATATAAAGGAAACTTCTCTTCACAACTTTCTCCTGGATGGCATCCAACCAGTGCATTACTAGAGTACCTGACATAGTTCCACAAGACATTCTTAACCCAAAGAATAGGGCTCATATAGGCTAATGTGGTTAATCTATGGACAAGAAAAACCAATTTCATGTCTAGACGGTACAAAGAAAGAAATCATCTCACCTATTTTACATAGCTAAGGAAGCACCCATCCACACGGGTTTGTTAATACTTATTGTCAAGCAGAGATATCTTTGTAAAGCACTTTTTTCTATGAATTGTAGAACAAGAAAAGGAAAGAAAATGGAGATTTAATCATGGCAAAAGGAAAAAAAAATGAAATTCCCATTATTTATCAAGATAATAAAATAATAAACAAATAAGCGGAGAGTTTTTCTGTAACAGGAAAATGGAAAAATGTAATGCCCCCTTTTGGCATAAGACGTAACAATTTGAAGAAGGGGGAAAAATTAATAAAACAAAAAAAGAAAGAAAGAAAGAACACCTAGTAGCAATCAAAGTACACAGCCTCTACAAGCAGTATATATTAGAAAAACAAACCTTCCATAGTTGGTCTTGCAACAATATTTGGATTTCTTAGACCATAGGTATTCAAATCTTCCCCTCCATGCTCATCATCCTCAGCTTTATTGGATGGACTAAAATTTTCATCACAGCTATAATAGATACATGGATCTGATGTTCTGTCCTGAAAATAGTTAAATTCATCAATTGGTACATGAGCTTTCAAAGATCTCATGCACATGCACATGCACTATAGGTATGTGTTTGTTAGTTGGTATGTGCAGAGACTGAGAGGAAGGAATCATTTTTTTTTTTATTTTAATTTTGGTTCTTTTTTGGGGTGGGGTTGGAGAGGCAAGGCTGAAACCGGTTGGGAGGGATTATATCAAACACTAAGTCCATCCATTTATTCTGTACACCACAAAATGCTGGAGGTCAGATATTAAGTGGTAACAGTGATTTATAAGATGTCAGGCTCACTTCTTCGTGAACAGGGGCTAGTCGTGAAACCATTAAGCTATTGTGTCTTGTCGGAGAGCAAGGATTGTCAACATCTGACCCTGATTCAACCGTAGATGTATCACTGCATCTCCCCTGATAATTTGGCATACCAAAACAGTTACACAAGGCGTGGCTAACAATATACAAATCCTAATGTTGGCACTTAATACCTTCAATGGCCGGATCTGAATATATGAATCACTGGCTGTTTTGGCAATCTGCCCCACAAAATCTGCTTCTGCATTATACACAACCTACAATAGAGGCATTCCACTTTACCCATCCAACAAATAGATTGATACTTTAATAAACTTGCAGAAATAAAGCACATCAACTATAATCCACTATGTATTCACCTTTATTGTTTCAGGATCATTCCATGGACCCTTGTTAGACCTCAAGCAACCTCCCTCAATATTACAAGTGCATGATCCACCCAAAAAGTCTGGCAATTGACTGTGAATAAAACAAGAAGTTGTCAGATGATATTCTTGTCAGACCACACATGAGGAGGTGCAGGGAGACATGCAAACCATGGATCAATAGCTTCCAGTAGTCTCCCTAATGATTTGGGGTCAAAAACCTGTAAAACAGGATCACATTGGTCAATCAATTGAAGCCACAGTAAACGGACACAGAAATTCTTGTGTGTTGGGGGGGGGGGGGGGGGGGGCACCCCATGCATCCTTACATGGATTTTAGCAATAGTTTTTGCATCCAAAAACTTCTGTGCAGCAGGCCAAAGCACCCTCTTGAATCCAGGTCCAGCATTAACTATGTACATACGATGGAGTGTCTGCACACAGGCAAATAGATAGATAAAATGTAGCCTCTCAAATATAACTTTTGATGATTGACTTCAAATATAAGAGATAAGTACCTCTGGGTAGTAACTATTATCAATATTTGCCATGGAAACCAGGAGACTAGCAGCAGTATTGGTGAAATTTTTAATCCCCTGCAATCCCCATTCATGACATTGTTTTAGAACAATAAAATCTGGTTTCATATTCGTCAACATTTATGAGAATTCTTAAAACACTACCACTAGAACAAAAAGATATTATTGAGCTCCCTACTACTCAAAAATTGATTAGCATCTTGGTACAATGACAAGTACTCCAGGGACTAAGCAGAATAAACATTTGGAGAGAAAAGAAAATGAATGAGAAATTAATAATTGGAAAAACTGCAGCAACAGTCAATTTCATCACAAAGGTAACAAGAAATTATTCAATGATCAGTTATATAAAAAGCAGCACTAAATTAGTAAAGAGTTGATCAGCTAACCAGGCCTTGTACATCCAAAATGGTGGTGGTCGAACAGATCCGTCTCTTTGCAGCTATTGAACAGGCTGGGAACTTCTCTTGTAGAGCCTTCTCAAACTCCTGGACGTGATATTTTAAGTACCTCTCGATCGAAGTGATACGCATTAGTTTACTTGGGTGAGCTTTTCCAAGCCTTTCAATGTAAACAGGCCTGCCTTCTCTATCAACTCCATGATATCCTTGGGGATAATATTGCAAGACTTCTTCCAGCTCCTCAAATTCAAAGTCCTGAATGATGAACAAACAGTTTTGGACACCACGATTGTACAATCATATAGATATAGATATAGATATGCATGACTTCTGCTGAGAATTGCATTTTCTCGTATATCGTGTAAAATTTAACAACCTCTAATATGGTGTCTGCTCCATATTCCTTCCTCCAATTAAGCATTTCTTCCCACATCTGGATGGCCTTGTCAGTGTCGAAGTCTCTTGCTTTCAAAAATCTGCATTCAAAGTCAATTACAAGAGAGTAAATATCCGGGCTAAGCAAAACATAGCAACACTGTGCGGCTTGATGAAGCAACACTGTGCGGCTTGATGAAGTGTGAAGGAATTCCCCTTGCCTCCCTATTTAACCCCCAAATTCTTGTTTAGCTCCTGGACAATTGAAATCTGATAAAGGTAACTTTAAACAATTGAACATTGACCACCCTCGTTAATTTTTATATTCCACCATAGAATTCACACTGAGAAACACTTGTGTGCAGTCATGCATCCAAAAAATTAATAAAAAAGTTATCCTTCGTTTTCTTATCCAGTTCTCTTGCACATCAACTCGTACCCACAACACATACAATTAATTGTAAATTGCATAGGCAATTAAGAAACAGCAATAGCTGAATTCCTAGTTTCACAGTACTTGAAAAGGTCAAGGTTCCTGAATGAAACAATGACAAAGGATCACATTTCCTTCCAACTTACCCACACGATTTGATGTAGGACGCGTAAAGAGATGAGAATCTTAAAGGAGCACTAGTCAACAAGCTTAACCAGAGAACAGCTCACCTCAGTAAATTATGATAATCATCATGTCTAATTGGCAGCAATCCTCTGTCAAGGAGTTTTTGACGCAGGTCAAAGACAGCACTCTCCTCTCTTGCATCCCGAATATCCTCAATGGAAATGGAAGGCACTCTAAAATCAACTTTTGTCTTCGCCCTTTTCTTGAGAGAGTGAGTGAACTTGTTTGAAGCATTTATTGCCTTTTTCCTTAAAGCCCCAATTTTTGATCTTCTTCTTTCATCTTCAGAGTTCTCATAATCTGATTTCCTCTCCCTCGCTTCATCATATACTTCAACCCCTTCTAGGCCTAAGGTGTTGAATAATCATGTTGAAAAGATAGGTAGTCAGATGTTAATGGGTTGCCCTGGAGCTTGTTATCTTTGACAATGAATGATGTTATAAGCATTCAAATTAAGAGAAAGAACAGCAGCTAATAATCACACCTACCTGACATTTTAGCAAGGTTCAGGATGAAGAGGCTGAAGGAGAAAAGATTTTATCCTCGAAGTTCAAGGCACCTGGTTTGAAAACGGAGCCATTAACATCGAAGTTTCACTAAATCGTCAATAAACAAATGGCTTAGTAACACGTAAATAATTCACAATATATTAGCAGATAAAATCCAGACACCATACAGAACTACGGGATTTTATGGTAGAAACGTCCAAATTAAGCCATTATAACTATGCTATTTATTGAAGAGTACGTTTTGCCATATATGAAAGCTCAAGAAAAGGAAAACCATTTTTGTCTTTTAGTTTTCGCCAAATAGTTTCAGAGTGCAGCACACAAAACTCAAACTTTCAAATGTCAGTAATTGATTTCTGAAAAATATTTTCAGCTCCCCATTTCCAAATAAAGTCTCTCTAATTAATTTTCAACTGCACTTCAGAACAGATCTACCTGGAACTCTGCAACTGCCATAAATTCACCTTACTTCTGCAATGTCTCTAACTGTTATATTGCTAATTATTACCGGTAACTAACTTAGCTACAGAAAATAATTATACCAAATAACACGGTCCAGTTCAATAAGTAAAGGCCAAAAACTCACAATTAATTTAACAAAACAGCTCAAATATATTTGTCACTCAACCGACACAATTAAAAAATTAAAAATAAGTAATTATCAGCCTTGCAAATTTGAATGCTATGAATAGGGGAAAAAAAAATCAAGGAACAAAAGCTATTAAGCGAATTTACAGCACTTGAACAAGATTCCTTCCTTTCACACTGCATTAAACTCTTCAAAAACCGAAAAATTTTAACAATGCCATTAAAATTTCACCTCAGATCTCGCCCCGCATTCCAATTCCAAAGCACATAAACATTACCCAAAGAGCAAAAATGAATAGGCAAACATACACTTGATACAGAGACAAGCACATCCCTGCATGTAATACTTACCTTGATCAAAAACAGCCACAGAAAGCTTACATTAACCTCAGAATCAGCAGCAGCTGGATCACAATCTACTGCATTGATTCTACGGTATTCAATTCAATTCACAAATTAATGCCAAATACGAGAGAGCATAGAACCAGAAACCCGAGGAAAAAAAATACCAAGTTTCTCAAAGGAATTTCTCGAGAAAGAATATCGCAATGGAGATTGTGTGGAAAAGAAAAATCTAACGATAATTTAGTATTGTCTGCTGCAGCAATATGGAGTAACGTAGATATAGATATACGTGCATACGTATAGCCATTGTGTGTATATTATATATATATATGTAGTTTCTCTCTCTTCTTTTTCCGCTTTGCTATATTCTCTCTCTAAAACTCAACCAAATTGTGAATCTCCCATACGTGTGATCGTCTTTTTTGTTATTATTTTTCTTTTTGATTATGTGATTCTCTGATTAAGAAAAGTTAGGGCGTGCCTGTATTGTTGCACTTCTTTTGGGAATTTCTTAAACAGATCTAAGTCGTTTCACGCAATACTACTTTTTCCCTGTTTTTACTCGCTACTTAACTTTTTACCCAGAACGAGGGATTTTGTTTGTTCCCGCTATGTTATATTTCGATTTTCTTTTTTTTTTTTTTTGGTGAAAATTATGTTTCGATTTTCACACTAAGGAAGTGTTTGGCTAAGTTTATTTAAAATATTTTACAAGCTCATTTAAAAATAAATTATTAAAATATTAAGTTGCCTCCTGTTTTTTTTTTTTTTTTTTTTAAATTTATAAGCTATTTCTCTAAAAATTTTACCAAACATTCTATGATATTTTTATAAGTTTTTAAAATTTAATCCTATTTTAACCGAAAATTTCAAAAACTGACTGCAAAATCAAGATTTACTGGAAAAAAAAATGTATTACTGCGCAGAAGAAAATTGAAATGGAGTGGTAGTGATGTGTCAACGGATTAAACGGTGGCACTTTGCAGTATTTTGTCGAGACAGTTTTGGAGGGGAAGAAAAATAGGGCTGTAGCGCTGTAGCCTGTAGAGAGAGAGAGAGAGAGAGAGAGAGAGAGAGAGAGAGAGAGGGAGACAGTCGGTTGTGGTTAGTTTTAGCAGGGAATTCGCCATTTACAACGCACGGTAAAGACACTCCAAAACCAATACCTAGTAGGTTTTTCCCCACTCAACATGCCTATGGAGAAATTATTTCATTTGTGAAATATTGCATTTGGGATTAACTAATGTCGACCACTAATTTAGGGTATTTTGGATAGACTGAAAATATATATGTATATATTAGTCATATTTTTTAAAATAGGATTTTTTTTAATTTTTTAATCAAATAGTTATGTGTTTGAATTTAATAATTAAAATGTATTTTTATTTAGAGTAACTTTAAATATCTTCTAAAAATATATATTTTGACTTTTTTGTGGATTTTTCTTTAAAAAAAACAACCAAATATTATTTTTTTACTGAAATATTTTTTTTCAAAAAATAATTTAAAAAAAAATCCATCCAAACTTGTTCTTAATTTACTAAACAAATTTGATGCATTCGATATGTAATAGTATATCAGCCATTGAAACTTTAATTCAATAATAAGATAACAGCCTCGACCAAAGAGATAAGTGGTAACTGGTAAGCCTTCTTGGGGGTTTTTCTTTCATGGACCGGGGGTTTACACCCTGCGTCCAAATTCGGCCACGTATTATGTATTAATTTTTTTATAAAATATATATAATACATAGCTGAATCTGGATCACAAGGTGTATGGGTGGGGCTCATACACTCGATCTATATAAAAATTTTCCACCTTCTTGGCCTTCTTTTCTAAATTTTATTTTATTTAAGGAAGAAAATAATTCAAAATATTTTTCTTTTACCAAGAATTTAAGTTTGATGGGAGCTCTAATCATATCACTTTGATCCAGTCAAAAATAGTCTGTTATTTTCCTCGTCTTATTTAACTGCATGCATCAACAGTACGCAATTCTCTTTTTCAAATAAATATATCTAAACGAGCTCTATATTTAGGTTTCACTCATACATACCAAACTCTATATTTAGGTTGCAATCATACTTAATTAGGATATGTATCTGATTATATAGGGAGTGGTCCACAACAGAAGGTCAAACACTTTAAAATCCTAATGATACGAAGAATTGATCATTTATGTAGCAAAGGGTAGACATTAATTAATTACGAAAAAAAAAAAAGAGGGAAAGAGCATATTTTCTTTTCATGACACTATGTGTCAAAAGAACAGCTATCAGGAGATTATGAACCCGTTTAGATTGGCTTTTTTCAGAGAAAAAATACTTATTTTTTGAAAAAAAAAAAGGTACTTCAAAATAAAATATATTGTATTTCGATGGGCTTTTTAAAAAAAACAGAAACCAAAAAAAAAAGCCAAAAGGGGCTTTTTTTAGAAGCTATCTCATAGTATTTTCAAATAAAAATACCTTTTAAAAGCACTTTTAACTACTATATCCAAACGCAAAACTGTTTGATTTAAAAAAAAACTCTACAATAAAAAGCACCATTTGAGAAGTACTTTTTTAAGTCCCTTCCAAACGGGCCCTATAATGTGTCAATCTAATTAAATATTAGAATTTAATTACATTTATACCATTCAAAAAATACCGAAATTACAATTAATATTCCTTTTGTTTGCAAAATTACAAACAACTACCTCCACGAAACTAAAAATTACTGATAAATCACAAACGATTAGGGCTCGACCCAAAAATGTATAAAATGACCTTTATGCCCATACAAATTATTTTGAAAAAGGGAAAAATGAAAAAAAAAAAAGGAATTTTTAGAGTTGAAAAGACTTTTATACCCCTCCCTCACAAACATCCAAACACACGCCAATTATTCCCATTTTTTAAAAATTTTATGGTATTATTCCCTTCTTCGACGTGACCAAGGAAAAAAGGTCCGCTCTTTACCAATAAAAACTAGGCCAAATTTTATGCTACAATTGATTCAAATAAGGTTTTATTGTTGTTGTATTTGGTATATATTAGCAGGTGATAAATGTATCACTCCAAAAAATTAGAGATCTAAGAATGGAGTTTGGTTTTGACATAGCTGTGCGAGGAAGATGAGTTTTTCATTTTCATTTTTTTTTCCGTTCTTTGTGTGAAAGTTTTATTAGATTTGACAGCATTTGAACATGGAATTTGAGTTCGATGGCGTGTGAGGAAGAAGAAAATGTTTTCCTTTTTTTTTTCTTTTTAATTTTCTATGTCACTTTCTTTAATAAATAAAATTTTAATATGTTTCTAGTTAAAAAAATTAATTAAATCATTCAACTTTTTTTTGCTTTAGTTTTTTTATATAATTTAAACTTATCAAAGAAAATGTATTTTAAAAGGTTTTTCTTAAAATCTATTCAATCGCTTATCCATTTAACTTACATTCAAGCGCTAATTAATTGTTCATTAGTTATTAACTTAAAATTAATTTCTTTATTAGATTAAATATATTTTAATACTTAAATTATAGTTAGTTTCTAGTTAATTATTAACGAGTTATTAATTAAAATTAATTTATGAAGCAACCGAAAAAGAAATTGGAATTTATATTTAAATTCTTTTGTCGAAAAAATAATTATTTGTTTAGTTAAACATAACAAGATTACCCCCTTTATATTTTAACAAACTACAAAGGGTATCCTTGGGAATGTTAATATAATAAACTTAAGAGAAGGATAAAACAGGAAAAGCAATGAAATTTAAGTCGGAGCTCCAACGAGTTAGGGTGTGCTTTTGTATTTTTAAACAAGATTGGTACAAGCTGAAAGTTTAGTATTTTCCAAGAGGTGCTACATATCCAACTTTTGTAGGGAATTATATATCTAACCATTGCGAAAACATATTGTAACATTTTACAATATTACAATAAATATATTATAGTTAAAATTTGCAGAACTAATTGATATACTTTGTATAAAATTTCCCAATTATAATAAATTACTTTTTAAAAGTATCAAAGTTATATGTATTAAGATACATTATTTTTCTAAATGGTGCTTTTTTCTAATATTTTTTTAAAAAAGAAATAGTGTGAGTAAATACGTAACAAGTAACAAAAATAGTGACACTACAAGGCATATAATGTTCACTTTTAGCATGTGGGTGCTTGGGCCTAATTTAATAATTTTGTCGTCATTCAAAGAAAAGAAAGAAGTCAATGTCAGTCAGTTATTTTCACTTTATCAAAAAATTTCACTCCAAAAGATTTCATGCAGGGACACAAAGTGGATCGTGTCATACAATAGCACGAAAAAAGGTTCTGATTAAAGTGTCGAGCTAATATTGTTAGGTTACATTTGACTAAAGGTAAGTCCTAATGTTAGGACATTTTTTTTTTTACCGGGTGGTCACAACGTTAGGTTTTTTTGGTCGCAATGTTAGTTTTTTTTTTTTTTTTAAAATAATACGTTATAATCCATACATGTATACCTACTAAAATTAAAACCCTAATCATTAATTTTCGAACACCTTTCAAGGTGAAATATGTGTTCAGTAGACCAAATGTTCTTTAGGTCGCAAGTTGATTGGTTGAGAAAATTGTTAATATTATATATATATATATATATAATTTTTTGTTAAAATTATTTTTTATTTTTTTGATACAATTCATTTGGAATCATATGAGATCTTGTATTTTAAATTGTGTTTCATCTCCTATTTTAATATATGGATATACGCAAAGTGTAGAGATCTTAGGCTAGCTATATAAGTAAGGAAGTAATTTTATACACATGTCATTAATATGAATTATAGAATAAGAAATTAAACATGATTTTAAAATAGAGGATCCTATTCAATTTGAAACACCTTATAATGTCAATTGAAAGGCTACACACAATCATCCAAACCGAAAGAAATACAGGTGTTTAAAAATATCGAAAATCGATCGAACCAACTGAAAACTCAAAAAATCGTACCGAACCAAAGCATATTCGGATTGGTTTTCAGTTTTTAAGTTTAAAAAAAATATTCGATTTTCGGTTTTTTCGATTAAAAAATCGGGATTAACCAAAAAAAAATTTTAATTTTTTAATATATATATATATATATAGAGAGAGAGAGAGAGAGAGATATATATATTTACTTGTAAATATATATCATATTTGTATATTGGTTGCTACATGTACACATTCAAAAACAAATGCAGTCATGACTTATCTGTTCATTTTTCTTTTCTCAATGTTATTTTACAGACATGTTGCTCCGTTTTTTCAATACGCAAGAAAGATGGCTGCGAATTGGAGGGGAGAATATTTTGGGCAGATGAAGAAAGCATTTTTAGAAGATAACTCACCCCCAAAAAAAAATTCCTTTTAGGGCTCAAAATTATTTCGACATGCAATACCAAATATATTGTGTACTTTTTGGGTTTTTTTTTTTTTTTAGTTTTCTTAGGTTCTTTCGGTTTTCTTTTTCATTTTTTCATTTTCACAAGATTTTAGTTTTAATCAAAACATTTTCGGTTTTACAATTCGGAAATCGAAAATTTTGGTTAAGCGAACCAAAAAATCGAAATGCACATTTTAACCGAATGAGTACTCCTACAAAGAAAAGAGGGGAAGAAAATTCGAACACAAAATTTCAATTGTGCTAAGTTTAAATCTCCACCAATGGCTAACAAACAAATTGTTAATGTTTATATATTTTACATAGTACTACATAAGGCAAAATTATCAAAATAATGTCGGCTTTAAAAGCTAAAATTCGAGAACACAATGATATTTGACATCTTCATCTGATGGGAATCCGTATGTACTACTAGTATCACGAATGATATTGAAAACTTTGTCGTGCTTAAGTCGAGTATTCGAAATAGCAATTTATTAAAGAGCTTATGAAAATTCCGTTTTATGCATGTAAGGTGATCGTTTAATAAATTGAGAAGACATATATAAATTAAAGGCGAATTACATTAACTACCCCTAAGATTAAGTTAATTTGTGAAAATTTTCATATTTCTTCAAAAATTATCAAAAAACCCCAAAGGTTTTATCCATATTACAAACTTATTTCAATTTTCAAAAATACCCCTTCCATTTTTTTGGGTGATTTACATTGACTATCCCTAAAATTAGATTAATTTACGAGAAATCCCATGTGATTTCAAAAATTACCAAAAACCCTTGAGGTTATACCAATATTACAACTAGCACCTACTTATGTTGACTTATCGACAGTATTATTTTTTTCCCCTCTGTAATATTGTTATCATAAAATTTTCATGTAATAGATTTGAAAAAAAATGTGATTATTTATTCAAATAAATATTCTGAATTTAATGCATTAAAAGTATCTACCAACACATCAAGTATGTCATATTTTCGCTAATACGGAGTAAATTTTAAGAGAAATGAGTTAGAGTCCTCAAGCTAAATAAAATTTTCAAGTGCGTTATTTAATTTCAATTTTTTATTTCAATCAATGTTTATATTTCTCATTTCACATTATAGATATATACGAAGCATATAATTATATTTTTCTCATATATAAATTTAGCACATATTACGCATATTTAGTACAAATTCATAATATTAAATTCAAAATATTTATTTGAATAAGTAATCACATTTTTTTTTCCAAATCTATTATATAAAAATTTTATGATAACAATATTACAGAGGAAAAAAAATTAATATTGTTGATATATCAATCTAAGTAGGTGCTAGTTATAATATTAGTATAACCTCATGAGGTTTTCGGTAATTTTTGAAATTCTAGGGGGTTTGTAGTAAATTAGCTTAATATCAGGGGTGATCAATGTAAATCACCCAAAATAAGGGAAGGGGCATTTTCGAAAATTAAAATAAGTTTGTAATATAGATATAATCTTAGGGAATTTTTGATAATTTTTGAAAAAGTAGGAGGGTTTTTTGTAAATTAATCAAACCTCAAGGATGGTTAGTGTAATTTTTCCTAAATTAAAAGTTCAATGCGTTAAAATATCAAAATAAAATATGTTTCTTTCGATTATCTTCGGTTATCGCTGTCCAATATTTTGGTTAGTTGAACTATTTTATGAAAAAAGAACTAACATAGTGATTTAATACCAAAATAATTCTATTTTTCCCTTTTATTTCTGGTTATTGAAAAGAGTGAAGAATAATACAAAGATAAATAACCGGATAAAAGAAATAACAATAACAAAACTGGATGGTGAAGTTTTTTTGCAAAAAACAAAAAACAAACACTACTAAAAAAACTGTTTTTAGTGACCGATTTTGTGACCGATTTTGGCTAAAATCGGTCACAAAAACAGATTTGTGACCGAATCAGTGACCGAAAAAATCAGTCACTAAAACCTCCGTCACAGATTTTTGTGACCGAATCTGTGACTGACTATTTTTGTGACCGACTTTGTGACCGAACTATTAGTCACAAAAAAAATAAATCGTGACCGATTTTTCGGTCACAAACTCGTCGAATAGTGACCGAATTTGTGACCGAAATTTTAGTCACAGCAGAAAAGAATAGTGACCGACATTTCGGTCACAAATTCAATTAATAGTGATCGAATTTTCGGTCACAGAATCAAGTATTAGTGACCGACTTTGTGACCGAAATTGTAGTGATAGCAGAAAATAATAGTGACCGATTTTGGGACTGAACGTTGAGTCATTTTTTAAAAAAAGAGTGACAGATTTTTCGGTCACAAATTGTAAAGAAACAATGACAAATTGCGAAAAATAGTGACCGATTTTTGATCACAAACCTGACCTGTAATATGAATTTCAATTGTTTCAATTTGCAAATTCCCCAATTCAAATAACACCAATATTCGCAAAACATTCATCAATATCCGCCAAATATTTACCAATATCCGAAAAATATACACTAATATATTCTCGAAACATACACCAATATTCGCCAAAAATTAAACAATATCCGCAAAATATACACAAATATCCTCAAAACATATCCACAAAATATACACAAATAAACATTCTAATACTTATCATTATAAAATCGACCACACGCATCCACCAAACATGATCAACTCCAAATTATCTATCCATCAACATACACCAATATCCACCAAATATTCAACAATATCCCCGACGTATACACCAATATCCTCAAAACATACACTAATATCCGCAAAATGGACAATCAAAATTACGCATCTTTAAATATAGAAACTAATAAAATGTAAAGTAAGTTATATTATAAAAATTAATTACGTCAATCTCCTTTTGCCTCTCATGCTCAGTGCCATCCTCATTCTCACTCGAAGTTGCACCACTATTTCCACGAGCAGCCCACTTGTTCTGAAATGATTCCTACATGTAAAACAAATCAAAAACAAACAAAACAAATTAAATATGTAAAACAAGAATAAACAAACAATACATACAAGTTCAAAAATATTACTAATGTTGATATATAATATTACTTACGATAGTATTTTTTGCACGATCGTTCACAAAGACCCGTTCACCTTCCTTATTTTTTTTTTGAGTGGAGACATATAGAAGCCTGAACAAGAGAAATCAAGGAGTTCAAAGCTTCATTTTGTCTTCTTTTTACAGGAAAAAGGAAAGAAAAAAATGATATGTTCCTTCATGGAACCAATTGCACAAAAACATAAAATGATATGCAGTGGAAAAATTTGCCGACAGAATTTGTAAATGACCAAATCTATCATAAAATACTAGAACATATGTGTCTCCAAGTTTTAAAATTTTATCTTGGAAATAGCCCCAAAAGGGTCCTCATCCTCAGTCCAAGAAACCGCCACTGCCTCAACAACAAATCCCATTTTCTTGCAGTGCTAAAAAACATTTATTAGAGCATGAATAAATATGAATGTTAGTATCATTTTCTTACATTGCTAAAAAACATTTATTAGATGTTTACCCTCTCTCGACAAACTCGAGCAAAAGACTTTGAACCAACTATATGAATGTTAGTATCATTTTCATCATTTCATGCTAGTTTTTGACTTTTCTTCGTGAAGCCTCCTGTTATGATATCATTATTAATTGATGACAACTCAAATGTGGCCCAACATCAATATTTGCAATCAAGATAGACTGTCTACATAAAAGGAGTATCAATAGCATATCAAGTAACAAGATTTCAACATAAAATAGACAGGGGAAAGACATTGTTTGAGATCATATATCCATGTAACGACGGATATTAGCATAACACATAACAATTTACCTGTGCATGCAGTACTTGTATTCTGAACTCCTAGTGAAATCTTTCTCTCCTTCTTCCAACTATAGAGTTCAAGAATTCACAAATATACACTCATTAGCACAAAATTCCAAATAAAAATACGAAAATTTGCAGGTTTTTCTACTCTTGACTCCCTAGTGGCAATAGTTTTTCCAAATAAAAAAGAAAGAAAAGGTAAACTTGTAAGATAAAAAGAAACACAAAATTGACAGCAGGGAGGTTGGTGTAATTTTGAAGAGCTAGAAAGGATCCTTCCAATATTGAAAACCATAGAAACTAAATGATAGCAAGGGGCATGGTGTAATTTTCAAAAGATGCAGGGGGTTTGTAGTATCGAAAACAAGAGAAACTAGAAACTAAATTGACAGTAGGGGGTTACTGTAATTTTGCAACAAAAACAGTAACAATAGGTGATAAAGACAGACACTAAGATTCATGAGAAGTACTTATTGCCACTTAATGCAGCTATTGTATGATTTAGAATTTCACACACAAGGACAAAAGAATTATTCATGTAAGGATTCATGAATGAAATCTACCATAGATTGGGATACATATGCAATGGCACTAATAAAATCTTCCGTTACAATCTACATTATTATCTATATCCATCTATTTATACTTAGTGTGAGGATTCCTTAAATATAACATATAAATCATCGTAATTTAGTAATTAATGGCAAAAGGTGCATATAACATGATATTAATATAATATACAACTCAAGTTTGACAATAGCCACCCGTCATTTTGCTAAATTGTTTTCTGGGTTCAACAAATCACTAGGTCCAAAAGCTAGCTGAATATCATAAGAGAAAATAATATCCACAAATTCCCAATAGAAACAGCTGCAGAAAAATAAAACAAAATGCTTAATTATATGTATATATCTAAAATATTTGTTAAATTTTTAGATTATTATTTAATTAATTATGCTAATTTTTTAATTTCATTATTTCAATTTAACTAATTATTTAGTTATCTCTCTTCATTACTTGGATTAATTACTCAAATTCTGTAATTCAATTGGATTAATTATTCAGTTTCAACAATACAATTGAACTAATTATTCAGTTCTCCCTACTCAATTAGATTAATTACTCAATTCTCTTTATTCAAATATATTAATTACTCAATCTTCTCAATTTAATTGGACAAATTATTATTCAATATCTCCAATTCAATTGAACAAATTACAAAATTCTCCTCAATTTCATTGCACTAGATATTCAACGCTCCTAATTCAATTGGTATAATTACTCAAATTCCATAACTTGTTTAGATTAATTACTCAATTCAATGCCTTCTAGGTAAACATATCAATTATACTATTTAATTGTACAATTTATATAATTTTTCCAATTTAGTTGAACCAATTACAAAAACCCTTCCAATTTCGTTCGACTAATTATTCATTGCTCGTAATTCAGTACGTTGGTACTACAATTACTCCAATTCCACAATTATTTTAGATTAATTGATATAATTTGACTAAGTTATTCAACTACATTGTTTAACCTTTCAATTTCCCAAAGTCAAGTGAACCAACTACTCAATTCCGCATCTAAGTTCGACTAATTATTCAATTTCCTTATTTTAATTGAACAATTTCACAGTTTCCCAACTCAATCAGATTCCTTATTTTAATTGAACAATTTCACAGTTTCCCAACTCAATCAGATTATTGCTTAAATTTTATTCTTTCAATTGAACTAATTACAAAATTTCCCTCAATTTCATTGCACTAGATATTCATTGCTCGTAATTCAATTAGTCTAATTACACTACTAGAAAAATGACGATTTGCGACAGAATTTGCGACCAATTTTTCCTGAAAATCGATTGCAAAATGCTTTTGCCACCTTATTTGTGACCGACTTGAGTTGGTGGCAAAAACCCTAGTCGCAAAATTTGATACCAAGTTTGCGACCGAGTATCTTTGCAACCGATTTTGCGACCGAAATGGACAAGTCGCAAAAGATGCTGACGTGGAGCGTAGGTGACGATGTTTGAAACCGCCTAGATTGGTCGCAAAATTGGTCTGTTTTTTTACTATTTGCGACCGACCGTGTCGGTTGCAAATTTCGTCCCTTAAAAAAAATACCAAGATTGTGGTGGTCACAAACCTAACCCACCCATCGGCCTGCCCCACCCGGCCCAAGCCCAGCCGGGCCATCTGAAATAAATCTTTGTTTTTGGGGGCAGGCCCAAGCCCAGCCGGGCCATCTGAAATAAATCTTTGTTTTTGCGTCCAACAAGAGTAGAACCCTTGACATTAGGGTTGTAAGAAGAAGTATGTAACCATTGCACCACTTGAGCTTCTTGTTTATAAGGTTGTTTGTTTTATACTTAACATATATTCATTTTATATTTTAAATGTAAATTATTTAAATAAATTTTATTAATTTTACGAGTTTTGTAATTTATTAATTTTTCAAATTTATTATCCAATTTTTTTTAAATTAAAAATATTTATTAATTTTTAAAATTTATTATCCAATTAGTTTTTTTAAATTAAAAATATTTACCTTTGACTTTATTAAAATTAATACCTTAAAATTTTTATTTAAATAATTTCAAATACTAATTTTATTTCCCTATTGAATAAAATGAATAATAACACTCAATCAATTTAAATATGCAAGTCAAATATTTGAATTTATTTTATTGAAATTAGTTATTCGTTCTTCAAATAGCTAATCAAATTAGTGATTTTTTCATTAAATAAATAAATCAAATATTTGTTTTTAAAACATATGTATAAATGAGCACTATACATATATATATATAATCAAACTTACATTAATATCAATGGGCATCTCAAAGTATGTAATCTACAAAGTACGGATTTTATTAATAAATTTAACTATGTACTAGATTTACTAAGTATACTATCGAATAACTGCCTTGGTCTGTCAATACAATGTTGTCTTTTTTTTTATATTATCTCTCTCTCCTATTTTTTTTCCTATTCCAATTCGACGTTGTTTCTTTTTTTTTTTTTGTCATTTTACATTCTCAATATATTCTCTTGCTTTATCTAATATCACACTATTTAATATTTTTTTAGTTCTCATATTCAATTATTTTTCTACTAATCATATACTTTAGTTTGATTTTAAATAAATTACTTTACTTTTCACTTGTAATAAAATTATATATAGTAAAAAGTACTCATATATAAAATTCAAAAAATTTATGATGTAATTTATTAAAATATAAATACATAATTAAATAATATATATTTTACTTTGCACACACATCGAATATGCACAAATAACTAATACTAATTATTAGAATATATATATATATATCTTTCATACATTATTTAATATTAATAGAATGACTGATACTTTTAAATTTATAACATTAGTAATACAAATAAAAAAACAAAATTTTCAAGAAAAAAACAACACCATTGAAGTGGGACGTAAATTGATTGGTGGCCAAAATTTTTTTAAAAAATTAAAATGAAACTTTTGCGACGAACAAATCGGTCGCAAAATGATCAACAATACCAAAGAACTTTGCGACTGAAAAATTCGGTCGCAAAGGTGGTCGCAGAAACGACGATAACTTTTGTAACTGATAACGTCGGTCGCAAATCTCGCTTACCACTTTTGCGACGGATTAGGTCTGTTGCGAAGTCAGACCAAAAAAAATTTTCGGATGGCTCGAAATTTGAGACCGAATGGACTGTTTTTGCCACTGATTTAGTCGGTCGCAAAATTTTGGTTCAAATTTTGGTCATTTTCACTAAATCCGTCGCAAAGGCGGTCGCAATTTGCAACCGATTTTTTTGGTCGCAAATTTTTGTTGCAAATTACAGTTTTTCTAGTAGTGTTACTCAAAAAACAATAATTTGCTTAGATTAATTACTCAATTCAATGCATTCCACTTAAACATATCAATTACACTATTTAATTGTACAATTTATATAATTTCTCCAATTCAGTTGAACCAATTACAAAAATCCCTCCAATTACACTATTTTATATAATTTCTCCAAAGTCAACTGAACCAACTACTCAATTCTGCATCTAAGTTCGACAAATTATTAATTTTCCTTAATTTAATTGAACAACTTCACAATTTTTCCAACTCAATCAGATTATTACTCAAATTTTATTCACATCAATTGGACTAATTTCCTTAATTTAATCGAACATTTTTTCTTAAAAAAATGTAGAATTTTGTGACCGAATATTCGGTCACAATTTCACCCAAAGAGGCTACCGTTTTGTGACCGAAATTTCGGTCACAATTTCTCCTCAAAGAGGCTAGGAATTTTGTAACCGAAACTTCGGTCACAATTTTCGCCCAAAGAGAGTGTCATTTTGTGATCGAATTTCCGGTCACAATTTCTCCTCAAAGCGGCTAGATTTTTGTGACCGAAAATTCGGTCACAATTTTCGCCCAAAGAGAGTGTCACTTTGTGACCGAATTTTCGGTCACAATTTTCACCCAAACAGGCTAGGAATTTGTGACCGAAAATTCGGTCACAATTTTCACCCAAAAGAGTCCCATTTTTGTGACCGAATTTTCGCCCAAAGAGGCATGAAATTTTGTGACCGAAAAGTCGGTCACAAATTTCGCCCAAAGAGGCAAGGAAATTGTGACCGAATTTTCGGTCACAATTTTCGCCCAAAGAGGCATGAAATTTGTGACCGAAAATTCGGTCACAAATTTCGCCCAAAGAGGCTAGGAAATTGTGACCGAATTTTCGGTCACAAATTTCGCCCAAAGAGGCTAGGAAATTGTGACCGAATTTTCGGTCACAATTTTCGCCCAAAGAGGCATGAAATTTGTGACCGAAAATTCGGTCACAAATTTCGCCCAAAGAGGCAAGGAAATTGTGACCGAAAATTCGGTCACAAATTTCGCCCAAAGAGGCTAGGAAATTGTGACCGAATTTTCGGTCACAAATTTCGCCCAAAGAGGCAAGGAAATTGTGACCGAAAATTCGGTCACAAATTTCGCCCAAAGAGGCAAGGAATTTGTGACCGACAAATTCGGTCACAATTTTTCGCCCAAAGAGAGCCATTTTGTGACCGAAAATTCGGTCACAATTGTGCTAAGAGAAGCTCGCATTTTGTGACCGATTGGTCGGTCACAAATATGTTAGATCATAGAAATATAATAGTGACCGATAAATCGGTCACAACTCGGTTATAACATTAATTAATTTTCTTTTTTGATATTTTTTTAAAAACATCTACAGTAATTTAAATATAAGTAAATTAAAAATTTATTATTTTTATTTTTTGTGACCGATATTTACATTTTTGTGACCGATTTGTTAGTCACAAAAATTTTCTCATTCTTTTGTAAAATCGGTCACAAAAGCCGTCACAACTCTCTATTTTTTGTGACCGAATGTGTTCGGTCACAAATATCGGTCACTAAAAACAGTTTTTTTAGTAGTGAAAAACCAAGTACGTGCATGATATATTTTCTTTCCAATTCTGGGACATATTGAATTTTCCATTTTATTTAGACTCAATTAAGTTTACCAAAACATGAAAATGCTTACATAGACCAGTTCTATTTATATTAATATATATATATATATATATATTCTTCTTTCTTAAGAATGCTGTGCATAGCACGAAATAAATGCATGTTAGCAAGTTGTATTTTTTAAATTGCACCCCAACTTATAAGGGAAAATAGTTTTATTAGAAAAATGAAAAGTTGGGTTTGCTATAAATACAACCTAAATTCTCAATCATAATAGTGATAATTATAAGTAACATTGCTATTTTATAATCAAAGTTGGTCGAATCTAAAAAAGTTGCGGGGTCAGGACATACATACATCCAAAAGAAAGGAAAAAAAAAAAGTGGATTTCATATCCATGGGCAGGATTGCAATTTTGGCACAAGTCATAACCCACACATACACAGACAAATTATTAAATTGTCTGAGTCTCCGGCCATTTATGATATGCAAATCGATAAAAGTTGGTCCAAAATCACCTTTACATCACTTATTTTAATTCTTTTAGAAAATGAGTACAAAAAGGAGAAAATTTTGATATAGCAATACTCTCTCTCTCTCTCTCTCACTGCGGGTGATAAATGAGAATACGGGACTTTTTTTAAAAATGACCGAAAAAGGTGGATGCTTTAATATTTTGACCCAAAAAAATTTTTCCTACAAAATGTAACTTAACTCGGAAAAACGGATGGCGATATTTGTAAAATCTCGCCACACCCCCAGGCGAATTTAATAAAGTATTCCCCACTCCATATTTAAATGATGATTTAATTCAAAAGGGCAGCCAAAAAAAAAAAAAAAATTATTTGAACTCCCCTGCAGTGCAGGCGAATTCCGAAAAAAAAAAAAAAATTTTTTAAACTCGCCTACAGTGCAGGCGAAATCTGAAAAAAAAAAAATTAATTTTTTTAAACTCGCCTGCAGTGCAGGCGAAATCTGAAAAAAAAAATTAATTTTGTTAATCTCGCCTGCAGTGCAGGCGAAATCTTAAATTTTTTTTTTTTTTATGTCGCCTGCACTGTAGGCGAATTCTTTAAAAAAAAAATTTTTTTTGTACTCGTCCAATTTACAGAAAGTTTAACTCGCCCTCAGCCTAGGCGAGAAAATATTTATTACAACCTCTCTCGCCCTCAATCCAATCGATTTTATGTTCCGAAAAAAAAAAAAACAATATTTATTGAACTCGCCTTCAGCCCAGGCGAGTATAATTTTAATAATTCCTCCACTCCCTCTCCGTGCAGGCAAGTTCAGGTTTCTGAAAAAAAAAAAAAAAAACACTTTTACTGAATTTGCCAGCAGGATTTACTGAAAAAAAAAATGAAATTACAAATGCTCCTCCTTCACCCCTTTAAAAATGCAGATTTCGAATTAAAAAAAAAAAAACAAAAATTCAGGCTGATTGACATCTCACTGCAGGGGCTGCTTTGGGCAGCATGCAGTTAGCGACAATTGTTCAGCGCCTGGCGCGAGGGGGGGGGGGGGCGAAAAAAAAAACCTGATTTTTACCTCAACTCACCAAAAGTCAAGCCGATTTCAAATATTTCGGATTTTAAAAAAAAAATTTCTTAACTCGCCTTTGCCTAAGGCGAGATTTTTATTTTTCATTTTTTTTGTGTTGAACTCGCCTACAAATTTGGCGATTTAAAAATTTATTATTTTTTTTTCCGGCAATTTGTAGTCGCCTGCGTTAAAGGCGATTTAAAAAAAACAACAAATTTGAATTCGCCTAGTGTAAGGGCGATTTTTAAAAAAAAAAATTTATTTAAACTCGCCTAATGCATAGGCAAGTTTTTAATTTTTTCAAAATTATAACTCGCCGTCAATTAATTTATTTTATTAATATTTTATTTAACACGCCTGGGTGACTGGCGATTTTTGAAAAATTCGCCTCCCACTTTTACGAGTTATGTTAGATTTTACAGCAAAATTTTTTTGGTGTCATATTATTAAACATTTCACCATTTGCGGTCATTTTTGAAAAAAGTCCGAGAATACGAGATAGCAACATTTTATTTTGAGGATTTAGCTAGGTGTGTATATATATATTTTGAAGGCATGCACGAGGGAATCTTAAAGATTACAAATCTTTCAAAGATTTCATGAGTAGATTCAATCAAACTATAAAAAGCCTGGTTCTTATACAGCAGCATATACAGGTTAATAGGGCCATGGAGAATAGACCGACGTAGAGCAAGTACAGCACACACTTGAAATGTCATAACCGCCCCTAGAGTGGGGTTTTTTTTTTCATGGACCAGATGTTTATACTCTGCGATTCCGATTCAGATTCAATCACATATTATTTATTAAATTTTTTATAAAATACATATAACACATGGTTGAATCTAAACCGCATGATGTATGAATGGGCCCCATACACTCAGTTTATATAAGAATTTCCTCCAGTAGAGTGGTAGTAAAAAGCAATTGGATTTGCTACAACATATTAATACATGTCAAAAAAAGAAAAAAAGGAAAAAGTTTATGTATGAGCTATATGTTTGGTCCTATGCATGTATCAAATGATTTGTATTGCGTTGTATTTTGTGTTTTAATATTTTTTTAGGTGAATTAGAAATATGTTATATTTGAATCTTTTGATGCATATGTGACACTTGAATT
The DNA here is from genome assembly GCA_026212405.1 of Petrea volubilis. Lineage (NCBI taxonomy): Eukaryota > Viridiplantae > Streptophyta > Magnoliopsida > Lamiales > Verbenaceae > Petrea > Petrea volubilis. The sequence goes on from CM047870.1 coordinate 9,058,716, forward strand.
AGACATCTGTAAATTTTTTTTGGGGGAAAAAGTGAAAGTAAAGGATCATTGCAAGTTAAAAAAATATTTAGCGTTAATTTATTATGTGATAACACAACATATTAATCAAAACGTCACACACATACATATTCATCTAAAGGACAATTGAAAAAAAAAAATTTGAATTCGAACCCAAAACTTCAGTAGCATTAGTTTCGAGTCCCAACACGGGGTTGTCCCAATGACATTGTGAATATATAACTAATAGATTAATTTGATATATATCTTTCCAACCAACAAAAATATATTTTTTTTGTTAGAAATGAGAAAAACAATCTCAAAAGAAAAGGACCAATCAAGCGAAGAAATTCCAAAAAAAAAAAAAAGTGCAAGAAAGCCTAGGCTAGGTAGTCCAACTTTCAATAGGGGATTCTCTTTTTTCTTTTTCTTTTCTTTTTCCTGGCAATTAGATGTTACAGTAGATGTGAATATATATTTGTCTGGTAAGAAAAAGAATGCAGAGTGTGATAAAAAGGGGAGCTGTAGCCTGTAAAGTGTAAAGTGAATGGCATGAAATGGAGGCGGTGTTTGTAGGGATAAAGTCAGAAATTTGATTTATAGAATTTTTTTTTTCTTGAAATTATTAATTATTAAATTGAATAAATATAAGTGTTATATATAATATTAAAGTATAAAATAATAAAAGCTATCATATTTATACGTATACGATCAACTAAAAGTATTGCAGTCAAAATAATATATAAAAAATAATACTAAAAAAAACAAGTTGTGCTCTATTTCAAAAAAAGTAAATATAGTAGATAATGAATTGCTTTTAAAAAAGACTTAACAATTTTTTTTTAACAATAATAAATAAAATTGGCATAAATCCACATAATGATATATAATCAAAACTCAAAAGTAGTAAAATGGATTTTTTTTTTCTCTCCCTCTCTTCATTCTCGCAATTAAAAAATATATTCAAACCTCAAAAATATATTTCTTTTTTTTATCTCCGCTATCACATTTTCCAAATTCCTCCCAATTAAACATGAAGTGTCAAATTTGTAAGATTCATACGAGTTCAATAACCTAATAAATAAACATCAAGACTCATTAATTAAGTTTAATATCGAACAACTATCAAGATTCATATCAACAATCCTAAAATTCAAATTTATACATAAAAATCAATTACAACACACACACACACACACACACACACACACACACATATATATCAAAATTAGAACACAATCCTTTTTTGGACGTTATTTTCGAATAAAAAATTGAATACTGTAAGATTTGTGAAAGAAAAAAAAATTTAATACTATTTTTGGGGTTTTGATTTAGATAGAAGAGAGAAGTAAAATCTAATAGAATTTTTAATATTCTAATTTGAAGAGAATAAGGAAAAAGAGAGGAAAGAAAAGAGAAAGAGAAAGATAAATAATTTAATTATTATGGAAAATGATATTAGTTAACAAAAAAATAGCCAAAAATTAAACGGAATAGAGACAATTAAATTTTTTATTATATAATTTATATAATAGTCAAAATTTTATTTTTTTGGTGTGTGTGGGCCCCCCCATCCCCCCCCGGTGGCTCCATCACTGGGTGTTTGCAAATATTATAGAAAAAAGTGGTTTTTCTATTTTTACTGAAAAAAAAATAATTAGAATTTTATTTTTCTACTTTTGTTGAGGAAAAAAAAATTAAAATGCAAGCTACAAACTGGAAGTATCTTCTCAGTTTTTTTTATTATTTGAATTTAACCCCTACTTTTAACTTTATATGTTTAAACACTATTTATTTTTATTACTTTTTTTTTTCAATTTTTTCTATCATTTTACTTTTTTAAAAATAGAAATATATTTGCAAAGAGCATGTAAGAGTGCGAGGGGCAAAAGGTTGGGACTTTTTTTTAAATTGACCCAAAAGTGTGTAAAATTTAATTTTCTGACATGAAAAAAAAATTATGTAAAAAGTAACATAAATCGTCGTCTATGTTGGCGACTTCTAATAAAAGCGCCATCCACAATGGCGAGATTGTTAAAATAATAATAAAAATTATATTACTTTAATATATTTCAGAAAAAAATTATATTAATAACATAATTGAAGTCGCCAATTTAATAAAAAAAAAATCTGAAGTCAAAATATTTACTATATATAAAATCTAGAGACAATTCTTGATAAAGTTAAGAAGATCAACGATCCCTTTTTATTTAACATCGCATCATTAACACGTTTTCACAATATAAAAAATCTAGAGACAATTCTTGATATTTCCCATTGGTGTTTCATTTTTTAAAATTAATTTGCCAATAGCCCTTGGTTTCTACATCATCACTTCTCTAAAGTCAAAATATTCGGCTAACTTTCTTCTAGGTACAAAAAAGGCCAAGTTGAATCCAAAATTGAATTGGAAGTAAATGAAAACAGTAAAAGGAAGTGGAAGTCGCCAACAGTGTTGGCGACATCCTTTATTATATTATTTTTTTATTTTTAAAAATATATTATAAAGTGATAATTTTTTTTTTTTTTTCTGAATTTGAAGCCGCCAACGATGTTGGCGACTACGCTGAGGCAAATTGTTCAAAAACCAAGAAAAAATTGGCGACTTCAAGTTCAGACAAAAAAAAATATATATATAGATTGAAGTCGCCAACACCGTTGGCGACTTCAATTATTTTATTAATATAATTTTTTTTTGAAATATATTAAAATTATATAATTTTTATTATTATTTTAACAAACTCGCCATTGTGGATGGCGATTTTATTAAAAATCGCCAATGACAGCGGCGATTTAGGTTACTTTTACATAATTTTTTTTTCATATCAAAAAATTAAATTTTACACTTTTTTGGGTCAATTTAAAAAAAAGTCCAAAAGGTTGAGGCAATAAAAGTAGAAAGAAGAAGAATTGGAGACGGCGACCCAACGCTGGAAGCCTGGAAAATATGAGGAGTGAATAGTCATTTTCACACCTTTGACAGGAACAGCACCGTTACACTTCCTTGCTGCCCTGCCTAGTTTGGCCCCTATGCCCTATCAATAAGCCTCTCTTATATCATGCCTAAATTTCGTCCTCACACACACACACACACACACACACACCAATGTCTGTGGGAATAGTTTTTTATACATATGGTGTTAAACCACAATCGATGAATTAGGGGGTGTTTGCCTAAGTTTATAAATTTTTTAAAATATCTTATAAAATATTTCAAATTTTATACGAGGTGGTAGAATGTTGGTTAAATTTTAGGAAAAATAGCTTATAAGCTCTTAAAATTAAATAAAATATTTATGAGCTTATAAAAAAAAATTTAAAAAGTAAAGCAGTGTTTATTTATTTTTTAAGATTCAACAAAAAATTCTTTATTTTAAATTAAATTAATTACAGTATTATCATTAATAGTATTTTATAAGCCAGAATCTAATTTATTTATTCAAACACTTAAATAACTTATTTTAAAGTAATATCCAACATCTTATAAATTTTTAGAACTTTTTATTAGATGTAGAAACTTATAAAATGCTTCAAATATGTTTAACTGGACGCCCTCCAAAGCTAAATTAAGATTATATACATTTCACTACAGAAGTGACTTACTGGTCATCGTTTGGTGTTTTAATATCATCTGCATGCATTTACGAAATTTTCATATCTCCGCATGTGCTCTACATTTCAGTGGAACTAATAACCGCAATTTGTTCGTATTTAATTTCATTTCATAATTTTGAGTTTCCTACTTTTAATTTATTTTGTTTTTTTTGAAAAATGAAAGAAAACATGCGTAGATTATTTCTTTGATAAACGGGTTGAATTGCACTTCTGATCTGACCTCTCTCTAAGTTTTTGTACTAAACTTTAATATGTCACAACATTGTATTCCATAACTTTATTTATTTCCCCAATTTGGGTCCCAAGGGGAGTTTCGTTATATTTTGAACAGCATAATAGTTAGGAGCAAACTCGCAAATATTTTAAGTCATAGGACCAATTTCAAATTTTGTTAAACAAAAATATTAGCATTTTAAAAATAAATAAAAATAATAATCCCAATAATATTTAAGAATCATTGACGTGACATACTTTCGATCAGATTCATCGATCACTTCCCACGCGTCCAATCGCTCGAAATCCATGAGGACGGTTCCGACCGAGTCCCGGTATATCGACCGGCTTATCAAACTGTCAAAACTATTTCCGACGAGCCCGGCCGGACAATTCCTCTATCGATCAGATCTGTATCCTCGACCCCTCGAAACCATCTCCTCGGCCCCGCTAATCGATTCCACGTTCAACCAGGACCATACCGAATCCAACGGATCCTTGTTGGCATTAAATGTTCCGTCAGCCCAAGGTATGGGAGTGCTACCAAACCCCATACCTCTTTAATTGAGAGCCAACTAATGCTCACTGACCCTACCATTAAACTTATGAGTCACCCACATTAGCCCCTGATGGGCTACTCAGCCTAAAGGGCCCACCAGATCGTGACTCACTCTGACATGCTATAAATACCCTTGCATTTTATGGCAAGGATGATTCATTAATTATTCTCAACGCCCTTATTCTGTTCAAATATATACAAAATCGATCAACTAACTTAAGTATCGGGGGGTCTTAGCCGAGACCCCTCTCGACTAGCTCACGTTGTCTTCCTTTTGTTGCAGGTCAACTTTTCGATAAAATACCCTTAGTCCTACACTCGACTAGAGTTTCTGATCGAGGTAGATCAGCTCCCAAATTCGACCCGCATCAACCATATATTGACTAAAAAATAAAAGTAAATTAGCTGATGAATAATACATTTCTTCTCGTATAGTTTGAAATCATATATATATTGGCTAAGAACCCCAGTGAGAATATCTTACCAAAAAAATAGAGAAAAAATAACTTCCATTCCATTCCTTTCTACCCAACCTCTTATTTGAGTTAAAATTTCCAACTGACCAGCTGAAATTAAAGTATCGATAAATTTAATAACCATGTACTCTCCTAAAATTCAAAAGTTATCGAAGATTTTTTTTTATTAGTTAGTTTATTTTGGAATAAATGTTCAACTCTACCTCATATATTGGCGCATTAGGTAACATCATTGCCATGCGAATCCCGTTGAAATGGCAATTGGATCGGGTCTAACGAGTCAACTCCTACCATTATTTTTATTGACTTGGAAGTATAGCAGTTTTAATATTTTTATTTTTATTTGCAAAGTGAATTGAATGGGATGGGTCCCAACACAACCCGTCCCCATCCTCTGATTAGTCTATTTATTGAACCCAAAGCCGCACAAGGGCTAGGTCCATACCGGCCGTGCCCAGATTTGGACCCGCCAGATCCAACCTGGTTGTCATACCAAGATGTGAAAAATGAAAAGTAATAATCAATTCACTTTTTGCTGAAGACACGACTACAATAATATCAAATTGTATATCTTTGTTAGTGGAATTATTCGTTTTTCAAATTTCCAAGTATCTTGATTTTGATTATCAACTAAAAAATAGTTCTAATTTTCAGTCGTAAATAAAAAATAAAATAAATTAAAATGGAGAAGAAGGTGGGTGTAGTCACATTATGCATGATTAATCATAATTATTCAGTTCAGGATAGCCGTACGGGGTTCTGAGTTTAAAATGATGGGAATTAATTTGAATACGAGCCAGGCCAAAATTTACGAAGCAATTAGTAGTTAAATACTTAATAGTGTAGTATGACATATAGTTGAATTTTGCAAAGCCAAATCATTACAAAAATGACCCACGACTTATCTGACATGAGCTCATCATCGCGCACAAAACCACTGAAGCGGAGAGGGATGATGAGAGAGAGAGAGAGAGAGACTGCTGATGTGAGAGAGAGAGAGAGAGAGAGAGAGAGAGAGAGTGCTGATTAGTGGGAGACCCAAGAAATTCGAATGAGTCCCCCGGGAATCTATCACATCTTTGGCCTTTGTAATTGATTGCGATAATGATTTTTAATTTGTTTAGGACTCATCAATGCGGGATTTGAATAAGATTATGATTCATGTTTTAACTGATGTTGAGGCACTTACGATCAATAGTCTTTTATTTTATATTGTTCGCAAATTAAATTAAAAACTGTTAATCGAACACACAGTGAGAGAATTATAAATTGGTGGCAAATAATCAAAATATGAAAGTTTATTCAAAATTCATATATGATACTTTTGAGGTGTAGAAAAATGTTAGGATTTGTTTTAAAATAAAATTCTAAAGTATTTGAAAAAAATTTAAATAATTTATGAAATGTTAATATCAATAAAGTCTAGTTTAAATAGCAATTGTTGAGACCCTCGGACTAGAAGCTTTTGTAGTCGATCCCCACTAATACGAGGGTCTTGGAGACCCTCAAACCATAAGCTTTTATAGTCAATTTTGACTAGTACGAGGGTATTTCTCTAATATTCTTTCTTTGTTTCTCTTTTGAATAAATCATTTATCAGTACATAAAATGTTGTTGAAGAAAGTAGTGTTATGTAATTTGTAAGATGTCAATGTCTACCTCCATTTCAAAATATTAGTCGTAAAATAAAAGATATTTGAAATATATATATATATAAATCTTTAAAGTGACTAATAATATAAAACGGAAGCGGTAGCAGTAGCAAAAGCGGAAATGCTGGTAAACTAATATGTTCAAAACCAAAAGAGTTTGTTAAGAACTTCAAGCAAATTGTGATTGCCCCAACATTTTCAAAGAGACTTCGTAAATTTATAACATGCAAAGCTTATCTACTTTATTTATATGTTGTTTTCCAATAAAATACTTAAAACAATTACAAGATATCATAAGGAGCTTATAATTCAACCAGTACAAACAAAAAACTATAAACAAGAATAAATTTTCTTGGCATAATAGTCCTTTTCTTACCCACCAAAGACATTTTTTTAAAGTTTTGTTTTTTGATTTTGTGAGCAGCAACTTATTCATTTTTATACATCCACAAATATTTTCATTCACATTGTATACTTCCCCTCCATTTTTAAATTTCACATTGAAAAATTCACAGCTGAAACAGTGGGCACCCATCACCCAAATTGAATTCTGAAACAAGTAGGGACTAAGGAGTAGTGTCATTGAAATGTCCAAATTGCAAAGTAACGTTACTCTCACACAAATCCCACCAACGAAATATAAAAGAAATACAAATGGAACAAACCAAATGATAAAACAGTGATTTCTTGGATTTTTACAATATGCAGTTTGTTCAAAAAAATGACGTCTCAACAACTTCTTTCTGTCCCCCCCCCCCCCCCCCCCCCCATGGCTACGTGGGAAAGAATAAGACATTTCATGCTGGAGCCAAGGACTAAGGACCACCATAATGTGTTTCTATGCTATATTTTTTGGTTTTACTTTGGGGCTTGTTTTGCTTTTGTGGTTTGCATTGGCAGAGTCAAAAACACCGAGATTAAATGTGCACCTAACAACTCGGTGTTTTTCTGTTAGGTGCACTGACAATACAAATACTTCAATTGAAAGAAAAAAACATTAGATGGTTTACTGAAAGACGATCAATGATCAACAAGTCCATTGAGCAACAATTAGAAGGGTTGTTCGAAATCGATATTATATTTATGATTTTAAAGTCTTGCACGTGCACTCTTGAGGTATATGTGATTCCACAACTATTGGATAGCACTCGAGATCCTCTGTTTTAAGTTATATTTCGATTTTCTATTCTACTCTTATGTGTTGTTTGGTTATAAATAATTTAATTGAATGTGCTCGATTAAACATTCGAAGATTTAGTAATGATTTGTCTTTGCCAAAAAGAATTTTGTTGGTTCACTTGACAACCGATAAGCCACACAAAATTAAACGCGCCAGTTTTTCAGTCAGGTGAATGATAGCTAATCATAATTTAATTTATAACACCACCAACCTGCACCCACAAAAAGTGGCCAAAATGAGGTACACTCCGGAAAGTTAATTAATAGAAGAAGGCATCACAACACTTGCAGACTTGGTCGCATTATCAAATATAGGGGCACCAAGCCCATCCAAATTTGTGCACTGACAGACAAGCCCATTTTCCACCGACGCCCAGTGGTATAAAGATAAAAATTTATCAGGCTTAGAAAGCATTTGTCCATTTGTAAACACCGCTACTTTGTATAAATAAAAGTTGTAGAAAAAAATATAAAAAAAACTAATAAAAGTGGATAGTGTTGCTTCCAACTTCTTGCACTGTTGGCAAGACAGGCATATCGAGTGCTATCAAAACCGAATTCTCTAGGTACCAAACAGGCAATTCTTTCATGAACCAAGTGTATGCACCACGCAGTTCAAATTCAATCACGTATTATCTATTAAATTCGTTATAAAATGCATATAATACATAACTGATTATAAATCATTGGATGCATAATTAAGGCTCATAACCCGATTCATACAAGAATTTTCTGTACCAAACTCCTTGGTGGCAATATTACCAAATCCGGTGGGAAACATTGCCGGGGGTAGTTGTTCTTGGAATGTGCTCCTTGAAAGAAAAAATGCAAATTTTCATTTGTTTGGAAAAGCATTCTGGTGAGGCGTTATTGGCTTGTGAAGTTACACCAATTCATACACCCATCGAAATAGACCTCTTTGCAGTGTAGGCTGTCGATGTTTTTCATATTTCAAGATATATAAGACAGTCTCTTTATAAAATAGACATGTCATAAAATCCATCACTTGCACATTTGTAATTATCTTGCCATTACGAAAATACACAACGCTAGATAACATCAAGCCAAAGACATCCAATTCAATGAAGTAACTAATTCTAACCAAAGAGACATAATAAACCGACAAAACTTCTTTGGTGTCAGCCTAATGTCCCCATTTCGAATCTTTATTATTACTAGTAGTACCATATGATGCCACTAATCCACCTGCAAATCAGGAGCTTCTATCCCATAGCATATTTCTGAGTCCAGGATCGAGCAGTGCTCTCATACTTGACTCTATCAGTCTTGTACATGTGGGCAATCTCCGGCACAAGAGGATCATCTGGATTCGGGTCGGTCAACAAAGAGCATATAGAGAGCAGCACCTGCGGATGAACCCATTTGTCACATGGCCATAAACATACTGATTCTAATCGAAAGAAAGCAAGACATGACCCAACACCAGAACATAGGGTGCCACGATCTTAGTGCTATAGAAAATAGAAGTGTACCCTAAGTTTCTGAATACTACGATTCAAACATCTACCCACTCAAAATCTAACTTGTTTCAAACAAAGAATTCATCACAAGCTCATAAGCTGCATGGAGAGCATAAAACAACCAAAATCTAGCAAGATTTGACGAATTTTTCAGAGAAAATTGTTAGTCTTAATTCAGTTATTCTTTGACTTGGTAGAGAAGCCTCTGAAATTGAGCTTAACAAACCAAAACCAACCATCATTCAGGATCAAGAACAAGTACCTTTGATATTGTAAGGGCAGGGCTCCACTGCTCCTTGAGGATATCCAGACAAATACTACCATTGCTGTTGATATTCGGATGGAAAACCTTGGTCTTGAAAGACACCTGCAAAGTGCCAGAGTATATAGACATAAGAATCTCAAGTTAAAATATAATGAAAAATTAAAGAGTACCATGAGTCTAGAAAGGTGATCGAGCTGTTTTCAGCACTGATGTCACAACAGAGGCAGTGCAGAATTACGTGGCACAAAAGGTTGCACAGAGCAATTTACCACTAAGAACAACATTGATTCGTAAAAACTTATATTTGCAGGGCAAGTAGAGGGGAGGAATTGAGTTTTATTGAAACACATAAAATACAGCCAGATATAGTTCCCCCTCACTCCGTCCCCAGGGCATACCCCCCTCCCCACCCCCCAACAAAAATCGGTAGTTCATTCTATACCTAGAAACATTGAAAAGGATAAAAGTGATTCTTGTATACAAGGCTTCCAAAGTAAGAGGCAACATCTGAGTGCCATGTTCCAAGGAGAAAAGGCCAATTTACTACGTAAGCACAGGTTACCTTAGGTGGCTTGAAAGGATAATCAGGTGGGAAATGAATAGTCACGAGGAACACCCCACCAGAGAATGGGCTATCAGAAGGCCCCATTATGGTAGCTTGCCAATGGAACATATCTTCACCCACAGGCCCTGCATGAAGGTATGACAGCTATCAGAGATTAAATATATATTAAAATTAATATATTCAAAGATCTTCACGATTCAATCACAAGAATAACATCATGATAAAAAGTTCCAACTTGAATTCTTAAAAGGCCGTATGTATGTCGATGTGTGCCAAATGTAAGATTTGTCTAAAGGAAAAAGCGCACAGTCAATCATCCCATCATTACAACTTTACATGAAGAAAATTTGAGAATGAACTAGCACATGCAATTCTCCTCAGCGCTCAGATGTTGACTTAATTTCAGAAACCACAAGTATAGACCTTTCCTCTCAAACAAAACTACTGAACAGCCAGAACCAATCACATGAACACTTAAAAACAGAACTTCATAGTACCACAAGCATAAAACAGATAAACGACTAGGAGAAGAATACAGACCAGCGCTGCAGGATGCAGGAGGATCCTTTTGCAAGTCTTTCAGTTCTTTCTGAATTCTCTTGGAAGCCATAACTTTTTTTCCTCAAGCTCACCTGAACAATTGATGATTAACAGGGAAAAATACTCCATCAAAATGGCTAGCATAATCAAAAGTCAAAATAGTCAAGCTAGTTGATACAAGAAAAATCACCAAGCTTTTTATCACAGGGTGTAAAATCCACAAGCCTTAACCTTAGTCAGATAAACAAGATGAGAATAAAACTGATGTAGCATGTAAAAACAAGTACAATTGCAGTTCGCAGATGTAGCACTTCAATGGAAGCAAGTTTCACATTAAAACAACCAATCATCGGCTTTTGGCCCCCAACAGAGAAATAAAGGGAAAAACTAATATTTCTTTTGTTTTTATCTTTCTTTGGAGTACTCTTATTTTTCAAAAGATTAAAAAAAAAAAATTTAACTCTCAAGAGGACAAAATTCTAAGTACGGGCAGTGTATCAAAAATCACCTCAAAACCACAAAATTCTCCTATCTTTCAATCCATCGTGAAGCCTAATATACACAATTTCGTATAATAAATCTTTTGCCTAACAAAATTCAAGAAAAAAGAAAAGCCAAGCCCGTCAATCAAATACTAAAACACCAAGACATCATGTTATTACACTGGAATATACATGCAATCAATACACAAATCATAGAATATAACGTAACCCTAGAAATCAAAAAACAGAAACCAACTCAAATCCGAATCAAAAAACACACAAAACAAACAAAATCAAAACCAATCGGAATGACAGAAAAAAAAAAAGAAAGAAAATCTAGAGAGAGATAGAGAGAGAGAGAGAGAGAACCTAGCGGGTTTTGAGAGCAGAGAGATTTAGATTTTTGTTGGTGAGAAATATGGGGCGTAGTCTATGAAGAAAACAAAGTATAATTTTGATGGCTTATATACAAAGTCAGCGCCAAGTGTCACCCCTGTTGACGGTGGGAATCCCATGCCATGCACGTGTGCGCACTAACCATTTTTATTACTCTTCATTTTCGGATTATTAATTTAAGTCTTATTATTTCTTTTATTAATTATTAATTGTCACATATAATTTTTTCATCATGCTAAGCATACCTTCATGTCGATTTGATTATATATAATGAGCCTGTTTGGAGGCTTTTACTTAAAAGTTATATGACAAAAACACTTTAGCAAAAGAAATAAAAATTGTGTTTGATTTAAACTTTTTTTTCAAAAGTAAAAGTTAAAACAAAAACCCATAAGTGATTTTTTTTAAAAGTAATTTAAGTGGTCTTAAAAAAATGCATATTAAGCACTTTTAAATTATTATATTCAAATATAAAATTACTTATTTTAAGAAAACTTTTACTGTAAAAAGTATGATTTTACAAGTACTTTCTTCAGAAAAAAAATATATCCAATCGGGCCAAATATATAATTGTAGTTAATTGGAAATTGGCAAACGTATTAAAGAGCATTAAATTACTTTAAAAAGTGCTTGATTCTTCTAGAAATATCTATTGTAATTTATATAGAAAGAAGAAAAGAAAAGAGTGGATTATATTTAGATTTAGGCATCACATGTGACCTCCTAATTAAAATTATTCAGTAATGCATACTTATATATATGATGCCAAATGCACATTATTCGATATATTTAAATTTTAATTTATTAAATATATATGAACGGACACCAAGTTTTAGAAAAAGACACTAAATAAATAAATAGATATCTCATAAAAAGCTACTTTACTTTTGAACTTTTGTGTATATATATGACAGTTTTTAACATTAGTGGGTCACAGCTAAATCGAATGTTCCAATAACAAACTGGGGCTCCCATATTTTGTTGAAGGCGAAGCGTAGATAACAAGCAGAAGAATGGAAGAAGATTGTACTCGTGATTATGTTATCAAAAAAGTAAAAGAAATATATATATATATATATATATATATAGATATATATATTTTACGCGTGTTGGGCATGTTATGATGATTTCTACACTAACAAAATTCTCGAAGTTCTTCTATGGATATTATATTGAGTCCTACATTTATATTCACAAGTCATAACTCATTTATTTACTTCATAAAAAAACATTTAAATATATAATATGGATAAATCACAATAACTGAATACGTGTGTGAAATTTAAAACCAAATTCATAAAAGTTTTTTTCCCCAAATTTTAAGAATGTAAGTTAGGTCACCAAGCCAACTCATAAATTAAGTAAATAGGTTCGACTTGAGTTTTGTTCTAATTTGAGCCTTTTGAACTCGAGTTATTATGTAAGTTGAACTTGAATTCATATTATTAACATGAAAATTTTAAATTTAATTTTTAGTTATATTTATGGAATAAATACCTATATCTAATATACATCAAATTGAGATGAAATTGGAGTAGGAAAAATATATACTTTTCAAGTGGCATCCACTCTTATGTGTGGACCATTTTAACATGGACATATGGCACAACTCTCCTAGGATGTTTCTTGCACTCGTGTAGTGGAATGCTTCTAGGAAATCCGTATGGAACGCTTTATCTTGCTTGGACCTCAAGGTCCTTCTCGAAGTGCAATGTTCCATTTCTTCTCGAAATGGTCCTCTATTTTTTCTCAGAGTAGTCTCCTATCTCCAATCGGTATGGTCTCTTTTATAATGATTTCTAACTGACCGTTGCATCCGGATGTCTCTACTGCCACTTGTCAATATTTCCCCATACAAAACGCTGGAGGTCATCGTCCTCAACCCAAACTCTATCCGTTCCACCCTTCTACTATAATAAAAGGTTTCAACAGTACTTTTTTAATAGTACTTTATCTTTTGATTTTTTGCTCAATACCTTTTTTGACTTAAGTATATGATGATATTCATTGAAAATACTTTCAGCTAAAGTTACGTGTATTACTTTTTAGCAGATTGAGAGCCAAACCAGCTTATTTACTCTTGTTCTCGTCGAATCAACAATGCCAAAGATCATATCGAGAAGACAACACCATTAGAATCTTGATGTGATTTGTGTAATTATTAAAACAAGAGAGATAATTGATAATTACGCTATATATGTTAAAGGAGTGTAAACGGCCAAACGCAATTCATCGTACTAATAATTAGCAAACAAGCCAATGTTACATGGTGTGACACTTACGGGCAACTGCGCAAGCTTTCACCTAGCCACATTCAAACAATTAGGGCCTATCGCATTGAGTGGGCTTTGTTGGGTTTATGCTAATTAAGTCCATATGGGAAGTTTTTCATATATAGAAAAATAAGTAGCGTACAAGTTTACCAATTCCAACTTTAGATAGAGTAGAAAATAGGCTAGTATAATATTTGTGACAATTAAATAAGATTATATGTATCCGGTCAAGTTCTGTAAATACGGATATTATCTTAGTTTTATATTAGTTTCTTATTTATTGTATGATATTCTTTTATGTTTATTTGGTATTTGATGATAATTGATTATAATTGTTTATTTTTTCACCAGAAATTTAATGTAATTAGTGTTCGATGATATTTAATTATAATAGTTTATACATTAATTGAGCTATTGATGTTACGGCTTCAAACATGGCAACATGATCTCGAAGGATAAAGAAAGAATATACCCTCGAAAAATTATTAAAAATTGACAAAGAAATGTGCGAAAATCAAACGCTCCGGACCCTTTGATGGACACTAATTACTCTGATGTCACTTAGCACTGACTCCAATAATAACATATTTTGGATCATGATCAAAAGGATTTCAATGGTGGGGCCTTATGATAAAAATAAAAATAAAAATTCAAGTTATATGAATTTAGGCACTTGCTTACTTAGCTAGTATATTTCTTTTATTATTCATATTGTGATTAAAAGTACACCAACTTATTAATATTTTTATTTGACAAATTGAAAATATTATGTGTATTTGTTGTGTATCAATTATCTATACTATATATTAAGTGTGAGGAATTTTGATTTCTTGTTTGATACGTGTGATTGTGGTATTCCTAAAATACTATTTAACTATTCATTTATCCTTTATCATTTCTTTCCTCTTCAACAATGTGTTTTTTTTTTTACTATTTTCTATTGTCAATGCTCTCTCATTTTCTCTCTTACATCTTTTTTTTTAAATGTTATAATTTATAAATTTATTTATTTTTAATTAATAAATAATTTTATTGAAAAATATTTTTTTTAACTTCTCATAAATTTGATAAATATATTATGGCATAAGCAATAATAGTTAAGAAAGATGTGTATTTACATAGAGAGTTTATCAGAAAAATAATTTTATTTTATTAAAATTGAATTATTTGTTTAAATTATATCTCAATTTTATTTTACATACATATCGAATATGCCTAATATGCTTAGGGGATACCAAGGGGGATTTAGTTGTGTTACATCGAGTGTGGCCAATAAACAATTTGTTTTTTTGCACGATACTAGGGCGGATTAATTGTGTCACACATAAATATTTTAAATTTGGCTTGGTTCACAAAGTTTGACCGACACTCCATATCTCTACCTAATAATCAAATGCTATCGAATTATTCGATCCCTATTCTCCTTAGGTTTAGTAATATAAGATGTGAAATCGTAACCAAAATGATAAAGACATGCTGATAATGGTATTTTATAATGAAGGTAATTGTTCCCTGTAAATTATATTAGACTTTACAGTTATAAATAGCAATAAAATTAAATTATATTCAAATTTTACTACTAAATCCTTTTCCATGACAAGTGAACAGCGTGAAATTGTTGACTTTAAGGCTATATTTAGAATAAGAATTTTGATAAGGAAAAATGAAAGGAAAATAAAAAAAATTAAAAATAAAAGTATATAATATTATTATTTGAAGTAAATAAAAATAAAAATTCATCCTATTTTTCTTATCAAAATTTAAGAACCAAATGAATGGTAAGGGTTCAAAATGAGAAACATGTGGCAACTCATGCAAGAGAAAAGGAATGTAACATACTAAGCCACAATCAAAAAAATTATCATTAATAACATATATTAAATAAAAAAAAAGAAACTTGTCTCCTCACAATAAAATTTTGATATACATAACATGTTAAACGATCACTTCATCTAAAAATTTAAAGAAATAAGTTATTAAATATTTATTATATTCAATAGTAACAATTTATTTACGTTAAGAATCTTGGCACAAAATAATAATTTTTATTATTATTAAACTGCCATTATAGGAGTACCACTTATTGCAACAATAACAGCTTAAAATGACCATAGTTTGACATTATTAAGTTATATTATGTCAAAATAAAGAAAGAAATGTATTTCTACTTAATGGAAATTTGTAATAAAAATAATAAAAAAAGAAATTAAATGTCATTAATATAATTCCACATAATAAGTTAAACGTTCTTTATGAAGCAATCGATTACATCAATATTACAAATAAAAAGACAAATTGTTACAATCAACCAACTGGTATCAAATTATAACAACATGTGCATTCATGAAAAATTAAACCTACAATTTTAAAGTTACGGAACCCCCACTTTGTTATTAAGACAAAGACATGTTGGCAATTTTTTTATTATTAATATTGTATTTATTTTTTGGTAGTGACTATGGATTCAAAACCTTGTACATAAACATATAAGTGGAGTCAGGATTTCGAAGTTACGGGGGCACTTAAACTATTATAAGCTATCAATAACACAAATAATTAAATGAGAACAAAAATTAGGTAGTGCACTGAAAAACAATTAAAGAGTACATTAATTGAAAGACGGTTATTTATATTCAATCATATATATATATATATATATGTGTGTGTGTATATATATGTGTGTGTAGGATAGTTTTAAAATTAAAAGTGCATGTGCACCTTTTAAACTATATATGGCCCACCATGGTACAAACGTGGAAAAGAAAATAATGAAAGAGAAGCATGTAAGTTGAAAAACTTACTAGTGGAGAAGAGCAAGGGAGCACTGGGACATTCTTCAGTGCACCGGTTTTGGAACATCAAGTAGTGTGAATTGAGCCACATGACCCTAATTTAAATTCAAATTTTGATGTGGCGTAATCACCAGCTGATAATAACAATAATAATGTCACATTATCATATAATTTTTTTTTACTACTGGTATTATGTTTGATTTTTGGTAGTGACTACGGATTGAAAGAAGTTGTACACAAGGAAAGAGAAGCAAGGCTGAGGCATTGAAAAACTAAGTAGAGAAGAAGAAAACAAGAACCACAACACGTGGTGGGCAAAGCACCAATCTTGAAACCCCATATTAATAGTATTAATTAATATATAATCAATCACCCTTGTAAATGTTAATAATTAATTCATCACCCACTTCAGATTTCAGTCAGACCCACTTCTTTGTTGTTTGCTCCTTTCCAGTTGGGACTACTTTTCTCCCAGAGCAGAGTCTGAAAATCTGCTTCTTTTAAGTTTTAGCTATATATACAGAAACAAACAAGCATCTTTAGCGGAGAGGGTTTTTTGGAGCTCCTGTAGTGATTCTCAGCTTTTGCTTGCCCAGAGTTGTCACTGTAAAAGCTAAGGTACCGTTTCTCTCTGAAGTCTGAACCCGTATATATTTTGCGCGCACACACACACACACACACACACACACACACACACTATATGCTGTAACGTTTGGCTTACATGTTGAAAATCTTTATTACTGTCTTAAACTGGGATTGTTAGTAGTTTCCTCTTTCTGACTTACGAAATTTTTGTGTTATTTTACTTTCACATCTCCGGTAAAACAGGGATAATTAATTCGGAACAAATTAGATCATGCCAAGATTATTCTTATTTTTTGGTTTCCCTTTTTGTTTTTTTAATTTTATTTTATAGAAATTGATTGAAATTTGAAAGCTATAGCCATCTCAAATTTTGCAGTTTCAAGCCAAAGGCTATCAAATTATTTTAATGGATACTCTTTTTAGATTGGCATGAAAGTGAACTTCCCATTAACCATTTATGCTATTCTAGATTGGCAAACAGAGAGGCGTAAGGGGTTTGGGGGTAGATATAGGGCTAATGCCATTACTGCAGTTTCATTATTTTTCTCAATTATTTTACTTCTTTCCTGGTTTTCTGTTGAAGATTAGTATCTTGAACAGCTTATTTATTTACTTATTTGTATAAATGTATGATTATTACTGTAATTATTTTGTTTCAAAGAAGAAGAAATGAAAAAGGACGGATTGCATATTTTCATCGTTTTTTCCTCTGCAAAATAGATTCAAGTGATAATTACCAAAACCCCCCTTGAGATTTGTCCCAATAACAAAAAGCTCCCTCTATATAATTACAATTACCGCCCTTGAAGTTTGCTTGTATCTTACAAGTAGCGCATGTTGTTAGTTGTCCCAGTTACAAAGAGCCCTCTGTCTGTTAGTGTGAGGGGTAATTGTAATTTCAAATATATTTGCTTGTTACTGTCATGTTTCCCAGGGCATTTTGATAGTAAAGAGTAGCGGTTGCTTATTCTCCTCACTCGTTCGTTTTACTAATTTATTTACTTTTCTTTTTATTTTGCATAGCTGCAAAATAGTCAAACATTAAACTGAAAATGGGAGGTGTGGTTGCCAAGGGTGGATCGTCTAAGGCTTCAGTTCCAGAGACAAAGCTTGAGGCCAAAATAATCGAGGCAATGCAGAGAAGAGAAGTTGAAGGGAGCAGTATAAAATCCTTCAACAGCATTATCTTAAAGTTTCCCAAAATAGATGAAAGCTTAAGGAAATGCAAAGCCACTTTCAACGAATTTGGTAACTATCTTTAAATGTCACATACTTGTCGGGTTAAATATTGGTGAATGTGATGTTTATGCTATTCAAATCTGGAAGCGAAACGGGCTTGCATTTTCTTAACACAAAAATGCTAAGATTCCTGTATAATAATGGAACCGGTTTGTTCTCTTGATAGATGAGGATGGAAATGGTGCGATAGATCCTCAAGAGCTCAAGCGCTGCCTTCACAAGCTGGAGATAAGTTTCAGCGATGAGGAGATTAGTGATCTGTTCGGGGCGTGTGATATAAATGAAAACATGGGAATGAAATTTAATGAATTTATAGTTCTTCTTTGCCTCGTCTACCTTCTCAAGGAAGATCCAACTGCCGTATCCCAATTCTACTAAGTTTATATTGCATTATCTTCTGTGTCATAAATTAATATTATGTTTAAATGCCTTGGTTTATCTTTCATGCTTGTGTCTGCTTTGTTTTATATTTACATCTATGTTGTATTCACATTTTTAATCCCCCAAGAATCTATTAATAAATGCAAGTTCGACATTGTGCATTGTATTTGGGGTTCCATGTGTATCTTAACCAAGAACAGGGTTTTTTGCAGAGACAGAGATTCTATGATCATGAACAAAGATATAAACCTAACACTTTCTTCTACCAGAGCTACTTGTTCTATTCCTTAATATTGATAGAAATTGTCTTGTATGGGAATGCCAAACCTAGAGGCTACTTTTGAAACCTTAGTCGATGCATTCGTGTTTCTGGACAAGAACAAGGATGGTTATGTGAGCAAAACTGAGATGGTTGAAGCAATAAATGAAACTACTTCGGGAGAACGATCTTCGGGGCGAATTGCCATGAAAAGATTTGGTCAGCTCTCTCTCTCTCTCTCTCTCTGGTTTTGTAATAAATTGTCAACATGCTTTGGTGTGTATTCCAACTGCAACTTGGTACAGAGATCAAATCGTGATTTCTTGTCATGATTGGTCATAAAAACAGTTATAAAAAAGCCCTTGTTTCTGTTTTTCTTTTCAGAGGAGATGGACTGGGACAAGAATGGAATGGTGAATTTCAAGGAGTTTCTATTTGCTTTTACTCATTGGGTTGGAATTGAAGATAATGACGATGATGATGAAGGCGACAACAATGGCTGACCAGAAGTCACATTTCTGATCCAAAATTCCAGAATAAAGATGTACCCTTTTTTATTTTTCCAATGAATTTAGGAGTGAGAGATGATGATGATTTAATGGGATCCTCTTATGGCCTCTCCAGATTTACTGTTGTAGATAAACTATGTTTGAGGCCACTGACTTTGGGAAATTTTTACCTGCCAATCTGTAAGACTAGGCATTAATGTTGTACTTGTTTTTGTTTTTCCACTTCAAATTCAGATTGCCACGTGGGCACACACTGAGTTCAAAGTCCTTTTGAGGAACAATTTCTGATACAGTTGAAACACAGAGAAACTAGAGAGAGAGAAATTAAGCTAAGAGAATCCAAACTAATTGCTCACATTCAATGTCATAACATGGGTTTGGATAATGTTATCTCACTTGATGCACAGGTAAAGAAACAATTAACAATACTTCTCATCATTCTTCCACAAAAACATATATAGAGAATAATTTCAAGCCAGTTGAACATTAGGGCAAATCACTTTGGCCCCTGATTCAGTATACAAATCACATATCTTACTTCTCACAAAACCTCATATTACCAAAACTCCCATCGCAAGCTTACAATAAATGAAATAATACGACAATGCTGGGAGGAGAATAGTCCCCCAACTAAACGGCCCAAACATACAAAA
Organism: Petrea volubilis; assembly: GCA_026212405.1. Lineage (NCBI taxonomy): Eukaryota > Viridiplantae > Streptophyta > Magnoliopsida > Lamiales > Verbenaceae > Petrea > Petrea volubilis. The sequence continues at coordinate 9,078,827 of CM047870.1, forward strand.
CTCAAAACCGTCACCAATAACGATCCATTAGTACACAATACACTGCTACTAAATCTTCCCCCAGGATAGCAAAAGCACACCTCATATCATATAGAGACAGGACCTCAGAACTGGCATCCAACAGGACCAGTGCCCCGATGGCAGTTAAGAGGCACATCGGGTGGCACAGCAATACCCGTGCTATGGTAAATGCCGTTTACTGGCAGAGACGAGAACATATATAAGCTTTCCATGTTTACCCCCTAGTTTTTGCTCTCTTCATTCCAAGGCTGTTGTGGAATGGGGATACAGAACCCGACATCTGCGAACCTTCTTCCCTAAGCGTGCCATTAAGCATAGCTAGTTCACGGAGCTGCTGCTTCTTATAAAAATCTTGAGATTCATCCTGCTTTAAGATATGTAGGGTCCAGGAAGACAAGTCAAGAGTTGAGATAAGGAAAAACTTTTAAAAATGAGTAGAGATGAAGGATTATACTGCTAAAGAAAGCCAATTTGTTTGGTGGGTAAAAGTTACCACTGGTTTGAGTAAATCTTCTAGTATCTCGCGTGCCTGCATTAGGCGAGCATCAATTATTTCAACAGGCAGCTCTGCCTCAACAAGTATGTGAAGAGGTTCGTTAAGATGCTCATATCCTGCTTTCCCTCTCATCATCTCTTCCTTCAGATCAAACAGCAAAAGCACATTACTATTAGCATATTGCAGTAAGTGCTGAAATGACACCGCTTTTAGTGAATGGTTAAACAAAGATAATATAAAGGAAGGTTACTAGCAAAAATTTATATTTGCTCAGGTGTGATTGGCTTTCCATGAGTTGCAGTAAGTGTAAATATGGCGGAAGGAAGTAGAAATATGCATCATGAAGCAGTAAACTAGTTAATCAGTTCAGTCAATCCCAGTCACTTTTTCACAGGAAATGATGTACCTCAGGAAATAGTATGTGCATTTAACAAATTGTGTTGGCAGAGTTCCAAATTATGACTGCAAATTTTACACAGCTATTGTATACAATCTGAAACAATGGTAATGGCCATATGCAAATTACCCTTGCTGGATCCTTGATACTGCCACGGCCTCTAATTAGAACACGACAATCAGTAGTTGCTTCAACGCGCTTCAGAGAATTCCCTCTAGGACCAAGAAGGCGTCCAACAAAATTATACTGCAATGCCAAACATAATGCATACATGAAATAAAATGCAGCAAGAAAATCAAATGAAGAGAACACTACTTGGGGGAGGGGAGAATTAGTACATTAGGATATTGTTCAACTGGAATGTCGACCCTGACAGTTCGCTTGACTATGAGACCTGATGAACTACTTTGTGAACCAAGCCAGTTCTGTGCAGAAGAGGGTTGCATCAAACCTGAGATCTGCAAGTTATAATTCCACATATTGTAAGAAAGGAAAATATTAAGAACGCAGAAAGATTTTCCCTTTCTTCGTGTTTATATTTTCCACATTCATTGTTGAGTTGGAATGTTTCTGAATTCAACGAAGCTGAGAAAAGGAAAAATCAATCAAAAGCAACTTTAACTGCATTAGAAAACAGAGTGAAATTTATTCAAGGCATGCCAACATACAAGCAAAAGACAACTCTGGGACAACAGCGAGCTTAAGAGGATCTAAAATAGCATATCCCTTTAGCGTTGAATGAATCTCTAACACTCAGATAGCATCATATTTCATACAAAAAGATGGCATTCCCGACACTATGTCAGCAGGAGAATAGCTACGATGTTTGTCAGAAGTCAAAATCAGAGAATTTCCCTAAACAAAATTAATAGGTCAATATTTTATTGAAGTCAAAAGGAGTAAAATCGTTCTGATAAGAGACCACAGTGGTCCCACAGTAACAGTGGCCGCATGCATGTTAATGTAAGTTAAGACGAAACCTGGTTAAAATGAGTAGCATATGGGATGTCAACCGTACAAACAAAAAGATGTCAATGATCAATCTAGCTACAGGCCAAATTCTGTACTAGACATGACAAGTTAAAGTTGAAACCTGGTTAATAAAAGTTGCATATGGGGATGTCAACCATTGCAACAAAAAGACGCAAATCTGACTATAGCTGAAATTCTATATTTGACATGCCCAGATAATATATATCATTCTTCAAGTTGTTAGCTTCAAACTACCTGCCATGAAAAGTTGAACTTAAAGCTAAAAGCACCAAAATCAAATACTAAAGTTAGGATGAAAAACAGTAATTTTCGGAGAGCTTGTGAAAACAGTAAAGAATTAGATCAAACAAAAGGTCATGTCAATGGTTAGTATCCATACTTCTGATTGAAATGGTGATGCCCATCTGTTCACGTTAGCTCCTCCATTTGAATATATTCCTCCTGAAGCCAGGGGGCTCGCATGTTCAAGCCCACTTTGTTCTAAAACTGATGCATTCCCCAACATTGTAGTTACACGCAATATTTCTGCTTCAAAAAGGTCAATTTCCAACAATAAGATGTACCAGTTAGCATTGGTTAAGAAATTAGCGAGTAGTCACCACAATATGGACACAACACGGACTGTTAACTTGTTAGTAAAATACCTGATAAAGAAAAGGAGATCTAGTGAAGTTAAAGATGTCTACCAAACACCATAAGCAGAGTCCTGAGTATATTACTGAATTTCAAATTTGACAACAATTATAGACAGACCATCTCTGAAGTTAGCCCCTATGTATGACCCCCTACATATGGGGAGGAAAACCAGTATATCGCACACTTTTAATCAGTTTTCTCTTAGTCATAAAATGCAATAAGTCAGTCATTATATTTCCTCCATAAGACACCAGAAACGAAAATAGCAAAAAATGAAATTCTAGAGCCTGTAGAACCACCCAGCCATGCCAGCGTACACACAGAAAAACGAACATTTAAGGGGAAAAATAAATAGAAACTTCATTTGAGGCATCTCTGATGACATTGATATAAAAATCTGCGCATGAAAACATCCTCCCAAACAGGCCTATCCTTAAGTTACTAGTTTGCTACACAAACTGACATTGCATCTAAAGATGAATATCCAGACAGGGTTAGATATTGCGAGTTCATCAACATTAGTCCTTTTCATTTTCCACGCCTTATTCATTTTCCTTGACCTTTTGTCCATGTACCTAAGGTCACTCCAAAACACCAAAATTTGAGATGAACATAATCTATAGTTGGATCAGTAATCACAACTCTTTGGGAATGTACGGATGCCTTTGAACATGGTAAACATTGTTGAAACTTGAAAGAGCAATCTCAGGCACCTGACCCTCATAAACACCCACTTAATACCAAATAACCACAAATGCTGTTCCTTGAAAAGACCCACCATGGAAAACAAGGGATTCCGTTCCTACTCAGACATGCATTGGTCAGAGAAAGCTCGTATACCAAGCTTATCTTTTGAAAACATTATTCAACGAACTAATTCTTCACATCTATCTCAAAATCCTAATCAGTAGCAGTCCAGAAACAAGAATTGGTAGTCATTTAAGTGTACCCAGAAAGAGCACTAGCCCAAAGAATCACCTTGTTCGGCCATCCTCTGTATTTGGGATAAATGCTTCATTGAGAAGTTATCCCACTACAGAAGATTCTTTGTATAGAAGAGCAACATGATTCTAGAAGATTGGCAAGAAGTTCTAAAGGGACCAAAGTATAAAATGCAGTTCTTCAAGGTTTAATAGAAACTTGGCCCCTGTTAATGACCAAACAGCTTGCTACATTTTAAAAGGCATTTAGTCAGTTTTAGTAAAATAAGCTGACTTAATAGCCAATATAGACTTAATGGTTCAAACAAATTAACCATGCATAAAAGGAGCAAGGAATTGAGCCCATGAAATGGTTTCACAGCACAAAAAGAGGATGTTTGCCGAACAAATATTGATGATACATCAACAACACATCGATATCCAATAATCCTTCATCCCTATGCCTCTTATCCTCCACCCCCCCCCCCCTTCCCTTCCTCTCTCTCTCTCTCTCACACACACACACACATGCACACACAATTAATTTTGATCTCATGGCACGAAAATATCCAGTATGGCATACTATGGTTTACAGATAAGAAAAAGAAGCTAAAAGTTTAGATGCTTTGGCTGTAGCAAAAACATTAGAGCGGACCTCGTAGGGTGTATGGACATATTCTCAACATCAACAAGGAAGCAAAAGCTTTCAATTCTCTCAACACAGCCGTTCTTAATTTCTGCAAGAGATTTAGAATATATAGAATCATAAACTCACCCTGATTCAGCAACCGATAGCAATTTGGCAGCACAGCCATAAAAGGATTAAGCTTGTTACGCTCTGCTAGCAATTCTGAGAGATACCTGTCAACGTTTGCCATAACATCCTCAAATTAGTTGTGATAGCATAACATCAACATTTGTGTACAAGGTGACTATTGTGGACTGAGTATCTAATACAAGAGAAGGGGAAAATTTATGATGTTGCTCATTTATACTTGACAATAGAATGAATTATACATAAAATAATCGGGGTATGTGATCTATTTACCAAAATTATAAAAAAATCAGGGTATGTGATCATCAGATTATGTAAAGAAGCATATAGTAACAATTTTGTTTCCCTGGTCTTTGAGAAACAGGAAGATGTTGTCGCGGTGCTAATTTTATATCTACCTTTCTGAACAGTATGGAATATGAATCTCTGAATTATTATATCCAGTCTGTGTCTAGTTAATAATCAATCAAGGGTAAAAGAGAACAATAAGACCCCATACTTATACATGTTACAGGAAACCACAGAGATCTTTCTGTATCAAGAAGCAACGTAATTTAAATAAAACAACCTGCATCCTGCACCAGTTACACATTACAAATCAAGTTTATCAGGATAGGTGGATGCAATTTTCATCGGACAGCACACAATTACTCATCCAGTGTATGCTAAAACAAGAATTTACACCAAAAATAGTGAATAAATAAGAAATTCAAGTAAATAAATGCCCATCCATCGCTGACTTAAATCAACAGATTTAGTCATTTGACCACCATAACAACGGGACCACTGAAGTCCACAAGATCTAGCTTCAATATTCATACAAAGCTCTCTGAACCCAGAAAAAAAGATAGGATCGCAAAAGTAAAAGGAAATTACTTTTCCTGCTCGACAAGAGCAGAAGCGGCGCGGATACCGCCACCAGCTGCGGCGCCGCCGATGTGAGGCGAGTGAGGAGCGGAGGGAGACGGTGAGTAGGCCATGTACCTCCCGGACGACATCCTTTTTCCGGCAGCGACAATAATCACCGCCGTCAGATCCACCGAACACCGACCAACCAGTCAATCGAGCTCAAAAGTAGTAAAAAACAGCTGGCGGATTGAATTATGATGAGAAGGGAATATCGGTGGGGCGTCGGTGGGAGCAAAAGCAGTAAAAGGAGAGGGAAGGAAAATGTGAAAGGAGGGCTCTGTATTTATTGAAGCGATGAGAGAGAGAGAGAGAGAGGGAGTTGGTCCAACCCAATCGCTCAGAGACACGGGCACTTAATATTTACTGTGGTTGCTATTGACGTTGAGAATGACCGGCTATTTATCGCTCTGTACTGCCATTTTTGTCTTCCTGTACAGTGACAGTTGGTCATGATTCACCAGTCTGGCCTGTTTTTCAGAGATTATATTCACACATATACACACAGTTATTTATAGCAAATATATATATATATGACCACTTTATTTATTTCTTTCTATAGTGTAATTTATGTTGTCTTTTTTTATACCAAATTTTAAATTCCATAACAGTAAATATTATTTTCGTATACTGTTAACTCCCTGAGATTTGCCTCAACTATAAAGAATTTCCTTTATTTTTTAAAACTACCATCATAACAGTATAACACTAACAAATTGAGGAGCCTTTTTCATTTATAATTGAAGCAACTAAGGGCTACTAGCTTAGATCCGTTTGAATGGGTTTAAAAAAAAATATATTTTTTAAATAGTACTTTTTATGGTATAATTTTTTTTTAAGTCAAGTATTTTTTGCGTTTTGATGCAATAATTAATAGTATTTTAAAATATATTTTTATTTAAAGCTACTTTATGATAGTTTTTAAAAAAAATTCCTTTTTTTCCTTTTTTTAGCTTCTGGTTTTTTTTTTTTTTAAACCATCCAAACATAATTTTTTTTGTTGAAGTGCTTTTTTTCAAAAAAATATGTGTTTTTTTTTCTCTGAAAAAAAAAAACCCATCCTAACAGGCTCTAAGCAAATATTAATGACGGCAACTTTAATTTCAAAAAAAAGATGATTTTTTTTTTATAGCTGGGACAAATCTGAAGAGTGTTTCCGTAAATATTATCCTTGTACTTTTTTAAAAAAATTATGATATTTTAAGCCAAAAATTTCAATGCCCAAGTATTTGTAGTTGGAAATTCAGGATGATTTGCATTTCAAAGATGTTCATGCATTTCTTTTTTTTATTTTTTCTTTTCTTTTGTCTTCTATAAAAAGCAATGTGATGTTACTTCAAGCTGAAAAAGTTGATATTACAAGGTTTATAAAATATTCTTGAAGAAATTGAAATATTTAAACTGTTGAGAAGTTTTATAGTATTATAATATTAACGATGGCACCACCAATTTTATTACGGGGAGGTTTATACTTTATTTATTAAAGCACGAGGATACTAAATACCGTTGTATTCTTGGATCGATAATTTTCGTTTGTTTATTAACTAGCATTTTTACAAAATTATACATGCGTATGTGTGAATTTTTTTTTTTATTTTAGTCACCCGGTTCCGACTCGCGTATATGTGAATTACCAAACGAGTTTAAACTACTCCAATATCTCCGGGAATCAATCAATTTCATCAAAGTTGCTAATATACTCTTTTTTAATCGAGTTTCAACTTTGGTTAGGTATTGACTAATACATCAAACATAATTATTATTATTAAGATTGTAAATTGCCAGAACAATTCTCCTAATTCAACATTATTAACAAGGTATTTTGATTATATTCATATTTCTTGTGTGTTACTATAATTAATTGTTGTGTCTTTAATTTTTTAAATCGATATATATCTAGAAATCCAACCTGATTTCTACTATATGCAATGCAAGTATGTCATATGGCATGTTGATTTTCTTTTCTTTTTTTTTTTTTTTTTGGACAGGTAAATATTATATATAATTAATCAAAAGGAGTGTAGATTTTCTTGGAGGTAGTGTTTGGGGTCAAATTTATTGATCAAAAGGTATTTAAGGGGAAAGATTAAATAGAATAATATAATTATGCAATGATCGAGATCCTTTTGAAGAAGAAAGAGATAATTTGAAACGAGAATCATGCTGAACAATGGTAGGGGTTGAGAGGGATGATTTTCCCGTTTTCTTTTTTAAATTAATCACTTCACTTTTCTCTAGCATTATCATGAACCTAAGTAATTTTTTTTTTATGTTATTCATTAATGTATATACTCAAATAACTCACGAAATAATAGATATAAATATGATGACATCACCACTCTAAACTTAAGTGCAATACATTTGAATCATTTGAGGTTTGTATCATTACAAAACTCGTCTTATTGTTAATTTTTATCTTTCAATTAAATATCTATTTAGGTTTGCATAATTACATAGACCACTCGCACTATCAAATTTTGTTTTACAATATACCCCAAAAAAATCGATTGCAGTAGTAATTTGCGTAATTGTGTAAATTTGAGGAGTCCAAGTATATTTACATCAAATTTAAGAGGTATAAGTGTAATTATTCCTAAAAATTATTAGATAATTGGCGACTTACTTAACTCTATGAATTATCAGAAAGAATTTTACACAACATATTATTATTATTATTATTATTATTATTATTATTGTAAAACTTTAAAAAAGTGAAATTACTTTTACTGTTGCATGGAGGAACAACTTTCTTTTGTGGGTGGTCTTGGGTGCAACAACAGCTGCCCTAAAGTGGACATAAATCATCATTGGTTGGCCCTCGATCATGGGACCTTCGTCCAATCTCAAATCTACTTTCTTTTTTTAACCCCTTTCTTGAATTTGATGCTCTTTTTTATTTTCTTAATTAACTGTCACCTTCTCTTATTAATTCTTATAATTTCATATAGTGACATTTTATTTCATTGTATTCGATTTTTCAAATCTCGTTAGTTCAAATAATAATTGTCAGTCTAAAGTCATGTGCGCACAAGGCATATATAGCGTACGCCGAGGAGAATGGTTGGTGTGATGTTACTTTTTATTAGATTTTGCCAGTGGGAAACCAATCACAGCCGCTGGCCACCAGACAGCCTTTTTCTTCCCCATGTATTTCGGAGGTTGATTGACCATTTTAATAAAAAAACAAATCAAATTATTATGTTTGAAAAATCAGATTCGTAGACTGAACATCTTTATTTATTTATTTATCTAGTTTTCAAATTATTTATTTATTATTTAAATAAAAGTATGATTTAGCCTTGTGATCTGACCACAATCAATTATTGCTTAATAACATTGCATTTTCATATTTATCTAAATATAAACTGTTGATTTTTTTTTTTTTTGATTTGGATAAACTGATGAATTGTGTATATTAATAATGCGATGCTCTCATCACATGTGTAAAATATAAAATGATATTTATAATGTCTCAGTTTGAAAAATTAGATTCATAAGTTGATCATCTTTATTTATTTATCTAGTTTTCAAATTATTTATTTGTTATTTAAATAAAAATATCATTTAAAGCATCCTAGTGAGTTGACCACAATCAATAATTGCTTAATAACATTGCTCTTTCATATTTTTTCTAAAAATAAACTGAAGAATTGTGTATATTAATAATCTGACGCTCTCGTTCTATGTGTAAAATATAAAATGGTATTTATAATGCCTCAGGCTGAAAGGGGTAACCTAAAGTTGGGCGTTATGTATTTTAAAATTATTTATTTTTCAGCAGCCTGAAAATGAATTGAGATTAACTGAGCTGTGAATGTTGTGTCTTTAGATTGCAACATGAAATGGAAGTTGAAGTTGAGAGTTGGAATTTAGTTCAATTCGCCATTCTCAAGCTCCAAGGAAAACTCAAGTTGTGAACTTTTGTATCACTACTAAATTCTTTGCTATTTTCGTTTATCTCACTTTCATAAGAACTTGTTTTCAACATCCATTATTTTTGTGCAAGCTTGTTAATTTTCAATTGTTTGCTAATTGGATATGTTATTTGAATATGCAGGCTGCAAGTTAATTTAGATAATTTCATTCGGTTTTTTCCACCCAGTTTCTTGTTTAAGATAACCAATTAACTGTTGAAAAGTGGATATCAATTTCTCAAAACTCACAAAGAGTAGAAGTGACAAAAGAAGTGACTATATTTTGCTTGATCTTGATTTATTGACACCGATTTATTGCGAAAGTGTACTGAGATGAAATATAGAACAAATGTTAGAAAATTTGGCTAACAAGTTGGTAAGTGACCAACTTTGGCCAATGATTTGATGAAGCTCCATTTATTGTTTTGGAAAATAAGTTGATTATTCGTAATCTACGTCGCTAGTAGATACGAAAAATGTATTTAATTGTTTAAAATCAATTTCAGGTAAATGAGAAATTAAATGTACAAATGAGGTTAGTGGAAAGCCAAAAATGGAGCATTGTATTGTAAAATGTGGATATCCCACATTAAAAAAATAATAGAAGAACGTTTTACATTTAAGTGGCTACTTGCAAATAACTAGTGTGTAAGGAGAGAGGACCTGCGGGTTAGTAGACTCAAATAGAACTTGCGTGAGCTGCTGTCCCTTTGGCCAGCACGGCTTGGGCTCGGGTTCGGGCTCTGGTTCAATTAAATACTATTCTTTTTGGATACAACCTGAGTTGAAATCAGGTCGAAATCAGCTCAAATTGAGCTGAAATCGCCAACTGACTGCATCAACAGAATATTCGAATTCACTTTATATATTTTGCATGTCACTCCCAAAAAGTCTCAAAAAAAGCATTCTTAACATCCGGTAAGTTCAAAACACTTTCTAAGTTTGCTATATCTCAAAATTTTGAGTGCTCCTATTTTGAGAAGTAGGTTGTTGTATCTTGTTAGACGATTGCCAATAACCGTGAGCACCAGTGCGAGCAATTTCGTCTTAAAGATAGAGAGGCCAACTCTCACCTTGACCTAATACCATAGCCTAATCTCACCTCGAACTTATGATGTTGTGATTGATAGTCAACAAGAATATGATGAACCAACGTGCAGTAAACGAGCTAGAAAAGCTAAGAGCTTTGGTCCGGACTTCTTAACTTATATATTAGACTATGAGCCTAGAACCATTAAAGAAGTATTGTGCGGTTCAAATGCTCCGTTATGGCAAAAAGCCATAAATAGTGAGATGGATTCCATCAAACAAAATCATATTTAGGAATTAGTTGACCTCCCAGTTAGTACTAAACCACTGGATTGTAAATGGATTATCAAGAGGAAGTATAAAGCAGATGGAACTATTGATAAATACAAAGCTGGGTTGGTTACCCAAGGATTTATGAAGGCCTTGGTTTCTTTGACACATACCCGCCAGCAACAAGAATAACATTCATAAGAGTTCTTATTGCTATTGCAGTTTTGCACAATCTTGAGATACATCAAATGGACGTGAAAACTACCTTTTTGAATGGCAAGTTAGAAAAAGAGATCTATATGGAGCAACTAGAAGGCTTTATTGCTTCAAGATAAGAAAATAAGGTGTGCAGGCTCGTTAAATCATTATATGGACTTAAACAAGCTCCAAAACAATGGCATATAAAATTTGACCAAACAATGCTATCAAATAGTTTCATAATTAACGAGTGTGATAAGTGTGTTTATATTAAAAGCACACCAAATGCTTATGTCATAGTCTGTTTCTATGTAGACGACATGTTGATTATGGGTACTAATCACGATATTATCATGAATACTAAGAAAATGTTGACTGAGCATTTTGATATGGGTCTTGCAAATGTCATATTGGGAATTAAAATTCTTAAGACGTCTGATGGACTAGCACTATCACAAGCTCACTATGTTGAGAAAGTGCTTAAGAAGTTTAATGTGTACGATAATCCGCTCGTAAAAACACCTATGGACTTAAATGTACATCTAGCCACAAATCAAGGTGAACCCATGGTACAGTTAGAATATGCTCGGATAATATGCAGTTTAATGTATGTAACTAACTGCACTTGTTCGAATATAGCATACTCAATGAATCAACTGAGTAGGTTTACAAGTAATCCAAGTAAAGAACATTGGAAAGCACTAAGAAGAGTGCTTTGATATCTGAGACACACGATGAACTATGGATTACATTATACAAGAAATCCAGCTGTATTAGAAAGATACAATGATGCAAATTGAATATCTGATACAAAAGATACTAAGTCTAGCAGTGGATATGTATTTACGATAGGTGGAGCAGTAGTATCTTGGAAATCCTCAAAACAAACTTGTATAGCTCAATCCTCAATAGAATTGGAGTTACATAACTTTAGATAAAGTTGGAGAAAAATTTGAATGGCTGAAAAAAAAATTAGAGGATATTCCGTGTTGGCCAAAACTAATGTCCACTATAGCTATACATTGTAATAGCCAAGCGGCTATAGGAAGGGCATAAAGTAGCATGTATAATGGTAAGTCTCGACAATTTCGTTGAATACATAATACCATAAGACAGATGAACTCTAGTGGAATCATTTCTCTTGATTATATGAAATCAAAGGAGAATCTAGTGGATCCGTTAACGAAAGGCCTTCATAGAGATTACATATACTGCTTGTTGAGGGGAATGGGATTAAAACCCACTAATTAAGAACCTAAGTATCAGTAACCCAAGCTTGTTGTGACATGTAAATATGTCTTGCAAAGGGGTAAGAGGTTAAGCTAAAGCTTTTAATGATTCTTATACTTTTAGTAGGTAGAGTATAGCAGGATACTCTTGAATAGGAGATCACCTATATAAGTGTAAAGCGTGGCCGCTTCAAATGCTAAATACATATGAATCCAAGATATGGCATACGGCCAAAACGGGCACAATCATGAGAATCGGAAAGTGTTAGGAAAGTTATTGTGAGAATGTTGTTGTCTTGGTCTACACGAACAACTGGACAGTTCAAGACATCGCGTTCACTGACTAGCTAAGTAAACCCGATAGTATCTCTCTAAGGAAGTTTCAAAGCCACAAGCTACCTATCCTGATGCTGCAGCTTTCCGCTTGAATTACTATAGTGTCTTCATGAGTCGCATATGCATTAATTTTCTTTCATGTGAGGGATTGTTAGAAAAATTGGTTTACAAGTTTATAAGTGACCAACTTTGGCCAATGATTTGATGAAGCTCTATTTGTTGTTTTGGAAAATAAGTTGATTATTCGTAATCTAAGTCGCAAGTAGATACGAAAAATATATTTAATTGCTTAAAACCAATTTCCGGTAAATGAGAAGTAGGTTGTTGTATCTTGGGAAACAATTGCCAATAATCGTGCGTACCAGTACGGGGTAATTTAATCTTGAAGGCAGAGAGTCTAACTCTCGCCTCGATCTAATACCATAGCCCAATCACACCCTATAAAAGCACTATTTCCTAACAACAAATACTAACGAAAGAACAAAAGTCGTTCTCTATATGATAGAGAACTTCCTATTTCTCTAATACAAGCACCAACTCGTGAGTCAGAAATTACATCGAGCCATTGACCAGAAACCCAATATCCATTGGTCGAAGTACTTTTTTTTATGTTTAAAAATCACTAATAGTATGTGGTTGTTGGGATTTGAGCCTAGATCTCCATGGCTACAACATGGAATTTTTACCACTAAACTACAACCACTTTGTTAAATTAATTGAATTTTGCACGTTAAACCCCAGTCCAAGTAAGGTTTAATGTTAATTCATTGTGTTTTTGAAGATTGATTTATTTTTCAGCAGCCTAAAACTGAAGTGAGATTAACTAAAATGGAAATATTGTGTGTCTTTAGGTTGCAACATGAAATGGGAGCTGAAGTTGAGAGTTGGAATCTAGTTCAATTCACCATTCTCAAACTTGAAGGAAAACTTTAAGTTGTGTACGTCTGTATTACAAGTAAAATCTTTGCTAACACATAGTAGCTTGATTTGGTGTCATTTTCGTTTATTTTTGCAAGGACTTGTTTTCACCAATCATTATTTTTATGCAAGTTTGTTCATGCCGGGAGTTGCTTAGCGCAATGGAAATATAAAAATTTATCATATAACTATTATGTAAAAATGCATCTCGATACTATTGCAATGCGAATCTTATACAAACTAGAAACATGTTTAATAAAGTACAAACATGTTTAATAAAATACAAATGAAATTATATATTTAAGCCTTACGTTTGATGTATAGAATTGTCGTATTCAAATACGAGTCATCCTTGAATTCTCGCTTGATCAATCGAACCGCATCATCGAACTCGCCATCCCGAATGAATCCACGCGTTTAGGAGTCCAAGCGTTCTCCCTCTAATTAAAGATAGTTCACACGAACAGATCTCCTCGGGTTCTCAATTCTATATTGAAATCGAACCAAGAACCGTAATGGCGTATATGAAACTGCACATATTCTAAATTTTAGAATAAATCCTAAACCCTTTAGGAACAACTGAGAAGTATGGATATTTATTTCGAATTGTATCTTAATCCTATAATCACCAATTGATCAAGAACTAAGAATTTGTTAATAAATCAAAAAGGGGGAAGACAAAGGCATCTTCGAAAGATATAAAAGGGGGCATCCGTAATATTCAAAAGAATTCCGGCATACACTCGTTGCAACTCATGTTTACTGTTGTTGTGCTTTGCCTGGAAAGGAGAAAACTGATTTTTCTTCCTTTTACATTGCACCCCTTGTATGTGTCTCTGTATACGTGTGTGTGTGTGTGTGTGTATATTATGATATATCATTGCCTCACTTTTCCTATCTATATACGTATATGTATATTTTATATGACATATATCCTTTCCTCACTTTTTTCATGTGATGTATATCCATATATGTATCACGTATACAAATATTGATATATATTTATATATATCAATCTACGCGCGCGCACACACACACACACATATATATATGGTATCTATATATGATATATATATTTTTTTGATTTTAGCCACCGGGTTCCGATCCATTGGTCGACTAATTCGGATCGAGTACTGCAAAGGTCCGTTATGGGGGCGACACTCCCAACCTAGTTGCTCCATTCACAATACCAAAATTCAAACCCTGAATATTATTTAAGGGATCTAGCACCTCATCCCGCTAGACTAACTGATTGTTGGTATATATGATATATATGTATCCATATATATATAAATAATTCTTATAATCTATTTTAAACTCTTTGAAAATAGACTCTCACTTCTAATTTGATAATGATAAGAATTTCTATTCTTTTGTTAATCATAAATCAACTAAATATCTATTTAATTGATTTATTCATCAATTTTCATAAATTGATTTTTATCCACCAGATCAATTAATGAGCTTGGGCCTTAAGACCCAATTAAATTAATATTTTAACTTAATGTATATTCTATTGTTTAATTAATATCTAATTAATTAATGAATTGGGCTCTCAAACCCAATTAAATTAACTCTTTAATTTAACTCAATCAAATCAACTTGTTGATTCAATTAAATCCATCAATTAATTAGTTAACTTAACCAATCAAATATATTCCATCTCAATTTGATTTAATCCAATTAAACGTTTAATATATGTTTAGAAGTTTATCCATTCATTTGTGTGTGACCCCTTAAGTTCACCAATCGATTAGAAATGAGCTCGCAATTCATTGCGATATTTTAGATAACAAATTCATCAATCGATTAATTAAACTCATTTAATTAATCACTTTTGACTTGTAACTCTTTCTATTCCAATAGTACCTATCTATCGTGGTCAATGTCCAACAACAAACTCACGACACCTAGTCAATAGGTGAAGTGTTATACGTGAACCTGTCCGCTTATGATTACTGTGCAAATACATTCATTCCATTATCTAATTTCCCGATTGAGGCTTAGGATATGGGATTTTATCAAAAAATGCTTTTAACCTCAATTATATGGTTCTTATTTACAATTAGTCTTTTCGACAATCGATCTAAAAAATTCATTTCTAATCATTGTCTCTACCATAGCTAGGATTTTCTTAGACTAGTTAAAATAGAACACATAGGAGAGTCACTCACTCTACAAGGTGAGCAAATGAATTCTTTATCGACTATCACAAACCTTCATACATGGGAAATATATACCCAACATAGGCGTCATAAGACCCGTCAAGGGATTGGTACATATATTAAAGTATAAATGTACATGTATAATATTACTATGGAGCCTCAAGTCTAAGGACTAATTAATGCACACCATAAGCTGAGAAACAACCCTAATTCGATGTACAACTAGTGCTCCCATTTATGTGCTTTTCGATAAAATCCTCAACGAACTCATTCTTTAATGAGCATCCACTTATGCATATGAATGTCTTTACATTCGACGTCTATAAAATAATGCATTATCCCATTTGAGATATGTCATAAGTACAAGTTTTAATCCGAGTCATGTTAACGTCCCTGGTACTTGTTAGACTCTTCAACTTGAAGTGATTTAGATTACGCCTTAAAGACTTGTTTCAAAACCTCCATCTCTATGCCAAGCCAATTCCCATAGTCTTATGTGATCTAGCAGCTTCAACCATATGTGTATAAATTATACTTGAGTATAACTTACACATTATGATGACAATGGCTAAAAAGTATAAACTTTCAATTCTATCATTAATTAAAAAAACTGTTTGTTACGAAGAGTATTTAAAAATATCAATAATTTCATTAGCTTGCCAGACACTACCCTAACAGTTCATTTTTAGCTACTTGCAAATCGGTTCTGTTATTTGAATAGGTAGGCTTAAAGTTAATTTAGATAATTTCATTCCGTTTCCCCAACCTCATTTCTTGTTTTTTGAAAGTGGGTATCAGTAAACACTAAAAACTCACAAAGAACAAGAGTGGACAAAAAAAATAACTCCACATATTTTGCTTGATCATGATTTTTTGATACCGATTTGTTGCGGAAGTGCCCTGGGATGAAATATAAAAAAAATATTAACAAAAGAACAAAAGGGAAGTCGTCATCTATATGATATAGTATTGATGAGTCAGGCGCCACCTCACTATGCCACGTCAGTACAGGCTTCCAATTTGCCTAAGTGAGGAGTTGTGGCCCTCGATGCGACGATGACCCTCGAAAGGGCTCATAGGCTAATCTCTCTCGAGAGACCCCACTACCAGAAAACATCGATTTAGCCACGGATTTTTAGCCACGGACGAAATCGGCTGCCAACAGCTACGGAATTAGCCACGGATTTTGAAAAAATACGAAAACATATAGCCACGGATTTTTCCGTCGCTAAATTTTGAAAAATCCGTGGCTATATAATTTTTTTAAAAAAAAAAACATAAACTTTTAATATAATTTTTTTTAATTCTAAAATTATGTTTTAGTCACTGTTTTATCCGTGGCTAAATTTAAAAAAAAAATTAATCATCATGGCCACGGATAAATCCGTGGCCAAAAAATAAATTTAATTTTTTTAAAAAAAAATTAGGTTTGGCCACGGATAAATCCGTGGCTAATAAATAAATATTTTTTTTTTAAATCGGGTTTGGCCACGGATTTATCCGTGGCCAAAAAATAAATTTAATTTTTTTTTCAAAAAAAATTGGGTTTGGCCACGGATTTAATAAATTTAATTTTTCTTAAAAAAAAATAAGTTTGGCCACGGATTAATTTTTTTTTTTTTAAAAAAAATAAGTTTATCCGTGGCCAAAAAATAAATTTAATTTTTTTGTAAAAAAAAAATTGGGTTTGGCCACGGATAAATCCGTGGCCAAAAAATAAATTTAATTTTTTTTTAAAAAAAAAAATCGGGTTTGGCCACAGATATATCCGTGGCCAAAAAATAAATTTAATTTTTTTGTAAAAAAAAATTGGGTTTGGCCAAGGATAAATCCGTGGCCAAAAAATAAATTTAATTTTTTTAAAAAAATGGGGTTGGCCACGGATTTTTCTGTGGCCAAATCCGTGGCCAATAAATAAATAAATATTTTTTTAAATTGGGTTTGGCCACGGAAAAATCCGTGGCCAAAAAATAAAATAATTTTTTTAAAAAAAAATTGGCCTTGGCCACGGATTTTTCCGTGGCCAATAAATAATTTTAATTTTTTTTAAAAAAAATTGGTCTTGGCCACGGAAAAATCCGTGGCCAATAAATAATTTTAATTTTTTTTAATTTTAAATGGCTCACTTAAATTGCCCGATTCGGTGTTACGGGGCACAAAAAGGTTTGAGCCATTTCAAAATCATATTATTTTTATCAAGATTATAATATTTTCCCATCTTATGCGATAAAAATTACAGTTTAGTCAACGAGAATACGTTTTTCTCTTTCAGTGATATATACGAACAACTTCGTAGTCCGATGTCAATTTATGCTAACGTCAACTAACTTGTATAGGATTATCAAAAAATTGGACTTTCAAGCAGATTGATTAGTGTTGAAGTTATATTGCTCAAATCGTACGGTTTATAAATTACACATGGCGTTGAAAACTTTCAAGGTTTATAAATTATTATATATAGATATTAGTTTATTATTATATTAAAAAGATAAAAGCTTGTTCTAGAAAAAGCATCAATAGATAATGCATAATATATATCAAGAAAAAAAGACAATAAAAAAGCTAAAAGATAGATTAATTACACGTTACTTGTTGAAATATTAAATGTGCATGCAACAAAGCACTATATAACATTAAAGCAAATCAAAGTAAACAAAAAAAAAAAAAAAAAGCCATCGATCAATTTGAAGTTTTGAATTAAAGCTCTTAGTTTTTCATATCCAATTAATTCAATTGATTAATTACTCTCACTTGAAAAATATGTAGTTTTAAATTTCTTAAATTGAGTCGAAATAATCGATGAAAACTTTCAAATTTTGATAATGTCACCGTTACAACTTTTTAATTTTGATTTTTTATCACAAATTTATCTGTGGGCAAAAATAAAATTAGAAAGAATTATAATTTGCACAATTTAATATATCTTAATTAAATTATAATAAGTATGAATTAATAAAGTATATTCACTTAATAGATATAAATTAGTAAAATTTGTTAACAAAATTGAATATATATATATATATATATATATATACATATAAATATCTTGTATGTTCAAAATTGACCAAGAAACATGTCATAGCTTAGTGGCAACACACTTGGCTATTTACCAAGAGGTCTCTAGTTCGATTCCCTCTTGTAACAATTGAATAAATGTCAGGTTCGCGGGCACGGTTGTGGGTCGGGCTGTTGAGGTGGGCGAGGGTGTGAGTCGGTCCGTTGAGGTACCGTGCCCAATTTTTTTTTTTTGACTAATATTTATTTTAGCCACGGATTTAGCCACGGCAAAATCCGTGGCTAAATTTATTTTTTAAACAAATATATATATTTTAGCGACGGATTTATCCGTGGCTAACATTAATATTTAAAAAAGTTAATAAATATTAGCCACGGATTTTTCCGTGGCTAAATTTAATTATTTTAAAAAATTATTTAATTTAGCCACAGAAAAATCCGTGGCTATTTTTTAATATTTAAAAAAATCAATCAATATTAGCCACAGATTTTTCCGTGGCTATATTTTATTTTTCTGAAATAAAAATCTGGGTTGGCCACTGAAAAATCCGTGGCTAAAAGTCCGTGGCCATTTTCTGTGGCCAAGCTTAGCCACACCACATTTGGCCACGGATTTTTTCCGTGGCCAAATCCGTGGCTATATATTTTGGCTACGGATTTTAAGTCAAAATCCGTGGCTAAATCCGTATTTTTCTAGTTGTGCCCCCAAGGTGCTAATACCCTATTCTGGGTATCCTCAAGCTGAGTTACTGCCCTCGAGCGCTCCCCTATCGAGGGCGGGATCCCACACTTAGTCGTTGCTGGGTTGGCATCCAACGGGGATAAGACCAGTTGGTGATCACTGACAGGTGCAGGCCCGCTGCCACCTAACGCGCCCCAGTGGCACATAGGTCTACCCCATCAGTCTCCAGCGCATTAAATGCCAAGTCATAAATATAATCCTTGATCATAAATGCCCAAAATACACATTAATTTCCAACAAGGCCCCTCATTAATGAGAAGTGGGAGCAGCCGCCAATAGGATCCATGGAGGGGACAAAAGGCACCTGCCGGTACGGCTGCAGTGTTGAAAATGACCAGCCCCCACCAACCATGTCACATCCAGGCTCCTCACTCTCATATTAAAGCCCCCATTGGCTCTCTACCCAAGGGTAAGAAAAAAACTCATAAAACTCACTCTCTTGATAAGCAACTTAGCTTTTTAGACACTATTCATCATCTTCTCCAAATATTGACTTGAGCGTCGGAGAGCCTACGCCGGGGCAAAATCGGCTAGTCTCACGTGCGTTCCTCCCTCTTTGACAGGTGGCCCACCAACAAGAACATCTCGGAGTACGTCATACCCCGACACGTGATCAAACCAAGATTGGACCGCATCAAGTATAGACAACGAAATACTCGTTTTTTTTTAATGGTTAAAATCATCAAGGGCATGGAATTTTTACCCCTAAACTAAAGTCACTTTGTTAAATTAATTGTATTTAGCATGTTAAATTAAATGTCATTCCAATTAAAGTTTAACGTTAATTCATTGTGTTTTTGAAGAATTATTTATTTTTCAGCAGCCTAGCAAATTGAGATTAACTGAAATGGAAATATTGTGACTTTAGGTTGCACCACGAAAGTGGATATTAGTGAACACTCAAAACTCTCAAAAAGAGCAAGAGTAGACAAGAAGTGACTCTATTTTGGTTGATTTTAAATTGTTGATACCGATATTTTGTAGAAGTGCACTAGGATGAACTACAAATACTAACACAAGAAGAAAAAAAGGGAAGTCGTTTTCTATTTGATATAATTTTCCGTTGGGTGATTTTCAATTACTTAATCATATAGTACACTAGGGCCCCTTTTGATTTGTTATAATATGTTGTAATACAATAAATAGTCCAATCTAAATTCCATATTTGATTCGTAATTTTATCATGTATTGAAATGCCTCAATCCATGATACCATGGATTGAAGCCATCATTTAAGCTGAATTCAGTCTTAGGGGGGGGTGCTACTAGAGGAAGTTAGAATGTATTGTTAATATCCCAAAATTGAATTTACTAAATTGTCCTTGTTATAAAAAAAGTCAAAAACCAATGAAAAATAATTTTGAGGGCAAAATGGAACTTTTGCTATTAATCCAATGTAATCCACAAAATCAAACGAGATTTATATATCATTGAAATTTGAGCCATGGACTGAATCCCACAAATCAAATATGGCATTTCAACTACAATTATCCAACCCACCAACCAACTCAATACTAAATATACATTTATCCAATCCACCCAATCAAAAGGGGCCTAGAAGATTTATGCAAAAATTAGTTCGGATACTCTGTTGTATTATCGTGCTACATCTTCTATTACATTCATTAATACACGTCACGTGTATTGGTGAGCGGTTACCAATATACGTGGCGTGTATTGATGAATGTAATAAAAAACATAGCACGATTATACAATAAAAGATCCGAACTGATGCAAAATGAACCTAAACTGATACATGACTCATCATTTTAGTATACAGGCACCAACTCGTGTGTATCCCAATATCAAGACTTTGATTCTAACCTCGCCTCAGCCTAATTTTGTCTTCAAATTTTCCATTCAGTAAACTGTTTCCTTGTTGTACCTAGGTAATACTTATTGACAATTGCGAAATAAAGACAATAGGATTACTGCAAACAAGAAAGGAAGCCAAAAATGTTTATTTCCCCAGTGATTGAATAAATGAATATACATGATCATAAAGTTGGTACATGGAAGAAACAGAACACAAGCAGTGTTGCTATAAACTCTGTTGCGGGCTCAAAACCCTCTCTACACAAACTGATGTGTCACGCATTAACAACAACAATGCTTCCCTTTTTTTCCAGCAAGATTTCATACGCTCTTCTCAGTACCCCAAGTCGAAGATCACGTACGTGCTTTCGCAGTATCGGATTGTCTTTTTAAGTCCAAGAAATGCAGATATTTTTTGCTGCATATATAGTGATTTCACGGATAGAAACAAGAACACAGTCGGACCAAGAGAGCTTCATTCCTCGTAACAAATGGAGAAAAAGTCATTCCTCCCCGTATACCACTCTTTCTGAAAAATCCCAATTTAAACAAATCATTGTTTAACATTCTCAAGAGAATTTGCGTCATATTTCACAAAATGCAACTGAAATTTTTTTACCTTTTACCATGTATGCTTTTCAAGGAAAGTAGGTCCTGTACAGTGGGCTTCAAGAATAAAAGCTAAGCACAAAGAATGAATCTGCAGGAAGGCAACATCAAGCCTGCAAAACAAACAAGAAAAACAGTAACTCTATAATGCGAGCACCAAGTGAGAGGCTTCCACTTGATCTCCACACTCGAGCTCTTCAATTTCTTCCCATTATTGGGCTCTTTGCTCAGATCAAAACTAGCCCCCTTCATCCTCAACTCCTGAATGCACCGCGCTAGTGCCCGCCCCTCGGCCCGGTCCCTCTGCAACTGGCGCTCCACTTTCCAGTACCTGCAGAGCTTCACCTGAACAAGAAACACGATCACGAGAGATGTGCATGCCGACACGACCGAGGGGATCCACCATTTTTTGCAATGGTGGTGATGGTCCCCTGAAGAAGATGTGAACAAGGTTGTCAAGAAAAGGCCGTGGAAGACGAAGAAGTAGCAGCAGAGTTGGAAGATTTCTCTTCCGATTGTGTCTTTTCTTGATTCTTTTCGGGACATTCTCCGGCTGAAGAGGTGTTCTTCTCTCTGCCACAGCTTGAGGAGGAGAAAATGGCCGGGGCTGTGGGAGATCTCCGCCAGTGGGTGGTGGTGCATGGCGGCAGAGATCAGTTTTTGCCGGTGCTCTTCGTCGACCGGGATTTCGACGATGTGGGCGTCTTTGGGTTCCGCCATTGATGATATATAATGAATTCTTGGAAGGGGAAAAAAAATACAAATGAAATGAAGTGAACACGAGTAAAAAGATTAAATGAAAATAGCAAGTGAAGTGAAAGAATAATTTAGATTGAATATTTTGTTTTTCCAGGTAGCGGTGATTGAGAATTTGAGAGGCGGAAAGATTTGTTGAGTGATGTGAGAGAAAGAAAGGGTAGATTTTGTTGAGTGATGTGAGAGAAAGAGAGGGTTGTTCCAGATATTTAAACGATTGAAGAAACTCAGGTGGCAACGGTCATATTTGGTTCCTGCTGTGCTGGCGCGGGGAAACACCGCAACGGTCAAATGTTTTGTTTAATGTTACTTGTCGTTCATTCTTTTTAGTTTTTCATTTCTTTTTTTCTTTTTCCATTTTAATAGCACTTGTTAATGTTAATGCCAAATAAAACAGAAGTAAATCGAATAGTAACCCTTTTTCAATTCTTCTAAAAATGGAATTAAGATAGAGCGCGTAAAATTAGCTTTATATTAATTTCCAATCTAAGCAATCCATTCCATCATTTCTTTTCATTTTGAAAAATGTAAAGACTAATTCTTCGACTAAACTATACTTAACTTTCTATATTGAAAAACTTAATAATTAATCTATTTAATATATATGTTTTTTCTTTGTACGTTCTTTGAACTGATTTAAACCATTACTGATTTCAATAAATTATTCTTTTTTTTTAATTTGACACAATTAAATTATGAAAATTTTCCTTAAATTTATAAATTATAATTTTGATATATTCTAATCTTTTAAAATTAAAGGGAACAAGCAAGAATATTAAGATCTTCATATATTAATTTTGATAAAATGGTTTCTCTATGTATAAATTGGTATAAGTAAATAAATAAAGCTATTTTTTTTATCTAATATATATATATATATATATATGTGTGTGTGTGTGTGTGTATAGTAAAATGGGGTAGTATCTCTATTTTTTAATAAATTATTTACGAGGCTTTGATGTGGATAAATTAATTTTACTCCTTTTTACTATGTCAACATATTTTTATATTTGAGTTTCAGTTACATAGAACTTTATAAGAAATCCTTTTTAGTACCAAATACTCGTAAACTTATGCAAACATATTTTATTCCGTGTAACTGTGTCAACATATTTCTTTTTATTCCTTTTAAACATGCACACAAATTAAGTACCCAAGTTAATTTCACTCTTTTGAACTATGTAAACATATTTCTATTTTCTTTTCACACGTGTTTCTCTTTTAGTTTTAAATTTTTAGTGGCAGTTTAATTTTAATTCAAGTTTCTTTAATATTTAATTTTGATACCTTATAAACTAATTGTGAAAAAATTTGTACAATGTATAAATAGAATATTTATATAAAATATAAATAATATGTGTATACGTGTGTACATGAACATTTAGGGCTACTTCCGAAGGATTGAGAGAAAATTTTCTAGTCGTTGTTTTTTAATCACTTAACATAATTACTTAAGCCTAAAGTACCTTTACAAATTGCAATCGCAACCTTACCCTCGAGCTCCACAAGATTTAACTAAGCTCCGAGTTTGAGTGAAAATGATGAACGTCGACCTTGACTCATCAACTTATTCAAAAGTTAAGTTTGAGCTCGAGCGGCTCAAGCTCATTTAAGTAGATTATTTTTTTCTCATTTTTAATAAAACATATTATTGAAACAATATTGTTTTTTTGGATTTAAATAATAAAAAATATTAATTTTTTATATATAAGCATATTATCAATATTGTGTTGTTAATTACTATTGGCGCGACTAGTACCGACCAATTATGTGTCACCTTCCCAAACAACTTAAAGGCTCGCCAAACGAGACTTGTCATATCCTGATCGACTCTATACTCGAGGAACCACCTGTCCGGACACAAAAAGGCCACCAAGGGGCCGGTCGAATTGCCCCTCGAGCAGCAGAACTCGATGTGGCCCAATATTTACCACCCTCAGTGTAGGACATATCAGTCTATGATAGCATTAAATGCCCTATCAAGTCAATCATATTGAAGCCAACTAACTCTCATACTTCATTAATGTGACCAACCCAATGGTGCTATCTAAATCCCTAGGCTTATAGGCTAAATCATGTCATCCCATCATAGCCTATCAAACTTAGGGGCCAAATAAACAAATTACAAATCATTCCAAGGACTTTTAACCACAATCCTCTGACTATAAATATGCTCCACATTTATTGCAACATGTAAGCTTTTCATTTAAAAACTATCCATCAAATTTATCTTAGCCCATTGAATTATTTCTATCACTCAATCTCTAACTTGTGTATTGGAAAATCTTAACTGCGATCGTCGTCGGCTAGTTCACATTGTTGCTTTCTTTTGTTGCAAGTTTCCTCATCTCACTCCTTGAAAGCAACCAATTAGACCAGATCATTGATTGGACTTTTCTTTCACCAAATTTGACCCATATCAATTAAATTTATCTACAAAAATTAAACAAATAAAAGGACCATGGGCCGATTCATGAGCTTTTAAACAATCACATATATGTTTGAGCTCTTGAGCTCAATTTGAGCCAAATCATTAAATTAATGAATGGCTCAACTTATCTTACATGACTTAAGTTAAGACTATCCTGTCACCACAATTAGTAAGTGTGTCTCAACGAAATTTACAAAACCTCCCAAAATAATTTTACAACTCCACTCCAAGTCCCTCAATTTGAGCTCATTTAAGTTTTCCTTTTATTTTCAGTCAATAATTTGAGATTATTAAATACATCATATGGATATCATATTTTACCAAGATGATATGCTCAAATTAAAGGAATATTAGTTGATATTTGGTGAAATCTCGATGGATAATTATAACAAAAATATCAAGAAAGAATTGCCAGCAAGGCGAGGGTATGGTCACCCCACACAGAAGTTCGAAAGAAAAGAATGACCCCAATTCAAGTTTGGACGTCAGATTTGTCACTCTGCTTTATTGTATTTTGCCTTTGTACTCTTAATTGGGCACATACCCATTATTATTTAAAAAATATGACATTTAATTATAAAAAAATTAAAAGAAAAAAACATGAGATAATGAAAATGTTTGCCATTTTGAATTTATGATATTGACATTGTTTTCATTGTTTTCCATCTTAATTGTAACCACATCTGTATATGTTTACTCATTGCGACTCAATAGACTTAAAAGATTTTCAAGATTTTTAATCGATATTTAAATTTTCATAATTTTTGCACGATATTTAGGAACTTAGTAACTCATGTATATATTTGCAAATGATCAAATTAAACACTAATTGAAACTATTTGAAATTTTAAGCTAAAATGTGATATAAGTTCATAATATTCATAAAAAACTATGCACGATTGTAATTTAAGTATTATATATGTATTCGCTAAAAAAATCACAATTCTTAAATTTGATGGAACGGATGTAGCAACTATGGAATGGGTTTTTGTAGAGTGCAAGAACATGCCTGTGTGTAATGAAATACACATAATAATGCATAAACAAAATGAAATGTAAAATATGTCTTTTATCGACTTCTAATTAGAGCCATTGAACTGAAATAGGCAAACACTATCTCTAAGCTTTGACCGATTACAATTTAATGTAGAACTTAAAAAATTCGGCATACAAGGGTAAAAACTTTGTCAAAGAAAAACAAACAAGAACTTTGCATTGGTAGCCTATCTTGCTCGATACGAACAAAATAAACTATGGCTATGAGTTTTTGATATAAACATGACACTCGATATGGATGCGAGACACCATTAAAGATGCATTGATAGCTCACTCCAATACGACTCTAGCGACGCTTTAAACAAAATCATGTTGATATCCCATCTTAAGCGGAATGAGTATAGCTATAACATATTCAAAACAATTTTCTAATTTACGAACTAAGTTAATTTTGATTCAATTTAATTGAAATATCAAAGAAGTGTAGACTTATTGGTGTTAGAGTTTTTGTTGTTGTTGAGTTGATGATGTCCCTACTTCTTCCGGCCTTCCACCTTTTATAGAAGCCTTCTATGAACTTTCCTCCTTCCTTGGAGTCGGATGCTTTTATTTGAATTAATTTTGAATGTTTGGAGCAACTTTTACCTTTAAGCACATGCTTCCTATTTATTGGCATTTTAGTTGTGCCACACTCATCCTAACAATCCTCCAGCTAAGAATTTCACTTCATAATTAGTTTATTTTTGTCCATGACATTTTATTATGGACCAATTAATTATTCCACAAAATTACCATCTCGGGTAGGGTGGATGTTTCGGGTCAAGTATCGGGTACCCAACCCGATTTTGGATCCCGATCGGGCTGAATACTTTCGAGATGGGTAGCCGATCCCTAACAGTAAATTTGGGACGGGATTCGGGTAGAGAAATCCTACCCGAAATCCCAATCGAGTACCAGAAAGTTTAAAAAAATAAAAATAAATAAATAAAATTTTGATTTTAAATTAAATTAGTCAGCCCCAATTCCCTAATTCTAATATCTCATCTCGCGACTCACATGGACAATAATGCAGAGGAGCAAAACTGAACAGGTATCTCTCATTCTCTATAACTATCTAACTCATAGTGTGTCTCTCTAACTCTCTTCACTCACTTTCGCTAGCAACATGCTGACGGGCGACTGGAATTTGGGGCTGGGGTTTGGTGCAACTAGCAAGTAGTTGGTTCTATTTTACCCTCTTTTCTAATTTTGACACCAAACTTTGAGAATTTGATACAAATTTTTGTGATTGAGCATGAGTTATATGTAATACAAATATATAATGGTGTATTGATATTTGATATGGTGTATTGGTGTTTGATGAG
This sequence comes from Petrea volubilis, assembly GCA_026212405.1. Classification (NCBI taxonomy): domain Eukaryota; kingdom Viridiplantae; phylum Streptophyta; class Magnoliopsida; order Lamiales; family Verbenaceae; genus Petrea; species Petrea volubilis. The sequence goes on from CM047870.1 coordinate 9,105,757, forward strand.
CATGGTTTTTGCTCAAATCGAATTCTTGAGTAATTATCTGATATTGTGTTGCCATGTTGGTGACTTAGTGTAGTGTATTGGTGTATTGGTGTAATGGTGTTTAATGAGCTACTCAAACATGATACTGAGTAGGTTGTTGGTGACTTTGAGCTGAATTTTTTTTTTTGGGATTTTTTCATAGTTTGTTTTAGAATTTAAAATAATGCCTTTAAATTGGGGCAATAAATTGTTGGTGCCTTTAGTTGTTTTTTTAATTTATTTATTTATAGTGTCTAATTTACAGGATGATGAAAATGATATTAACGAGGTAGACATGGATTATGAGAAGGACGATGATGAAGTCGTTGAAGTAGATAAATAAAAAAAAAAACGGAGTGGAAAATAAACTGCATCTAGATCGCCATATTGGAAATATTTTGTGAAATTTATGTGGGAGGTTGATAAATTCCAAAAGGGAAAATGTATATATATTGTGATTCAATTATTAAGGCCGATCCAAAGCAACATGAGACAAAAGGGTATTAAAAATCACTATGAGCTATGTTAAAAAAGAAGCCTCATGAGGTTGCAACTAATCAGGCCCGATTTCACTTCAATCAACAATAGGGGGGTGATAAGGAAGGAAATGTCTCGTGTTGGAGATTTGATCAAGAAAAACCACAAGAAGCTTTGTATAAATGGTTGATAATTGATGAACTTGCTTTCAAAACAATTGAGAATCCGGGTTTTAAGCTTTTTATGTCTATTGCATGTTCTATGTTTGTGATCCCGTCTCGAAAAAACTATGACTAAGGACATTTTTAATATATATGTGAGTGAAAGGATGGAATTGAAGTCATTTATAAAAAAATCACTCTCAAAAGGTTTGCATCACGACATACACATGGACATCAATTCAAATGGTGAACTATATGTGTTTAACGATGCGTTTTACTGATGATGCTTGAAAACTTCAAAAAAGAATTTTGAATTTTTTTCCAATTTCTGGACATAAAAGTGAGTAGGTGGGTAAAGGTGTGGAGAAAATGTTGCTTGATTGGGGAATGAATAATATATTCACCGTTACAGTTGATAATACTTAATCAAATGACGGTGCAATTGCATATTTAAAGAAGAAAAATATGTGCATATGAGGTGTATTGCACACATCATATTCTTGCTATACAAGATATGTTGAAGAACAAGGAGGATCATGTGGCTATTTCACATATTAGAAGTACTATTAGGTATATTAAAACTCCCCTGCTAGGTACAAAAACTTTCAAGAATGTGTTGAGCTTGAAAAATTAGAAACAAAGAAGTTGTTGTGCCTTGATGTGTCTACTAGGTGGAATTTCACCTATTTGATGTTGGAGGGTGCAATATGCCTTTGAAAGTCATTTGCTACTTATATAGATATCGATCTTGCTTATGCATAGGACTTATCAAAAACACCTTATGATGGTGTTCTGAGTAAGGATGATTGGGAAAGGGCTAAACTGTTGTGCAAGTTTTTGACACATTTCTTTACTCTCACTTTATCTATTGTTGGTTCCTTGTATGTCATAATTAACTTGATTTTTCATGAGATAAGTATTGTGGACATGCTTTTAAGGGAATGGTCGAAAAGTAATATTGTGGAATGAAAGAATATGTCGAAAATATGAAAGACAAATTTAATAAATATTGGGGAGAAATTAAAAAAAATAAATGGGGTATTATATTATGCTGTCATTCTTGATCCACGACATAAAATAGAGTTCCTTGAATTTTCATTTGATGAAATGTACGACAGTGACAGGAAAGCAAATGGCGTAGTCATGCAAGAAACTATCAAGTATGGCTTGCAATAACTCTTTAATGAGTATAAAATGAAATATGGTGGTCCGCTGAGTCCAATTGCCTCATCAACTTTAACGGCATTGCATCTTTTTCATTTGATTTTAAAGCTTATTTGAAGGAACAGTTCAAGAAGAAAGAGAAAGAGGAAAAAAGTGATTATGTGAAGTTGGAGTTGTGCAAATATTTGAGTAAGAAAACCGAAGATGATGAAGAAGACTTTGATATTTTGAAGTGGTGGAGGGTAAATGATCCAAGATTTCTTATCCTATCTCGGCTTGTTCATGACATATTGGTTGTTCCCGTCTCCACAGTTGCTTTGGAATCTGCTTTTAGCACCGGCGGATGTGTTCTTGATGCATTTAAGAGTTCTTTATCTTATAGGATTGTTCAAGCTCTTATTTGTGAACAAGATTGGTTTCGTTTAAATTCTAAGTCAATCAATGGGGAGGAGGACTTGACTAAAGTTGAAAATTTTGAAAAAGGTAATTGAATTGTTTATTATTTTAGTATTGTTATTCTTTTTGTTTGTGTTATGACTTATGATATTAACCGACTTTTTATTTATTGTGCATTTTTTGTATGTAGAACTAACAAAAATGAGAATTGACATGACGATTGTGGATGTTTAACCTTTGAAGTGGTGAATGGTCATTGCTCATAGACGTTTGTAAAATTGTAATTTGTGATAGAGAATTGGAGATGAATAATTGTATAAAGTAATTTTGAAATTATAGACTATGGATTTTAAATTTGGTTGTACCTTGTAAATTGTAATGTAATTGTGGACTATTTGTGGGACTTAAAAACTTCAACATTATGTTATTTAAAGATATTAGTTTTT